>OX418223.1:16256354-16856354 GCA_948455865.1 Conomelus anceps | reverse complement strand
TTGAGGAGAGGAGGTGGAAAATAACAATGAATATAATTCACCTTCTTTGGAATATTGCATCAAATTTGTGACAAAAGGGCGATACAGATACAGTAATCAGTAGCATAGCGAAAATCTTTTAATGGGGGGGCTTTTTGGAGATTTGGGGGCCCCCCAGGGGGTCTTAGGGGGTATGGAATACCCCCTAGGGTGAGGGGGGGCCCGGGATCCTCCCCCGGAAAATTTTTAATGAGTAGTCCCTCTAACGTCGTATCCCAAGAGATTCTACTCAAGTCTAGAAAAGCATTAATCCATTTATTTTAGTCCACATTATGGGAAAATTTTTGAATTTTCGATGCTGAGAGCTTGATTTGAGACTTGAAATCAGTAATTTTATACGAGTATTTATTAAAATGAAGTTTATAAATTGGGTAAAGTGGAAGCTTAAATTCGATAAATCACTGCTTTTATTAATCGTTTGCCTAAGAACTTGAACCCACTTTTCGTTTATTGTTAGTTAATTGATTAGTTGTGAACAAATTTTAATGTATAAAATCTTAAAAATACTACTTTTATAAAGCCAATTTAACAAGTTATAGTAGTTTCAAATTATTATTACAATCAGGGCCACCCAGAGACATTTTAGTGGCCCGGGACAAAGTTGAGGCTGGAGGCAACCTTACACCTTCACCCTAAACACCAATTTTCAATTAATGACTCGATTTCCCAACCAGCATTGCTCAAGTCTTTAAGCTATGCCTGGTTGCCTTCTGTACTCAAAAAAACTGTGTAACTAATTTGAATTTTTTCTTCAATTTAAAGATAAAATTCGAATGTAAGCCAACTGATAACCATTCGTCGAAAAAGCTGTGAAAGCAAGGGTAAAGGGTACTGAGTGGCACCAGAGAGAGCAATCAACTTCTCTTCTATTTTTGTGTAATCTTTTGAACTATTCACTAATATTGGAATACCGGTAGGCTATGTAAAATGTGTAAAATTAGAAAAATTATTATGACTTTGAATGGAACTTGTTCAACTTGCAAAGAGCGAATGAATTAATAACACATCCAATTCCAAACTTTAACTTATAGTAATTTTGTAATTACATAAATAAATGGTGACAAAACCTCAAAACATTGGGGATTCTGAAAAAAATTGTTCTCAAGTTCTTGAAAGTGCAACTTTTAGCTTTTTTAATGGCTATCAACCCTCATATTATTTGTTGATTGATTCATGGCTTGACAAATTTCACGATCACAATAAAATTCTTTGGGGTATCAGATCTGAACAGTAACAGAAATGAGCATTTGAAGCCCGTCTGCAAAAATTTAAGAGACCTTTTCTCCTTTCAAGCCTACTGTGTCAACTTCATTCAAGTGGTCTGCGGAAATTCAAACCCATGTCTAGGGGCTCCAAAAATACTGGGACCCACCAGCATCGTGGGGTCTTTGAAGGCCCAAAACCAAGGCAATTAGGGAACTGTTATGTATAAACGTTGAAATTTGAAAATATTCTAGATGCAGCCTACTTGAATCACTACTTCGAATAAAGTTAATCTATACTGGCTATAAAAACGGGCCCGCAGCCTCTAGGGTGTTAGGCTTCTAAGGGACCTCTAGAGGTCAAAACTGGAAAAAACAGGCCCTGGAGGCACCTAGCTGTACAATTTGGGGCACCTTATTTTATTTTTGTTTTATCACTTGCTTACATTTGTAAAATGATGTGGCCCATTGACGTTGAGGCCCAAGGATACTTGCCTTGTTCACCTCATCCCCTCTATAGCTTTAATTAGAGTATTTTTTACGTTAATTAAAGTATTAAAATTATAGTTTTTGTTTCTAGCTGTGACATTATTTAAGCTACTCTTCACATATGAAAACTTTTTTCAGCTCCAGAAACCGATATTATCGTATTTTTATTGATGCATCCCTACTCATTTTTGGGGCCTCTTTCACAGGCTAAAGGTGGGTGGTTGTAACCTGGAAACCCCCCCCCCCCCCCCGTCGCTACGCCAATGACAGTAAGTGTTTCAACAAGAATATTAAAAATTGACTCCAAAAAAGTTAATCAAAAGATAAGAACAAATTTATAAGAATTGAATAGACTACTAAGATTCCTAGTTCGATTTAAAATTATCAAATATGTAGAGTAATAAAAGGAAGCTTATTATACCTTATTAGAAGTTCTTGTAAACGTGGAAAATAAAAACTAAACACTAATACTATAGCTAGAATTTATTTTCGAAATAAATGTAATTTATTGTGCACAGATTTGTTTTCCATCAGAATAATTTTGAACAATTAATTGAATAAGCAAGAGCTTGCTAGAATGTTAAAGAAAGTCGTTATGGTTTGATAATTTGAAGACATTAGGCTCCTCCTCCTCATAATAATAAACCTGAAATAACTTGAATAGTTTGGTACCTACCTAAGTTTTTGAGTGATCTCCTTTTGTTTATAACTTTAAAATATATGAGGCGACTTTTGCTTACAACAATATTGCTGAAAATAGCTTGAAATATTAAGTACCTGACTTGTTTAGTGACCTACCAGTAAATGTTAATAGTTTTAAAATATAATAGAAGATACTTGAAGGATATGGGGCTTGTTTTTCTCATAATACAACTAGAAACGGAGATCTATATCTGGTAAACCTGAGCTGTTTTGTGATCTACCAGTGAAGGCTTATAATTTTCAAATATAAGAAAACTAAGTATGAATTCTCTGATTTAAAAATGTTTTCATAGAAAGCGCTATTATTTCAAATAGATATAATGCTTGCTTGCATGTACATATAACAGTAGCCTATTATACAAGTACATAAGTAGCCTACAGGTACTCTGTGATGTTTTCCATTAGGAAAAACTTGATGAACAATCTAATATCAAAAATAAAAAAACACTTTATTGCTAAGTAAATTATGATTTTTACTCACGTATACCGTACTATAGATATTAGAGGGGGTGCATTCCACTTCTAGGCTGATGAAGATTCTGTTTAGAAGTGAAATGCATACCTCCAGTATAAGTGAGTAAAAATCCTAATTTACTTACAAATACAGTGTCAGTTTTGATATTAGATTGTACATAGCATATACCACGCCCCGATCCAAAGACATTCGCTATTGTGGACCCCCATTAACATATCATGGACCCCCGATTTTACTTTTCACTGACATGGACCCCCTGGCAGGTCCCCGTGGACCCCAGGGGGTCCACATGGACCACTTTGGGAACCACTGCTTTACACAGTAGATTTGTTTTCCATCAATGCAAATAACATGATACGCTTCTGTTTGCGTATCTAGTCAGTGCAACGCATTGTCATCGTTGCGTGTCATGGAAGTTATTTTCGGTGGTGGAAGACGCTTCCAAGGTCGATGCCTGCTGTCGGTATCCTTTGGAGGAGTCCTATGATGATGTGCGGGGGGAGGGGATTGCGACGTTGCCAGGTTGTGCATGCGCTGCGTGTCATTGATTTCCAACAGGGCAACCTTCACAAGGTGACTCCTGTCCTTTCCTTTTGGTTGCCGTGACGTCCTGGTCCGGCCATTGTTTTCTTCTGTCTCATCCTAATGCATCTCTGACAAGCATAACTATACTACACTTTAATTACTCGCAATTAATCACATTTGAATGCACTTGTAACAGACTCACTGTGAAATGGTTACTGTAATAGAGGCGATTAAAAACAAATTTCTATTCAAGTTCACGATTTGGGCCATCATAAATATAATAAATTATTGAATCATCACTGGATTTTTACCATTATATTGTTTCACTTCTGCTTGCCTTTGTAACTCTCCAAAGCTCCATTCAATATTTCTGACTATAATGATGCACCTGAATTCAGACTTCAACTAAGGTTCTTCAATCCTTGCAATTACATTGGTTTAGTGTAAAAATGCCTGTAAAGACCAAGAAAGGCGTAGGATAAGGTTCATTCGTTTCATTCTTATTTGACATTCTCTTTTCCTGATTCTTTTTACTTTTGTATTGTTTACTGATTATTTTCCTTGAGTTTTTTTAACCTTTCATGTAAAAACCTTGTATTCCCAAGTCTTGCTATGTCGTTCAGTGAAAAATATGCCTGTTGAAGTCTGACACATTTGAGATAGTGTGACTTTACGGATGACTGAGTGAGCGGAAAAGAGAAAAATGTAGAGAAAATTCAGTTGTTTTAACTTTGTCATTTTCACCCTACTTTTGAATGGGTACTTCCAGTGAGTCTCACGATGAATATAATGTGTAAGTTTATTTGCTGAAGGTGCAAATTTTAGGCTACTACCCAAGCAACAAATATTTTTTTGAGGTGTTTAATTTCAAGCTTAATGAAGAAAATTTTGCGTTTTTCTCTATGCAAACATAGAACCCTAAATATTTCTTGTTCCTTAGTTTTGTATTCATGAAAATATTTACAGTAGGCTAATAACGTCTCATTGAATAAGTTTCCTGGACCAAAGAATTGCAGCATTCACATGACCTTTATTCTAGTTGGTGTAGTGTATTGCCGTAGCAGGTATATGTTCAGTCAGAGATAAGCTACGAAACTCCTAAGTCATCTTTGTAACGGTGACCGATTGGATTGGCCAGCAAAAATGACTCTGTTCTCTGTTGTAAAATCACTTCCAGGTGGTTCGGAACCCACCTAAAACGGTAGGTCCAACTCATCAATCACCATCATCCAATTCATTACCCAACGCACAGGTCTCAGACCTTTGTGGGCTTCATCTTCCGAAAAAAGTCCTCTATCACCTTCCATTGAACAGTAGTCTGGAAATAATAAATTTATTTTTAATTTTTTTAGAATAGATTTCAAAACTTGACAACTGAATTTTTAATAGTAAATTCAATTGGTCAAATTATTCTGTAATGACACTTGATAAATACAGGCAATTCATAATCCTGAAGGTAGAAGGCACGAGTGGAAGAGCCTACTCTAAACTCCTTCCCTTAACCCCTCCAGCATTCAAGGAAACAGGTTTTTTTTTACAGAATAATCAGAGTCAATTCTTACCTTTCTATTGACAATTAGATGTTTTCGATAAATGAAAAAAAGGCTATGAATTGTTAATAATTTTGAATAGGTGGTTGTGTTTCAGAAGAAAACATAAACAAAACAATTGATTTGTGGTCGAAAAATCTGTTTTAAAAATGCCAAGGTTTTTGTTATCAGTTCCTATTGTGAATTCTATTTTTTTTTTTTGTACGATGAAATTAACTCTGGAACAAGTACTGTTTACACTTTTCTTGTTCAGTATACATGGAAACAACAGTCATGATGATACGTAGTTATATAGCTTGATGGCATTCATGTTTACATTGAGATTAATGAACTTCACGGCTTTTCAAGGTGAAGTCTGTCATTGTTACTGCGTTACGTGGAGAAACTTGAATATCTTGTCATCCCGCCAGATGAAAATTGATGTGAATTATTCAGAACGATATTATTTGTCAACAGATAACCTTCTCGAGCACAGGATCAATGAACCAGTGTTGATGTGTTGATGTGGAGGTGTTGTTTGGATTGAGGAGAGATGAAATCTTATGCCAGTGTGGAACCTCAGATTAATAATTCTTCATATTTTTCTTAAATGATTAAAAAAGTGGAAGACCATTGAAGTATTGTTGTCAGAGAAAAAAATGGAGACCGTACATATTTACATAGACTTCTTGTTGGGCTATTCATTTCTAATTCTTGTACTGAATGTATTTTTGTTTTATGGAATAGTTAAACAATCTTGTACTTTGCATTTATTTGTATAGTCTATACAAAAAGGCTAAAGGTGCTTCATGGTTCATCTAGTATTCGATGATACTAAAAAGAAAAAGATTAATAATAAAGAATTAAATAGAATTGAAAAGAATTAAAGATGATACATCGCATTCAAAATCAAACTTGGTGTATGACATTAGCGCAGCTTGCATTTTCCAAAGCATGTGTTTGAATTTGCGAAGGCGATTGTCCTCCAGTCTTAGATTCTCCACTGTGAAAGAATTCTAATGTTCATGAGAAAATTGATACTATCATTATTATTATTTTCTTCATTCCTTATGTATTAGCTCCTTATGAGTTTCAATTATCTCTTCTATCAATAAATAGGCTACTCTATTACTTAATTTTTAAAAACTATTTATTTCTTATTTTTCATTTTTCTATTACAGGTTATCCTGATTGTTTTGGCGACATCATTCTCCCTAAACTAAGGATATAATTTGTGGGTGAGTCATCCGTAAAATATATAAAATACAGAATAATATGTTAATAAAAACTTATAAGTGGAAATTATGACTCACGTTATTGGTGTGACGACCGTTTCACTCTGTTGTCAAGAGCATCGTCAAACGACCCACAGTACACTCTGCACACAGAAATCAGTGTACTGTGGGTCGTCTGACGATGCTCTTGACAACAGAGTGAAACGGCCGTCACGCCAATAACGTGAGTCATAATTTCCACTTATAAGTGTTTTTTTTAGTTTTTATTATATTAGTGGAAACAAGATGGATGTTCAACATCAGAATAATATGTGTTTCAATCTCGGCTCATTATAGCTTGTAACAACATTTTATTGACTAATTCTATTCTTGAGGTACCGTAAGTGTCTTCTTCCATCTTTCTGAGTTGACATTTGTTTAATTTTTCTCATATCCTCATACGTAATCCATACTTGGTACTACTGAGCTTGGACTCAATACAACTGCTGTAATAATAAATGCGGTAATTGTATGGCTGAAAGGATAGTCGACGAAAACTTAGCAGGGTTAATCCCAAGTTGCATGATGCAACATTATTAGTGAAAGTCAATTGGAAAACCCTATTGCAGAATAATTGTCGGTCTAAAAATGATATTCTTTTGTTCTTCCCATTCAAATGGATTAGGAAATCAATATGTCGTACAATAAGGAAAAGTGCTTGTGCTGAACGGTGTATTATTTTTATTATTTAATCATAAAAGTGTTGCAAATTGGAGAAGCTGATACAGTATGTTATAATTTAGTAACGTAACTTTTCCTGTAGCATTTACTTGGCATTTGAATAATTATGTTGGGTCTATTGGTAACTAACGTAACGACCAAAGTTGTACTTTACATTATATTCAATTAGAACTCAATTGAACTTTCTAATTGTAGAATTTATTCCTATAAAACGATAAGTTTAATATAAATTCAGCAATCATATGTGACTGATTCCTAAATTTCGGGGTCTCTTGCTCAACAATTCACTAACGAGTCTTATTATTTATTTATTCATTACAAAAACACACTGTTCTCTGCTGTAAAATCACTTCGGAACCCACCTAAAACTGTAGGTCCAGCTCATCAATCACATTCATCCAACTCATTACCAATTCATCATTCATTAACATTCATCCAATTCATAGGTCTCAGACCTATGTGGGATTCATCCTCTAAAAAAACATTCAAGCAAACATGCAACAGGCTATTTCCCACAACTGCTTCTATCGCAAATTTTCGAGCTGAAAAATTCAAATTTTGGATCATGTCCAAAGTTAAAATAGCAATTTTATGTTCAAGTACAATTACACATTCTTCATTAGCGCTCGTATTTGTAGTTAAGAAAGACGGTTTTAATTGTAGATTGTAATTATAATTTGTAAATCGTTATACAAGGTAACTGAATCTATAATAAAGTATACTTTTGATGGTCTCTAAATAGGAATTCTAGTTTATGTTTATCAATATAAAATCGTAGTTGATGTGTTTCGTTGGGATGATCAGTAATAACGTGAAAATAAAGTGAAATCGTGGTAGATCTGTAAAATAGAGATAATGGCTAGCTGTAGTCATTACGGAAATAATCTAGGTGTCCTCACTAACAAAGAGAGCATGACCCAATTCACTATTAACTTCTTCTTTGTTTGGATGTATAATTTTTCTATTTTAAAATGAAGGTGATTTTACTTTCAACAAGGAAAACTTTATCACCGCTTTGTCACCACCCAACAATTTTGTTGTGCTTTCCTCTTCCAAGTGGACCCGTTTTCATAAATAAAATCTTTCATTATACGATCTTTTTCTCCAGCCCCATTAATTAACTAAGTTAATTGAAACCTAAGTAATTGTTAAAACTGCTTTACTGTTGAATTTAATAATCACTTATTCGCGTGATTGCTATTTCTCATCGTTGTAATACTTCCTCTAAGTTTCAAAATTAACTTTAAGCTTTATGGACAACTTCAACTCCCATATTCATATTATTTATTTGGTTGATAAGAAACACAGAATGTTTTCATCAAACTTTGTTAGAAATTCTTTTAGCCTTCCCAAAATCGGTCTTTAAAAATCCACTGAAACTTTGAATTTGTTCTTTTCAAAGAAATACTGTATTCATCTGTGGAGTTGTTGCACATTATACTGCATTTGCCTGCCACAGGAATTAGTAAAACTTGTTAAAATAATTATGACATTTTTATCGAAGGAAAGTAAAGCTCTTTTAGTTCTCGTAGTATGATAGCGTATAGAGCTAAAAAAGTGCAATACCTAATTCAAGACATAACCAAGACAAATGCATACTATCAGGTACTTTACAGTATATTCCTGTATTATGTATTATTCCTGGATTCCTATATCAATATATTCCTATCTATTTATGTTCCCTAATCTGAGAGTATCTTTTACACTTTCAAACTGCGCATATTTTTCTATTTATCTTTCTTACTATGACATAATACTGTACATTATGAATTGTGAACGGAGTTGTCCATCCTAACATAAGTTTCATAACTTGTCCCAATGAACTGAATCAATACTGAACTTATTACGATTTCGGTAGGCCTACTTCAAAACTACAGAACTTGTGAATACCCTCTCGTTTGGCATGATGAATAAAAATCTGAATCCCCAATTATATTATCTTTCACCGTTTTGCTTGAATTCCTGTACACTGTGTCAATTTATTTTTAGGTAAAGGGTTACCGGTACTGACTTTTATACGGAGGCCAATATTTAACAAGCCCAAACTGACTGTAATGTTTTCCATGACGAAATACTTGATGAACAATCTAATATCAAAACTGACACTGTATTTCAATTAAATATATGATTTACACTCACTTTAACTGGAGATACTGGAGGATTGCATTTCACTTCTGAAAAGAGACTGACGAAGGTTTTTTCAGAAGTGAAATGCATTCCTCCAGTATCTCCAGTTAAAGTGAGTGTAAATCATATATTTTATTGAAATACATTGTCAGCTTTGATATTAGATTGGTCAAACTAACTGATGAACAATCTAATATCAAAACTGACACTGTATTTCAATTAAATATATGATTTACACTCACTTTAACTGGAGATACTGGAGGATTGCATTTCACTTCTGAAAAGAGACTGACGAAGGTTTTTTCAGAAGTGAAATGCATTCCTCCAGTATCTCCAGTTAAAGTGAGTGTAAATCATATATTTTATTGAAATACATTGTCAGCTTTGATATTAGATTGGTCAAACTAACTGATGAACAATCTAATATCAAAACTGACACTGTATTTCAATTAAATATATGATTTACACTCACTTTAACTGGAGATACTGGAGGATTGCATTTCACTTCTGAAAAGAGACTGACGAAGGTTTTTTCAGAAGTGAAATGCATTCCTCCAGTATCTCCAGTTAAAGTGAGTGTAAATCATATATTTTATTGAAATACATTGTCAGCTTTGATATTAGATTGGTCAAACTAACCTCGCTAGATCGTGACGAATGTTCTGAAGATGTCTTGTGTTAGAGCAGTACATTATTGAATTCGATATCTAGGAATTCACGATCTAGTGAGGTTAGGTTGAGCTTGTTAAATAGTGGCCTTCGTATAATACTTAGGTACTGGGATGTCTTATGTATTTATTTATCAAGTGCCTAAATTATTATTTCACAGATTTCTGTTACGTTTTACAAACTTGTAAAATAATCTTGGGAAAATTCAATTGCAACATCAGATATTTTGACTTGCAAACATAATGTCATGGATGACTACTTTTTTCAGGTTATGAAATTTTTTAGAATAAATTTAACATTGCATACTCTCATACCCTGACAATCTATTCTATGACTATTCTATTGTAATTATTTGTTTTACTTTGGAAATAAAATAATAAATTTCTTGCTGGTAACTCCCAAAACGAATTATCTCGGGGTACCTAATTTCTCTTGTCTTAGAAAAATTAAG
Source organism: Conomelus anceps (assembly GCA_948455865.1). Classification (NCBI taxonomy): domain Eukaryota; kingdom Metazoa; phylum Arthropoda; class Insecta; order Hemiptera; family Delphacidae; genus Conomelus; species Conomelus anceps. The sequence continues at coordinate 16,846,191 of OX418223.1, read as the reverse complement.
TTAATTGGAATAATTAATATGGGAAGTGATAGCCGCGAGCTGCAGCAGGTATCTGTTCAATCAGAGAGATAAGCTGCGTTCTCGTAGGTCCTGTTCGTAACGGTGACCGATTAGATTGGCCAGCAAAAAAGACACTGTTCTCTGCTGTAAAATCACTTCCCGGTGAATTGTACTTTATTTTTAAGAAGATAAATAAAACATTTGTTATTTATTCTCGTACTGTTGGTAGCACTGTGTAATATTTGCAGTCTGAGCCAGGTAGAGGTAGACAGTGCCGATTGGCAGTGGAGCGACGTGCTAGAATTGCGGGATAACTAGATCAAGGATTACTGCAGCATAAATGTACAGAAGGTAGCTGTGGCTGTACTGGGCGGACCAATACAAGTCGAGCATTGTAACGGGACCGGCGAACACGTTCTTGACGACTCTCAAGTCAAGCTGGAGTTGAAGTCAATGCTGTGAGAATTTCACATCCAGTCAAATTAATTATAAGCTGAGCCTCTATACTGCTTGTGCTGTAATTCCAGAATGTTCTTTGTTCTCGATGGAGGGCCACCAATAAAAAGTTCGTATGGAAATTCGAGGGGAAAATTATTTATGGATCCTTGTCTTCCTTGATCATGGAAAAGGAAGAAGTAAAATAAAAGAATCATTAAATAAAGAAGGTAGAACCAAAGACGACAACATTAATTGAATGCTTCGTCAATGGTAGAACGCTGAAGCGGCATTGTGGGGAGAGTCAAACAACAAGAAGAAGAAGAAGAAGAAGTAGAAGGTCGAAGGAGGAGAAGTGTGAAAAGAAGAAGATAATAAAAAGAAATTGAGGAAAGGAAGGAATAGGAGAAATAGCTTGTAGGATGGAAGAAGAGAACAAAAGGAGAACAAAGGAGAACGAGAAAGGGTAAGAGGTGACGATCAAGAAGAAAGAGATGGAGGATGAGGAGGAGGAGGAGAAGGAGATTGAATCTCTTTATTCATGTAAATTTACAAATTTAGGAGGAGATTAGATTTTTTTCATGTGAATTTACAAATTTTCTCATATGAGTAGTTAAAACCAAAATGATCAACATCACATAGATTCTATAGTAAACTTAGATGTTCCTTTTTTTATAATGCTAGAAATGATGTACAATGATATATTTGTATGATCTTAATGTTGTAAGCTACAGTGATGACAATCTAAATTATGCAATTACGAGAAATGGTGAAGTTTGGGCAAGAGAAGGAGATTTTTTTTAGGATGAAGCCCACATAGGTCTGGGACCTGTGCGTGGGTAATGAGTTGGATGATGGTGATTGATGAGTTGGACATTCAGTTTTAGGGGGGTTCCGAACCACCGGGAAGTGATTTTACAGCAGAGAACAGTGTCTTTTTTGCTGGCCAATTCAATCGGTCACCGTTACAAACAGGACCTACGAGAACGCAGCTTATCTCTATCTGATTGAACAGATACCTGCTACGGCTCGCGGCTATCACTCCCCTCAGAAGAAAGAGGAGAGGGAGGAGAAGTAGGTTCAGAAGAAGAATTTGAGGAGTTGAGAAAGTAGAAGACAAGTATGAGGAGGAGGTGGATGATGAAGAGAAGGAGAGGAAGTAGAAGAAAAAAGGGATAGAGTATGGGTAATATATAGAATCAAGGAATAAAAAAAAGAAATAAAAAAGAAAAATAGTAATAAGAAGAAAAAATAATGTTTGATGGGAGAGATTTATCGGCTTCCAGAAGATTCAAGACTAAATGAAAAGGGAAGCAATATTTTAGAAACTCTTGTAATGTTGGTACATATATGGATAGATGAAAATTTAAAATGATGATTGCAGTCAGTTCATGAATATAATATTGCTGGGTACTTACTGTACTTTATTTGAAGATTGTCAGAAGCAATATTATTATGTTTCGTTTTATTAATAGAAATTGTAGATGAAACAATATTACAGTATTGCATATTTACAAGATTACAGTATTAGAAAGTTATTTATTTATTTTGCTTATACGGCTCATTGGACCACTTGAGTCAATCATTTCTTTCAGTTCTCTTATTTTATTATAATATATTATTAATAATTATATGATAATTAATTACATACTGAGAAATATATTAGAAATTTCCCACTTTAAGTGAAGATGGTATGGCTACTTATTATAATTGACTGGTGCAAGTATATGTTCAATGAAATACCGAAATGAGTGGAACTTTCTAGGCTCTTTTTGCATACATTCGCTTATAAATGCTCAGTATATTTCTTCTTGGACAGAACGCATTAACTAAATTGTATTGCATACTGCCCACATATCTGTATTAGGTTTTAATCTTTGTGGTGAGGGAGGCGATCTAATCCCTTGAACTACCCCTGGTCACATCTATTAAGAGGGTGCCTCCCTGACACTTGTCTGTTCACAATGGTCACCAGAACGATGAAGGGTGATGAGAAAAGAAAAATCTGATGGGAGAAATTCGCTAACAATTAGAGTAGATAACATTGATACCTTAGATACAATTAGAGTAGAAACATTGATACCAAGAGAAAATGTGGGGAAAAATTATCCGCACAATTTTTCGTAGCCTTTTATGAATTTTCAACCAAACCATACCAATTTATTACAATGGACATTCAGCACTCCTATGCATTAAAAATACGGAACTAGAAAAAAGATTATAATACTTAAAAGGGGTGTAAGTAGCCTACTAGTAATTTGACATGATACAAAATCTACGTACATTAGCCATGAACGTCAAATATTTTCTTGTAATTCTACTATTCCTTCTTGAATTTGAAAATTACTGAATTTTAGTGAACAAAGAAACCTAATGGCCTAATTGACTGCTATGCCACAGACAAAGAAAATACGGAAATATGTTGGTATTCAAACTAGTTCATGTTATCTATTTGTTACTATTTCGTGCCCTAGTTTTCATGGCCTTGACATTGACATCACTGTGATATGAGCAAATACGAAACAAAAACAATTCTGGTCACATAATTTCTTTTGTGAGAAGCAGTAATATATCGTGATTGTCAAGGTTCGTGTGTATTCCTCCCATCTAATTGTTTTTCTCATGATAGAGTGAAAAAACTGACTCAGTGGACATGCAATAAACGATGAAGCACGATGTACAGAAATTCATAATTGAAGTTTCATAATTAGATATTCTCATATCGTTACCGGAATGTAACAGTATATTATCTGAAATTCATATAATCACTCAATCATCGATAAACACCAATGTTGATATATTCTCTCCATACGGTAATTAATTAGTTTAATGTAGCCTGATTGCTTATTTGACGCCTCATTAAATAATGAACCAACATTGGCTCTTCTCTCTCTTTCTAGTTGGATCATCTCTCTCCTCTTCTCTTTTAACTTACTATGCATTAATTCCATCTCAATGAATACGACTTTTAGCATTTAATTGAAAACAAGCTCATATTAATTTTGGATTACAATGCTGTGAAATTGAATAAATTTAGGTTATTGGTGCGAAACGACGGGCGATAGAGGGCGTCCCCTTCAGTTACCCAACATCAGTGAGAATATAAAGATTTATTAGCATATTAAACAACAGTTCTGTACTCTGATTATAGCTTATTTCTGTTGCTAAAAAATATGTTCTTGAAAATCGAATTATCCTTTTTGTAGACTACCTTATTTTTAAACTCACCAAACCATTTTAAATTTGGAGACTATTGTGCACGATATGACAATCCTATTATCCGCCTATTCAGTTATACGTCACGGCCCCAGTCCCAAAGGAAACGGTTCACAGAGGTTCGACTGTATGAGATTTGGAGTTTTATTTTGGGTGGATCTCCTAGAAATACCTCCAAAATATTGGTATCCCTCCAAATATTGGTAATGTTGGTATCCCTCCAAAATATTTCTAGTGTTAAACCCGTAATGGGCTATGGTATAGTATGATGTTAGGTTGAAGAGTGGAGAATTTTAATATTGAAATTTGTTACATCTATAATAAAAGACTGTCACAACTTCTATTATTAATAATATTGTGTTGACGGAGACTGAATTTTTATAAATTTCTCCAACGTGATGTTTAATTATTTTGAACTCTTAATTTTATTCACGCATTTATTCAATTCAATTTAACCACTATTGTATAAATTCAATAGTTGAAGGATATTCAGAATCGTTTTTTATTGTGACAAGAGTAATCTGTCAATTGAGTTTTCATCTTTTATGAATAAGATAATTTTTCTTTATTCTGATATGAATAATTTTCTTATTTTTTTTTTTGTTTTCTTTGTTTGATCACTTCCACTGTACTGGCAGCAATGAGCTTTGCCTGGAACTCAGTAACCGAAATAGTTAGTTCCAAAAAAAAATTGCGACCTTGAATATGTGACCTTGTTTCTCGTACTCCGATGAGAAATCCTCACTGGTAAAAATTAATAGCCTAAATACTTCACGTGTTTGTACATCGTGCTCTTGTTGAATGCAAATATTTTTTGAAAGTTGTTTTTCTTTTTCAATAGCTTACATATTTTCAAGGTACTGTATCTTTGTGTGTAGTTTTGAAGACTTGTGCAACGGGGGAAGTTCTGTATCACAAATGTGCAACGAAACTAAAATGATGTATCATTTAGGGGTGGCACTGTTCCACTGTTATTCAGCGACACTTTTTGTTGCGTTTTTTCTTCCGTTAATCCCCTCTTCACGCCGGTCACCTAGCTCCAGTTCGAACCATCAGACCGTTTCCCCCATCGTGTTTTTTATTGTCCTGGAGGAATTCGGATTCTCGTCTAAAGAAAGACCGCTCTTGTCGTGATACGATAGGTGCCAACTCTGTGCGACAGCCTCTCTGGAACAAGTTAGTCAGATCCAAACTGATCCAAACTGATTTTTAGGGTGGAGTTCATAATTAAAAAATAGGCTCACTAATTTTTTTCGGAGGATGAAGCCTACGTAGGTCTGAGACCTGTGCGTGGGTAATGAATTGGATGATGGTGCTTGATGAGTAGGACCTACAGTTGTATGTGGATTCCGAACCCCGGGGAAGTGATTTTACAGCAGAGAACACAGTCTTTTTTGCTGGCCAATGCAATCGGTCACCCTTACAAAGTGCTCCCAGGAGTTTCGTAGCTTTTCTCTGATTTAACAGATACCTGCTACGGCACTCTATCACTTCCCCGGCTTTCATTCTTAACTTCAATTATGCATCAAACGAAAGACGTTGCTGTTATATTTGTTCTTGAAACTGCAAAAACTAGTAGGCTACACATGTAATTTGTAACCGGACTATAGTATCATTGACGAAAATATCTTAAGCAAAGTATACTATTACAATACAAACTGGCACAAAACTAGATCGTTTCGCAACGACACAACATTTTAAAATTAGATGCAAAACATAAACGAAAACATCGTAAGCAAATGTATGCTGGTTCAATATACTGGTAAAAAACTAGATCGTTTTGCAAAGATACAAAATTTCAATAAAAGTTCTAATTAATTTGGAAATACTTCCTTGGCTCTATTCATTTTCTCTATTTCTTCCATTCTATCTTCCCTCTTTCATGCATTCTAATTCTAAATCAAGATGAACTTGAACAGGTGTGCTCTCTCCCGCAAAAGTGATGGCGTATTACCCCACAAAATGTATCACATCTAACCCTCCCTCCCAGAACTTCGTGTGATAATGATAATAATCACAAAAGGACTGTTCTCTGCTGTAAAATCACTTCCCGGTGGTTCGGAAACGACCTAAAACTGTAGGTCCAACTCATCAATCACCAGCATCCAATTCATTAACCACGCACAGGTCTCAGAAATATGTGGGCTTCATCCTCCGAAAAAAAATTAATCAAAAACAATTTTTTCTTTTTTTTTAAATTTGAAGAAATGATGTGAAAATAATATTGAAAATCAATATCAAAGTATAATAATAACTACACATCACCCCAGTTTTCTCAATGTTCAACATCTTAAGTTCATGGCAAATTCAATTTTATTAATTAGCCTATTTAGCAAAAGGTTTTATTGAGAATGTCTGTGCAATTCGTTTTTGTAGTAGAATACATTAATTAGCTAAATGTAGCCTGCTTGTTTATTTAATGCTTCAACCAATAATGCACCAACATTGGCTCTTCTCTCTCTTTTTAGTTAGATCTCTCTCCTCTTCTCTTTCGCCTTATTATGCATTAATTTCATCTCAATGAATATGAAATTTAGCAGTTAATTGAAAACAAGCTCATGTTAATAGGCTAATTAATGAAATTGAATTTGCCATGAACTTGAGATGTTGAACATTGAGAAAGCTTGGGTGATGTATGATTATTATACAGTACTTTGATTTTGATTTCCAATATTATTTTGCCATTATTTCCTCAAATTTTAAACAAGAAAAACAATTTTTCCTTATTAATTATTATCATTATCACTAAAAGTACTTGGAGGGGAGGGGGGGTGTTAGATGGGATAAATTTCAGGGGGTAATAGCCTATGCAGCGAAAGGTTTTTTTGTGAATGTCTGTGCCACTTGATACTTACTTGTTTTTCAGCAACTGAGTAAACAACTTATACATCTAGCGTGTCCAGAAATATTTTCTATACATTTTCATGGAATTTCTATTTCTGACTTTAGTTCATCCTCTCTCAAACGTACTGTTAAGTTCATTCTGAGGCATCAATCAATACACCCTCTGGTAATGAAATTATTATTAATTTTTCAATAAACTCATGGTTATTTTTGTTTGGTACGCGCTGTGGTGTAAAACACTTTAAACAAGTGATCTTTTCATCGTTCTATAAATTGAAAAATCCACCTGTCTTATCTTCATGTATAGATAGAACTATCTATTAGAATAGGAGGTCCGGGGGCTCTCCCTTGGGAGGTTTTTGAAGAATAAGTTCTCTGAAATCGCATTTCAAGCTGTTCAAAAGCTATATTAAACGGAATTTAATTCTTCTTCAGTGATAATTTCTTCAGCGTATTTTATGTAATGTCTAGAGTCGAAGGCAGTCAAGACTTGAGAACTCGCCTTTGAATTCGCCTTTGCTGTGGGTTATCCAAAAAAGGAGGAAAACAATAGGCTACAGAACACAGAACTACCTGTATTCTACAAATTTTTCAACTCTTTTTTTTTCTTTGTGTACACTCCATGCAATATCATTGAGTTCACGATCAAATATCAATAACATTTTCATTAGAATTCACTGGAAATTTATTCATCCCACTGAGCAATCATTGTTTGTTATTAATCGATTAATGAATTTTCACTCATCACTTAACTTACTTTTGAAACAGAAAATAAATGAAGAAACTAGACAAGATTTTTTCATTGAACTTTAGCTACTGGTTAATGCAAACTAAAATATATTATAGCTTAGTTAACACGTAATTCTGTAACGAATAAAAAAACATTTTCTTCCAATTCCCCTGAAATTTTAAATCCCACTCCAATTTTATTCCCAGTGCGCAAATCACGTCATCAATCCCCGTTGGCGGTCCTGAATTAGAACCGTTGTTTCCGTTGGAACGGGCTAGAACCTGTAACAAAATATTATACCAAAGTTACGGGCATATTTCACATTAAGAGCCTGAATCCTGAATAATTGTAGTTGAAATATAACGCTGTTATATACTCATATTTACTTCATTCACATCTATTTTTATATCATCTTGTGTACTGATATTCAATATATGCTCTTAGCTGTGCACATTATGCTTGCTGTTTCTTCCTCATACTGAACGGTTTTGGCAAAAAAGCATCAATGTAGTATTCTTCGTAGAAAAGTATGGAGGTTCGTCCTCTGGTACGGTCCTAAATAGAAACATTCTTTAAGTTGTATGCTTTTCCCAGATTACAATTTTTTAGGAATTTCTAGATAATTGAGAATTAAATTTTTCCGTTCCAGCTTGGCATTTTTAAATCATCACCTCATTAACCACGCACAAGTCTCAACACCTGTCAATAATAAATCAATAAGTTAATAGAAGTATTTCTAGTTCAGCGAAATCGACAATGCGACAGACCACCGTAGGTAAAGGTGCTTTCACAGTGGAGCATCATCGATATAATTACCAACACAAAATCAAACCCAAGCCGTGGAATGGTGACAGATTGTAATTGGTGAATATCGCCATTTCACGTCATGCGATGGTAAAAATTTCTAATATTGTCCTGGAGTATTAAATTAAACTAAATTAAATTAAAAAAAACAAACTATTTTCGGTCAATCATAATCATTAATAACCTTTAATTAATCAACCTTGATAATTAAATTATCCTTGTATTGGATGCTCCACCGTGCAAGCACCCTTGAAGTTTAATTTGTAGAAGAAATAAATATTTATGAAACAATTCTTGTGTCACTTATTCTAACAACACGATGCGCGAAAAAGTTAACTCCAGCTTATCAACCTGTTGATTACTGACTTGGTCTGGCACCTATCTGCCATCGATACAAAGCACAGTCTACGGACAGTTTGTGATCTTATAAAAAGTCTATTCATATCAATTTAATTTGGAATAGATTACCATAAACCATACACCATGTTTGTGTTATGTGAGAGATCAAATCTCGTGCAACGTATGTGCTCGTGTGGCAGCGTATCTTGATACGCAACGATCCGGTTCTGTCGGTAGGCGGAAGCGTTGAGTTGGCTCACCTGTCCCGGTTTTAGTGCCTTTGTCTGGTTCTGGCTAGCTTGCCTTCCGATTCCGTGGCCGGTTACTCGTGTGGTTCGTGTGTGTAGTCTGTTGTTGGCCTGTTGTCTGTTGTTTAGTCGGTTGTGTTGAGGTTGTTCCAAAGCGCGCACTATTCATTCGACCTCCCACCAAAATAATACAATCATCACCGCCAGTGTTCTCTGCTATTTCGCGCCCTCACTAAAATATAATCACTTTCCTCGACACGGAATCGGATTCAAAACAACAGAAATCCAGTGTTGACAATCAGTAACTCGGATCACAATGGAGTATCACATACGGAAAGTGGAATACTGGTGTCTACTACGTAACACACCATCGGACTAGTTGACGTATTTTTTACCCTCCCAAGTGCTTTGAACCTGCAGTGTGATTGATTGACAGCATTGTGTTTGATTAATTTCCATATCTACTGGAAGTGTTTCTTGTTGATAACTCGTGGATTAAGATTTGTCAGCTTCCCAGAGGCTCATATTGAGGTTTTATTCGCGTTTGGACCTTTTCTCCACCTTCCTGAATTAATGTGAGTTATAATTTTTCTATGTAAAATCTATGGAATAAATTGTCTATTCAATGAAGTTTGTAGCATTGAATAGGTTATGTTGATTTATGATTGTCCAAATATGCTGACATGGTAAAACCCAGAAAATTTTTCAGAGGAATACGATCTTGAAAAATTTTGAGGGGTTTCATCTTGAAGAATTTTAAGGGAATACAATCTAAAACTCTATCTTAAGTGGCACGTGCTTACTTTCAGTGTAGTTTGAAAATTTCAGGGAAGTCTATCCATTCCCTTTATCTTTCTTGATTCGCGCCTTCCAATGGAATAGGTACCATCATTTTTTTAATTTGTCCAGTTGATAAGTTTATAAGTATATCTCCAGTTATGAGTTGGTATCAGTAATTCAGTCTATGTCATCTCTTCAGTATCATTCGAAATTTTTGGGGAAGTTTTCATGTAAACAGACAAGAGTGGAATTGACATAATGGTACAATAAATTGTACATCCATTGCAAATCTCCCTGACAAGGATTATTGAGTCATGTCTATAAACATGCTTGCCAGATTTATAGTTCGTGACAGGGTGGAGGGGGGTTCTTCAGAAGCTCGAGGGAATAGCTGGCCTTGAGAGATGAAACTTGATCGCGTTAACTCTCAATCCCAGGCAATACACTCTAGATAGTCCTATATCTTATTTGTTTTTGATTCACCGGTGTATCATAATTAAGAATTGTACTGTTTTTAGCTTCTTGCCCCTTGCAGTGCAGCTCCTCCTTCATGACCAACAAATCATACATCGTACTTACAACATATCAATTTGGTTGTACTTAATTGTAAACACTACTCATAATCTCATTAGAAGATGCAACGATAACTTTATTAGAAAAACCACTGCTGACCGTAGACATATTGTCTCCCGGTTGAATTGGCCAAACTAGCTCAAAGAGCTACTAAATTAGTGAAATACTTTCAATTATCCTGTACTAAAAAATGGCTTGGTTATTTAAATTTTATGGCCAATAAAGCATGCGCATACATTCATGCGTTGCAAAAATAATTTTTATTAAAAAATTGGAAATAGCGTTTACACTTCATAGTACTATGCTCCTCCCACATGAAAATTCAATCATGATTATTTGAAAAGTTTCACAACTTCTTTATTTATTTGGTGTTGATCTCTTTGGCACACTTTTGAAGCATGTCTATTCCTTCTGTTTTGACGTCTAGGTATTTTGTATAGGTTTAGAAACATCTGATATTGTTTTAGTCATTGAGAGTCACAGTAGTGTGAATGCTGTCAATGATTTGGTTGAAACTCATGGATTAGGGGTGAGTTTTCTATGGTGAGTTTCCAGTCAGTTTTAGTAAGTAGCCATGTGTTGGTCGTATATCTTATCCCTTGTTTCGGTTTCTCATTTTTTACTTTCTGATTCTTTTGTTTTGTCTTAGTTTGGTCTATCTTTTGTTTAATTTTCTCATGCAAAAGAATTTTACTAGGTCATGTAGGAATTTCATTTCGCAAGATGAAATATTGGCTTTCGTTTCATCACCCTTCAGTAACGTTTATTCATTATAAATCAAGACTAAGGCCATTGAACTTGGGTCCGGTGAATATGATCTAAAGTTGGTGTTCAGTTGTCATCCAAATTTGTGAAAATTATTGAGAATTCACATATCTTGAAACTTGAAAATTTTATTTATACTGATTCTACTCTCTCAAAAGTCTAGAAAATGTTGTGGAAAAATTATTTCATGTCATCTTCCGTTTAAAAGATAAAAACGTTATGTTGAGTGTAGAAGTGCAACAATCCTATAAATTTAGTTGTGCTCAGATTAAGTTTATAAGAGGTTGTGAAATGATTGATTGTTAGAGATTGTGTTCTATCCTGCTGGTTTCAAAAGTCAAAGAAGAGAAAGAAACTCTGAATCAGTACGCCTCACGTTTTTTGAAACGGTAATCTTGAGGGACAGTATTTCGTTTTGTTCTATATTTTTATTCTTGTATATTTTCAATTTCTTTTATAGTTGTATTTGCTATATTTTCGTATTAGAGTTTAGGTTCTGTGAAATAGTATTGCGAATTTTATGAAGGCTTCCTCATTACTCTTATTGATTTCGTAGAAGTACAGTAGAATTTAGCCCACCATGAAAAGTAAGAATGAAATTAATAAAATCTTTGATTAAAATATTAATTTTGGCTTCATGCTCATGAACTTCGAGAACTACTGTTGGGCAATTACACGGTTAATAGACGTTTAAAAGTATAAATTTTCTTTGGAATTCGATAAGGCTCGCGATCACACTAAATTGTACATTTATCGTCTTACAGTATGTGTGAATGACAGAATGACATAAGATTTGTTTGATTGAATTTACATCATTAAATATAGCGAATGCTTATCTCAACTCAACAGCTACCAAAAATTCAATCCATATTCTAGATAATGTCAGTGTCAAAAATGGCATTGATAAACGGGACGGATATTAAAATTTGTTACTTCACTACTAAAGTATAATTTCTAAATACGGTTCAACAACCTTGCTTTAAAACCATCAACAAATATTTAATCACTTATTTGGTATCGGATCACGCCTTTTTATACACCTAATCTTGAGGAATTGGAATTGTGGATTCTGTTCATTCGTTTGAATTAACCATAAAAAACTTTTTTTACATGATAAGTGCACTTGATTTTGAGTTTTATATCCTTGTCAGTCACTTTTCAAATAAAAAAAAAAACAACTATGATAGTTTATGGTTGTATTCAGTATTAGGCACGATCATTCAAAAACTATCTTCTTTTTCAGTTTTAGATAGGGTCAAAATTAAAAAATCTTAAAAATAGTAAGATATTTGCTTTTTTTTCTTGTTTTGGTAGTGCTTTTTGAACTGATTAATTCTTTTTCAGTGATTATTTAATGAAATAAATTATGTGTTATTGACTTGGATTGTTAATTTTGAAAAAATATACTGTAGGCTATATTATATAAATAGTGTGTTGGTTTATTGAGAAATCGTTAATTGAAAACAATTATAGAAAAATATTGTGCTTTCTGTTTTTTCAAAGTGCACATTGCCGGACCAAGTTGCCCCTAATTTTAATTTACAAATGTTATTTTAATTTGCCCTTGATTGTAATTAATAGGTTACAATTACAATCTACAATTAAAAGATTTAGCAGTACTAATACAGATACTTATAAAATTAGTTTGTAAATTATTATGCAACAGACCATAGACTATGCATTTATTCTGAGGTGTTTTATTTATGTTCATTTATTGTATATCTGTTCTAATGGTGTAGCATAGATGTTATAGTGTATAGTTGGAGCATTATTCCATTTTCTGATCCTTTTTCATTATATTCTTACATTAGGGTTTTTTCGTGTAGTCGTCAGTAAGCAAAATGTTGACGAATAAAATACGATGTAGCTATTAAAACTGTTCAGACAATTTTGTTTGTCGGACAGCTAAGAAAATTTGCTAATTAACCTTTAAAATTGTAGTGAATGGCCGTTACAAACCTATTTATATCGCATTAGGTTTTCGGCCACGAGAGTTGCAGTTACATAACGATGAAGCTCTATCAATCAGACGGCAGCTCTGCTAATTTTAAACGCCATTCGAGGCCAATGGCACCAAATTCTTGGCGCGAATGGATGCTATCAACCTCTTAATTTACAATTAAATTTTAGAATATAAAATTCTTGTTTCTCCGTAGTTTTTATGTCATTATCATTCTAGGTTTTGAATTTATGAGAGAAGTGTTGTAAAAGTTACTACGTTTTTGTCCATTTTAAATCTTTTATAATCAAGGCACAAACAAGGCTGATACAAGGCACAAACTTACTAAAGGATTTTCTTTAGTTGTCGATATAGTGAAAATCATTTTATTTGGTCTCTTGGTCTTTCTTATCGAATCTGCTCCGATTCAGTTTCGTAGCCTATATTTGCTATATTTTTTATCAAATTTATTCCTACATTTCCCTATTTAATCAACTACAAGTCCGAATTTTGTTTAAAATGTAGTTTTTTTATCAAATTTATTCCTACATTTCCCTATTTTATCAACTACAAGTCCGAATTTTGTTTTAAATGTAGTTTTTTTATCAAATTTATTCCTAAATTTCCCTATTTAATTAAGTACAAGTCCTAATTTTGTTTAAAATTAGTTTAAATATTAGTAAATTTATCCAACTTACAATTATCATCTTCTCGTCTAAATTTGGCTTTATCTGAGCATCTCCCACATTGTTCTCAAAATTCTTTTGTTTGCTTACTATTTTCATTACATTACTATTGGTATGTACAGTAGTATAATATAATATTATTATAATGAATATGCAGTGGAAACCACAACTGAATAATGCGCACATATTAATCTTCAATAATTTGGAAGCTCTACAAGGCCTTCAAATGACTTGGCCATGTTTTCCCTTACAACATGTGTAATGCTTACAACAGAACTACAACAAATGTCCAATCAATCAGTTGAGCACGTTTCTACAATTTTAAGATGATAAATGATGATTTTTGTTAGATCTTCTCATATATTTTTTTTATCGATGATTTAAGCCTACACCAGCACTACTTTTCACCATTCAACAGGGGTGAATCCAGGTGGTGGGTGTTCAAGAGATAAATTTTCTCCCCGAACCCTCGAAAAATAATAATAAACCTTTATTTATTTATTCCACCTTTTATTGGTGGAGAGTCACCCTTACGGGTAGTTCCACCTCGCCGTTTGAGCCATGTTACAGAGAGCACGATGGACCTACAATTATAGGTGGGTTCCGAACCGTCTTGTAAGTGACGGTAACCCGATATTTTCAACTTACTCTAAAAAGCTTTATTTGTGTGTTCTATGGAGTAATGACCTTATTTGATAGGGGGAGTATTTTTACTGAGTGGGTAGGGGGTGGGAGTTGGCTTCTTAGGGGTCTCGGGCTATTGCAAAAAAGCTTAAACCTCTTCTGAGAGCGCGAAATATTGCCACTGCAATTCAACTTTATATCATGCGTATATTATTCTACTTATCTGAACTTAATTTGGCCTAAATAAGCTTACTATACATACAATTTTGTATTTGAATTGTTATCGCGAACGAAACTTTTTTCACTCTACATTTTTGATGTAAATAATCTGGCCACTTTCTATGATTTTATGCTCTTCTGCATGATTCTTCTATCTTCTTCCCCCTACCAATTTAGGATTCTGGGGTAATATACAAGATCATATGACACTCTATAGATGAGATCTGATATATAATGATGCGTCTTTTGTTGTTCAACACTCATTACTTTCGCAAAACAAGTCCAGTCGCTGGTTGTCTTTTTTTTCTGAATATTTCATTATATAGAGTACCTGCTTCACATCGGAAGGGTTTGCTGGGCGGATGCGTAAAGAGATAAATTTTCAACCCTTCTTTACTTTTGAGAATTCGAAAAAAATATGCGAGTTCGTCTTCTGGTGTCTGACAGGTAGATATGTGGGGTACATGGATTATTTGTTCGGGTATTGCAAATGGTCAGTTGATTTTTGCGCCTTTTAGATCCTGTTTGAAGTATATAGGCTGCGTTGAGGGGGAGTATTTTTGCCAAGTGGGTAGGGGGGTGGGGGTTGGCTTCGCATACTGGTCTCGGGCTATTGCAAAAAAGCTGACACCCCTTCTGAGAGCGCGAAATGTCGACTCTGCAACCCCGTTTCGGAGGAGGGGGATGGTGCTGGACCCCTTCGGCTACTAGTCTCGAACTTCAGCACTTGCGAATTCTTAGAACGGTGATGGACTCCTACCCCCTACTACACCCCTCCCATTCCTAAAATTATTCGCAAGGACAGCAGAGGTGAATCTTCTTTTTGACCCTCTGCAACTACTAGCCAAATGCATACGTTACCCCTTTAGAATTTCCTATGCGCAATATTTTTCTGCGAATATCCTGTTGGTCCTGTCTGGTGTCCTTGTACCTCCACATTACTTCCCACACCCGAATCTTCATTCTGGGTGTTGGTGGGGGGGGGGGGGGGGTACCCTGTAATAGTGAACTCAGGCTACTACCTTTTTGCTAGCAAAACCGGACAGAAGATTCGCATTGTAAATGACCGTTACATGGCTATCCCATGTTTTTTTTTTGTATTATCTATTTGCAAACTTTATAAATCGTTCACTTCTCGTGGACCAGTACTGGATAAAGATGTTGCTAGGTCGTTACTGAAAGACAATTGAGGGTGGAGGTGAATCTGGAATGTTCGTTACATGTTTTGTTGCAGAAAGCTAGAGAAATTGTAACGTTCTGAATGATTGCAAATTAATGTTGCTCCATGTAACGAATTGTTTTTCTGGAAGACGTTTTTAGGGAAGAATGATTGCCAATAGTTTCATTATTTTATTCATAACGTCTCTGATTATTATTGTAATCAATAAGCGATTGTAATTTAAGGCTACTATGTGATCTGGTACAACTTACTGAATTCATAAATCAGGTAGAACTTTTGGAGTTTTGTTCTGTAGTATAATCCAGTTGCATGTCATTGAACTAAGTTATGTGAATTAACAAAAAGTTCAGTTTAGAAAAGAATTGAAAATTATTTTTTCAAATGAAATTGATAATGTTGGTGAATTCATTGTGTTTTGATAAAATAGGAATTAGCTCCTTATTGGAATCCAAACTATAAAATTGTTCCACATTCATTATTAAACATATATAATGTACAAATAGTAAACCAAAACAAAATCAGTAATTGTTCAAGATGCTAAATCAATTTTAAATTTGTATCCCATTGCTATTTTTATCACATTGTTCGTTTAATTACAGAGAAAATGTCTCGAAGTGTGAATTTTTTTAATGTTTTTTGGAAATAGCAGTTTATTCTATTCTACTCTATAGTAATACCTTCAACCATCAATTCACAATGGAAATAATTGAAAAAGAAAAAAAAATTGGAGTTGAAAATGAAAATTTTTCCTGGAAATGTTCGAAAAGATTAATATTTGAAGCTGAAAAATATCACTTTCCGATAAATATAACGTATGGTTACAGATTTTAGTTTAGCAGTCAGGTTGTGGTTTTGGTAGTTTTCAATATTTAGAAAGTAGTGCAACAAAATATTTTTTCTCTATTTGAGAGTTATGTTCTAATAAATTTTACATATCTCTGTTACAGGTAAGGATGAATCACAGTTAACCGAATGAAGAATAATAGTAACGTGAGTCTTTAATTGATTTAATAATCACTCAAGTTAAAAATACTAGCACTGTTAGTGAGCTATTTTTATCATATGCTATGGACTTTATCCCACGAAATAAACTGTAAATTAGGTGTAAATCATCCAATAAATATATTTATTCAAATTATTTTTAGATTATCAGGCTCCTATAGGAAATCATATCTTTTAGAAGCATTTTCGAGTACAATTCAGAACAGTGCGTAGGTTTAAGGCTGTAAGTTTATGCTCGTCAGGTTCGAAAAAATTAATGAAGTAAATTGAAATGTATCTCTCGCTGTTTTAGTTGTAGACTGGTGACATTACTCCATGTTGCATAAGAAGCCTGTTATTTTTGTGTCGGGAATCTGGTGAGAATGAATTGGGAAAAAGTATGCCATCTCCTGAACAACCGGTAACTGGTTGTGCACCAACTCTCTTATTAGCCAAGAGTTGAAAACCTTGTAATCTTGATCGTTTCTTGGAATTTATCTGGTTAGCCATTCACTTTAGTGCGCGCCGACATTCTACTGTGCAGAGATTTTCCTTCATAGAATGGATTTGCACTTATTTCAATGCAGTTCTCCTGTAAATGTGTCTTGGTTCTTTCCATACTCAAACCATTACACTGCAATGAAATGATGCACTTGTACCTCAAGGTTGAACATCAATACTTCGCTCATTCAATCCATGGCAATAAAATTAAGTTTGTTTATTATGATTAAGATTCCTGATGCACAGATTTCAACCTACAAGCAGTGCTTGGACTACAACCTTCAAGAAATGTCTTGAAACAGTTACGGCACATAATTCCATTCGTCTTTGAGTTGCAATATATCCAGTTCATGGTTATTTAAGTGATGAGCTATACATTTTCTATTGAAGGCTATGTTTTGTTACCTATAAATTAGTTGAGCTTTGATTTTAAACTTGAACACAATACTTTTAAAAAGCCTGTAGTAGGCTATAACTTTTAGCCTGTAGCTTTTACATTAGCTACAAGTCTACAATTATCTAGATATATGATGGTTCATTATGTTGCACCAAAAACCTTGAAGTATGAGTCTCATTATGTGGGAATTGTGATGTTGGATTTCATAAGAATGGAATATAAAAGAGAGGCTCAGAGGATTTGCTTTTAAACAAATCGACCTTCCCATAAGCATATTCAGAAAATTTTACCAGAGTTGTCCTCTCACCTACATACAACACTCCTTGACTACCCCCCCGTACCGGCAATCAAATCCTAAAAATTTTATTCACTTAGTAACTACAGCAAGTATCACAGCAGCCGTAATTTAATTCAATTTATTAATTAAGTATTATACTGTACTACTTATTACACAATACATATACTAATGTTTATTTAAGATGTTAAAAAGTTACAAAACCCATTTTGCAATTTCCAACCTCCATGTTTTTAAAAAGACAACATATTTTCGACACCCATCCCGTGTGAGATGAAAGGCGACGGGAATAGGTGAAGACAACAATACATTAAAAGGGTACATTCTATGAGTATGAAATGAAGAAACCAAGTACCCTGATTTGCATCTTATTGAGAGGGTACTAGAGAAGAAAGGTAACAAATTGTATGTGAAATGGTTGGGCTTTGATTCGAAATACAATTATTCATGGATTGATGATAATAATAGTGTTGTCTGAAAAAATAATTATATTGTCTCTGTATTGAAAAATGAAGTTAAAACAGCACTGATCAAAACTACCACTGATCAACTTTGATAAGTATTTAAATGAGAAGAACAGAAAGCAACAAATGAGACACAGTATACTTTTGCCAAATAGTGTAAGATGAATTTATTGTGTGTGGACAGTCCAATGTTGGAAAAACCAATACCGTTTTTAATTTATTATTTTCAGAAAATGGTGTTAAATCTTTACATTTATATGTACTTACCAAATCTCACCAGCAAGACTAGTATGAACTTCTCAAGGAAATTATGATTTGAGTCCCTGAGATTGGATTCAACATAATGAAGAAATCCCACGCCTGATTGATTTCTGAACTATCACAACTACTGTTTGAGGATGAAGTTGATTTTTCTTTAATTATTAATGTTCTAGCTGTTTTTGCGTAAAAGTAATAGATTATACGCGAATATTTTCTTTTTTCAGCCAAAACAAACTTAAAACGATAAATCGAAAATCCAATTGAAAAATTAAAAACTAATACTAAACGGCAGTAATTATTTTATTCACTATTAAAACTTTTATAAATGCACGGCTTTGTACCAGGACCGAGAACGAAATTATTAATTTTACTTCAACACCGACCGTAATCCACGCAGAAACTGAGCTTCTGGACAGTTGGAAAGCTCAAACGGAAGTCTATGAAATCATTTTGTTATTTTTTCATGGAAAAAGAATTCACAATGTCAACATTTGCAAGCTATGCTACTATAATAGGTTTTTTCTAGACTAATGACTTCTCCCAGTTTTGTTATGAAATTCTAACCCACTCTTTCTTGATAATGTACCATACATTAAAGTTCTCTCCTCTATCGTATAAAGATAAACATGCTACAATAATGGCTACAATAACAGCCGCCATGCTCAGTTCTCAACACTCCAATATTGTAATATTAATTCCGTCTAGATTAAATTTTGTTCACTAGAATTATTATCACTGGTATAGAATTATTCTCAATAACCTTTCCTACAGCAAAAAAGCATTCTATCTAGTGCTTAGTCAAATGGGGGTGATCCGGACCCGGGGACCCCCCCCCCCCTTGAATACGCCCCTGGTCCTTCCTGAAAGTATCAAAAGAACTCAAGGGTTCAACTACTCCTTTTTTATGTGCATGGAAAGTGATTGTGCAGTAAAACACATTCAAGAACAAATAACTTACCTACTTTTTAACGTAACGTTTTACAAACTGTACATAGTCCAGTTACAAGTCGATCTTCGATTATCGATATTTCCATATAATTCTATTGCATAAATGCCAGATTATTATTATTTAGAATGGACAACAGACAATTATTATTCAGTACATTTGAAAATATAATTAGTGAGGCCACTAGTGCTCAATTAAATAAGTGAAATTGACAAATATTAAACGTTTTCATTTTAATTGTGCAGTTATTACAACTCTACTTGAACCAGCTAGAGTTCCTGTTCTTGATGATAAATCATGAGTTTGTCCCTCCTTGAGTTCATGTCACTCACTCAGTTTCATTGTCTCACTCTTATCAGTCGCTACTAATTTGAGATGTAAATAAAGTTGTCCAAGATTTTCCTAGAGATGTAACTTTTAGTTTAGGCTACTCGAAACAGGTGCTCACAGAGATTGAGCGACAGAGAGTAGCAACAGAATTTAACCAGTCTTCACTCACTTCTCCGCTCTGACTACATTCTACAGAAGGTTTTTATTTTATCGCTATGATCTTTGCTTGCTGTTCTTTCGCTCCATTCTGCAAGCAGAATTAAATTAATAAGTAGTTGGTTTCTCCTTTCGCCTTTTTTATTTATAGTGTAATGATGAACTGAACCTACTGTGACCTTAAGCACTTATTGGTCTTATTGGTTTTTAGGTTTGGTTTTTGGTTTTTAATTAATCTTTATTCATCAGCAAAATCATGCTTTAAGTACATATTGGGCAGCGTCAAAGGGTGTCAATTGGGGGCTCGCTTAGCACGGTGTCAAGCTGAACGTATGCAGCCACGATTGCCTGTGATTACGTTTGGACGGATGACCAGCAGCTATATCTTGACGTTGTTTGTTTGATTTTCACTTACTCAGTGGATTGGAATCCACCTCCAACGGTCCAACATTCATAGCTTAATTTTCATCATTCACTTCATTATCCATATACAGGAGTGGTCTCAGACCTATGTCTGGTCTCAGACCTAAATCTGGGGTTATTTTTCCTGCGACAGCTCGCTAGATTGAATGACAAAAAGTTACTTTTTACAGTTTACCATGGGCTCTTACTGTCACATATTAGGTATGCTATCTTAGTATGGGGTAATTCCTCAAAACAAATCCTTGTTAGGGTGTTTAAGATCCATAAGAAAGCGGTTAGGTGTATAGAAAGAGTAAATAGATTAGATTCATGTAGGCCGTTGTTCAAGAGACTTGGTCTCCTAACTGTACCCTGCTTTTATGTGTATAACGCTACTTTATATATAAAAACGAATGATATTAACCAAAATCTTGACGTACACGATTATAATACAAGAAGCCGCGGAGGAGATTATCACTTGGTGAGTCACAATAGTAGCTTATTCAAATAAAAACCTAGTTATATTGGTAGGAAACTCTACAACAAGCCTCAGTTTATAAAGAGTCTTGAAAATATAGAAATATTTAAAAACAATTGAAAAAATATTAAGTTGATAAAGCTTTTTATAGTGTACAAGAGTTCCTTTCACATCAAAATTAAGTCTCACCCCAACTAATTGATATAGTAATTATGGTAACTAGTGTATATAATTTTTGATCCGACTTGTCTCATACTCCTTAACTGGAGTCTCCAAGACGTAATCTTCAAAAAAAATGTGGGCTTCATCCTCAGAAAAACAAAATTGAAATTGTGTAATGCGAACGGCGGAAATGTGTTAGTAATCATTTGTGACCATTGAACCTTTCTTGAGTCAGGAATTGTAATAAGCAGGAGCAACAGCTGTAGAAAGCGAATGCAGACTGGGTGAAGTAAGATTGGCGGCTGAAGCCTGCGTCTGCGGAACACGCGTGCGTTTTGTTGCACCGGTGAAAGTTAAGGGCCTGCTGCCGGTCTCTAGGTGGTCTCCTGCTCGGTTCGCTGTTTCTTATCAGGCAAGGAGTATATCGCTGTATAGTGTGAGGCCTTGTATCAGGCCTTTCATTTGTCTGGCACACACACGCAGGCACGCACGCACGCGCTAATTCTGCCAACGTGTAACTTGGCCATAGCCACTTACAACATCAACTCGTATCGCCACTTTTATCTGCCACTCATGAATGCTAATAAACACTCACTTTATATTTCTATCTTGATGCATTATGATTTTAAAGAAATCGTTCACCGTTCTTTCATAAATCAATAAATAATCACGCTATATAATAGTAATAGCTTTATAGTAGTAGTTAGACTGCTTAGAACTGTACACAAATTTAAAGTGATATTAAACCTTGGAGTTTTATAGTCTGTCCGTAAGTTAGTTGAAACTCGAAAGGAAGTAGGTTAGTCAGAGGAAAATTGGCCCAAAAAAATATTCTTAAAAGCAGTCTGCATACAGAGCTTTCGCCGAACGTCTTAGACGCTAAGCACCTTCGAATTAAATTGTTGTAATTGGCTGAGTAGACACAGCCTATGACACACATTTATTCACGATGTTTAATGAGCACTCGTGTGCGGACGGCCTAGCCCAATATTTTTACAATTCTAGGCGACATGAAGGTGATGGTTGCATGCCGAAATGAAGCGAGAACGAAGTATAGAATCGTCTTCTACATTTTTATATTCATTGAAATGGTAGTTTGAACTGTTGTGAAGTGACCAGTTGTACTTGCACAATGAAGCACCTAATATTCAATAGTAATCGAATTTTAAAATCTAACAAACCTTGTGGAATAGTGTGGTATTCACGATGCTTCAGTCTGTCATGTTTCACACCATTCAACAGCGTGTATTTGATTTTGTGATGGTGATTATTTATCTATTATTCGTTTTTTCACTGTGCAAGCACCCAAGTACAGTGACAGGCCTAGAGTAGGTTAAAAAGCACACTTGTAACCGATTTGGTGGTGTGAGGGGGGGTTATGATGACCATTATTGGGATCTCATTCATTTATATTTTGAGAATTCCACTTACTCCATGGTTGAAAATTATGTAGGATTTTGATGTTGCTATGATTTTCCTAGTTGCTATGTGTTTTTATAATAATAATAATATCGTGTGACCTGGCTGGCTCAGGTCTGGTGTCAGAGTTATCAGGTCGCACCTGAATAAGTTCAGGGCCTCTGACGTGACTTGACGACTGTTTTTTTTAGGCAGCCAGGACCGACAGAAACGATAATAATTGATATTATAATAACTGTTTTTATAATAATTGATATTCTATCTTGTCTGGTATATGAATTCCCATTAATATTCACTCTCTAATGATATCCTGTTTTTCTCTTTCATTTTCATATATTGATCTCTTTATCTCTTATCTAGTAGGTTGAGTGTAAGATAGGGCTAATTTACCCTAACTCCGCCCTTTTGTGTAAATGCATCACCTTGATATTACAATTCATATATTATGCAAATATTCTTATTAATTTCAGTAATCTAACTAACAAAACAGTGTAATAGTAACGTATCGTCTTTCATCTATTTTTTATCTATCTTCCATGAATTTAGGTGATGTTTTTCATTGTAAGGTAATAGTCAGAAGTCTTATGAATTGTACTTTTACTCGAATAAAGCTATCTGAATCTGAATCTTTTGTCCAAGTACACTGTTCAGATAATTTCAAGAACCAGTTTATCTTCACAACTCTAATATCTTTTTACTGAACAGATTCGTCCATTTCTTCATATCCTTTCTTTACATTTTTTAAAATTGTCTTTCTCTTACAGGTTTAGTGAAGTACTTAAATTCAATTACTAAAAAACATTTTATTTTCATTATTTTCTCTCTATTGGACTTACATTTCATATATGGTTGATTAGATTCATTTTTGTTTAACTTATCTAGATCATTTGTTCTGTTTGTATTGTTTTGTTCTCGACGTGGTTAAGTAGTAGAGTGGACATTACTGTCCAAATTTCGCCACGTCAACAAATAAAAAAGTCATTCTCTATGTTCTCATTTCATTTTGAGTCTGGTATTTTCGACTGATTTCTTTAGCGAGCTTTCTATTCACATTTCTGATTTATATTACTTCAAACAAGGCGACCGGAAATATTTTGAAATTTATTAAGATTTTACCATTTTCCTTACCATGTTGCCTTGGTAGATGCAACACTGCTGTGTGTGTGAACTCCGCGGCTCCTTCCGTACGCTGAACTGGATCCGTAATTATGCAGTTAACGATCGGAAAGTCTCCAACCTGTTCCTGCTGCCTCTCTTTTTCTCCTCCCAATCCCTTCCTATCTCCTTTTCTCTTGTTTCTCCCTGTTTCACTGTTGAAACAGACAAGAAAACTAGAAAACGAATATTGCAAAACGAAGATGCGATAACTAGAAGTACCGCGAAACCGATTGACGTAACTGTACTGACTGAGGCTGTTGACTTATCACTTAATTTCTATGGGGAAACTCCCTTCCAAAGTCGTACAACTCTCTTTACAGCTCGGAAATCTACAAGCTGTTCATGTTTCCTCTAATAGCGTATTATGTTTCCCGCATGTGTGGACAGTGAGATGATTGATTTTCCAAAAATGTCAGACTTGGATCTGGAATCGAACCCATGACCTTCGCAGTGATGTCTTCCCTTTCCTCTTTCTCCGTTTTTCACATTATCCGTCTATGTTATTCTCTTTAAATTCCTATGGTTAAGGTTAACCTATTACCTAAGGTTAAGTTAAGAATGGACAAATTTTGTCCAGACTTCGCCATTTTATGTAAATGCGTCACTAGGATTTTCTTTAGTTAAATTAATATCATTTGCTGTACATTTGCTACCTGTGCGACGGTAATAATGTTATTTTGAACTCATTTAAGAAATTTTGTAAATTTACATAAATAAAGTGTTCTAATCTAATCTAAATTCAGACTCTCATAAATCTAACCTCAATTTTGTATGAAGCAACATTATGAGCATACTGATGCTGAAATATGTTGCCAATCATATTCATGAACCTGCCTCCTGACCCGTATGTGAGGCTTTTTCAACTCAAGTGAGACTTGAACAGCTTTTCAATTATTTCTTGAGTTGACAAAGCCTCAAGTTAAGTTCTTAAATATGGTCCTTAATAATCATGCTCCTTTCATTTATATATTACAGCTATTTGTTTATTGGCGCTTCCTATAACCCAGCTCTGTAGGCTAACAGCTCTGAGCTGTTCAATTCTTTGCCAACTCAGATCCTGATTCCTTAGGCGTAAACTTGAGGCTTCCTTGACTCAAGGTAGGCTCAAAGAGCATTTTAATTTAATTCATTTCAAAAGTCTCTCTTTAGTTGAGGGAGCCTCAGCGTAGGTTCATAAATATGCCTCTTGATTTACGTGCTTCTTGAGTTTATGTTTCCACCTCTTTTAATTGGTTTATCGCTTCATCTCGTTATTTTGGCATACAATAATGACATTATCAAACAATTGCTTAATTTAACCTCCATTTGACAAATATTAGTAATATTAGTAAAATTTACTGTTAACCAGATTCTCAGTAATTTAAAAATTAAAAGAATTGATAATTTTTGGAGGGGACTTAAAAAATTGCTTTTAGAGAGGGCATTCTATTCGAGAATGAATTTTTGGAATAGATTCAGAATATTCATGTTCAACGTTTGTATACCGGCCAATATGACTCATTGAAACTTTCGTTTTTTTAATATTAGTGTTAGCCTGTTCTTGACTTGTCTACAGTCTGGCAATCAGATGTTTGGGATGTTAGATGATAATAATAGTATTAGTATTACTCAACAATATCTGTCTGTTTCTTGATACCCAGTTAATAATATCCTATATCTATATCAAACCTGTATAATCCTATATCAGACATAGGTCTGAAGAATGAGTTGGATGATGATGATGATGATTAGTTGGACCAACAGTTTTAGGTGGGTTCTGAACGCATCGTTTTCCATGTACGAACGAATTATAATACGCTGAACCTGATCTATTTTTATTTGAACTCGTTTTTGTAAAGAATCTACAAAAACTCTTCTCACCCCATCTAACTCCTTTTAGGTCTTGGCTGACGTGTTCCTTGAAACTATTCCTGGATCTTAGTTTCGCACTTCCGGACCAGTCATCGTCTGCTAAAGGCAGTTTCGCAACATGTTTATCCACGTATAACAAGACGCCGTTCACTTTCTTTATTAGCTCGTGCAGCTCCTGGTAGACGGCTGTTCTTATTGAGCCGGTCTTTTTTCGTGTGTCATCGTCGTGTGACTCATGCATGTCATTGCGGGGCGTGTTCTTGTATTATGTTGTGACGTCACAGGTCTGCTATCAAAGATTGTCTCATGAAATTTCACTAGCATTCGTCTTCTTGTTCCAGATTATTATTGACTTGTCTGGGCTAGAAAGAATAGAGTTTTTGCATACCGGCATCTTATTAAAAAATGTGTTCACTATTCACGCTGTGTGTTAGACCAATACATAAAATGTGGCTGTACATATGTGCAGCGCATGTACACGCTTTACCTGATGAAAATTTTCCGGAAAATTAAGTAGGACCTCTACTATCTTCACAAGTAGTCTATATTACTAGTAGTAATATAGTAATATAAGTACTAACTGTGGGTCGTCTGACGATGCTCTTGACAACAGAGTGAAACGGCCGTCACGCTTTAACGTGAGTCATAATTTCCACATATATTCTGTTAGAATCTATAGAATTCTTTTAGTAAGTGAAAGTATATTAGGTACCTGAATAGGTTGATTACCTATATGTTGGCAATTTTATATTGACTTATTGGCTTAAATTGTCTAGATTTTGTCTTTTTCAAGTGATGATTCCTGTTTTAAATAATATTCTAATCTATCTGACTGCTCTTAAAATTAATCCAAATTATGTTGTTTTATTAGACGTTAGTTAAATGGATAAATATTGAGCAATTGATTATACCAAAAACCACAGGAATGCAATTATGTTTTTATAAAATATTTTTCCATGACTGGCAATTGTATTAGTTAAAAACGTTGATATCTAGTGTAGTTATCAAATCTAGGATATCTTTCAGATTTGAATTCATTATAATTTAACCACGCTGGATAAACGTCAGTGGTATCTCTTTCACCACAAATTTGCTCATTTATTCTAAATGCCAGAAGCCACGCGAAAGATACAGCGACACTAATTACATCAATTAAAAAAGAGCAGATTATAGCTACATTATTGAGTGTGAATTTTCAATGTTGTCTGAACATAACCAAAAACATTGAATGTAATGTTTACATTTACCCTCTTACCTCGCGAGGGTGAACCTTGCATAATTTAACGCTAAACGAGCTGGTAAATACGGCGGTAAGACCTCTTCTGACCTGACTTTGTTTTTCATACGATAAATAAATAAAGCTAGATTATAGATGAGCAACTTTATAGATTTATGTTCCAGCAAAAATCGTTGATAGTCTATTCTGTCTATAGTCACTACACTGCTCACTGCTGTCACTTCTTTACAATTTGAAAAACTCTCACCACTTGGACAGAAATTGAAACTTAAGTCTAAAACTTGAGATTAGAGAGGCAGAAGAGACTAGAGTTAGATAGATTATTATCCTTCATCTCTTTCGTTCGAATTTAAATTGTTGTACTGTAATTGCCCGTCTCACTGACTAATGAGTAACCTCAGATAAGAAATACGGTAGTACAGACTTTCTGTACAGATATGATTACTGCCAATTATATTTAATTTGTGATTTACTGCATGCTCATTTGTCAGTGATATGGGCAATTGCAATACATCAATTTAAATTCAAACGAAAGAGATAAAGGATAATAATCCATCTCACTCTAGTCTCTTCTGTACACTGTACAACTGCCACAAATACATTAACATATTAACCACAAACTGACTTCACGCCAATTTATTATATGCTGCTATCCTCCAAACTCAACTAAAAATAATCTCGAATATTGTACATTGCGTCACATGTTGGCAACTCATAAAGAAATAGAATCTTCCTGACTTCAGCAATGTTTCAATTTTAAAACCATTTAAACTCAAGGCAACTGGAGGAAAATCAAAGCGTGTTTATTGGATAGAGACAAGAAACATATTGCAAAACTAAGTGATTACGTCATGTCCTTGACAAGGTCACACGTTTACAGTCTCACTCCGACATCTTCAAGCAGCAAATTTAAATTTATTATGAGTGAGCAACTGCTCTTATCCAGCTTCATGTTATTTAATGTTCTTTACTAGGCCACACGGATTAGAGTAGTATCCATAAGCCAACTCAACTCATAGTGACAATTTAGTGAATTTGTTTAGTCTACTACGAACATAACTTTTTGTTATCATTGATATTATAATAATACAGTATGCCATAGTTATTTTAATATTTGTCGTTGTTCTTCAAACAGTTGAGCTTCTTCCTGTACGTGTAGACATGAACTCTATGAGAGGAAAAATTAATAAAATATTACAAACTTACAGGCTACCAGATTATCTTTTGTAGATTACGTCCTGAAGGCTCCAGTTAAGGAGTACAAAGATAGATTTAGTATAAGACAAGTCAGATCAGCAATTATACTATCTTATGCACTAGTTATGTTATTAAGGGACGGATTCAAAGATCCTCACACGTCAACCGAAGCTTATTGTGTGTAATATATGCACTAGTTATAGTTATGCGATAGCCGCGAGCCGTAGCAGGTATCTGTTCAATCAGAGAGATAAGCTGCGTTCTCGTAGGTCCTGTTCGTAACGGTGACCGATTAGAATGGCCAGCAAAAAAGACACTGTTCTCTGCTGTAAAATCACTTCCCGGTGGTTCGGAACCCACCTAAAACTGTAGGTCCAACTCATCAATCACCATCATCCAACTCATTACCCACGCACAGGTCTCAGACCTATGTGGGCTTCATCCTCAAAAAAAAAAAAAAAAAAAAAAAAGTTACCATAATTACTATATCAATTAGTTGAGGTGAGGCTTAATTTTGATGTGAAAGGAACTCTTGTACACTATAAAAAGCTTTATCAACTAAATGTTTTTTCAATTGTTTTTTTAAATATTTCTATATTTTCAAGACTTTAAAAAGTGCGGTAGCTTGTTTTGTAGAGTTTCCTACCAATATAATTAGGTTTTTGTTTGAATAAGCTACTATTGTGACTCACCAAGTGATAATCTCCTTTGAATAGATTGATTGCATGATGACAGAATTTATAGATGTATTTAAATATACATGGATATAAACGTTTAAAATTATACCTGGATAATTTACCTGATCTATCACCTACAGATCAATATTTTTTGACTAAGTTTTTAGGGTATCCCCAAATTAGCGTTTGACAAGCGTGGAGTCGACTCCAAACTTCAAATAAAGGGCTGCCATGGACTGAGCCGTCATTGTCGACATTTCAATCATTTTTCTCGGAAGATAAGTGCTACTCCTTTTCTAGTTATTTCAGTAACCTTCAATCTGCAATAATCTTCACTTGTGATAAACTATGCGTTGTTTTCTAATCTACACTCAACTCATTATTTTCAAATAGACATTGCAAGAATAGCCCATGACTTGTCTATTCAATGGCTAAATAGCCTGCCAATGATCACTATTTGAAACTTCTGCTTTTGGAAATTGGTTATTCTCTCATTGAAATTCCTACACCACAGGCATGTAGCAATATATTATTAATTTTTGCCCAGATTCTTCCTTCGATGTTATTCATGGGAAAAATCTTTACTCACATTTCATTATTTTTATAATTTTAATAATGGTGTCCAAATATTTCCACGGATACATTTTTAACTTTAGAGTTTTGATGTTATTCATGATCTCACTCACATTCTTCCTTCACTCAAATTTCATTATTTTTATAATAGTGTCCAAGTATTTCCACGGTTTTACTTTCAACTTATTGCATTATGTCCGAGGGACTTCTTTCTGTCTAATCAACACTCTATCCATGTAGCTTCACGAATTTTGAATACTCAAAATAATTCCGAGTTCAAAATGATTCTTTTCTTTATCTAACTCAATTTTTTCGTGTGTTCAGATGTGAAACTCAACTACAAAAAAATATATTGAATTGTCTACTACTAAAGAAGATTCAATACCAGACTGCGAAGACACAATTTGTGATATTAAATTTGAATTCGTTTGGTAAAAAAATGAAAATAGTGATAAATTTGTAAAAAAAACACGAACAAAATTGAAACTTTTCCTAAAATTAATCAATATTCTAACTGGCAGAGAAACCCTCTAGTAGGATTGAACTCTGCACATCAGGTAAATCAAATGGTTTTTTTTTATTGCTCTTGTATGGTACTGTACGACTTAACGACTAAAAATCAGTATGCTGCAATTCGCAGTGAACATTTCCGTCTCGGACAAAGAAAGAATACCTTTGTCGTCGGCATCTGCCAACATATATAGGTATAGCGTAAATTAGCCGCAGGCCGACAGCTGTCCTGAAAGACATCTTGCACTTCCTTCTTAAGACGTCGGCAATCAGCATCCAGGATCTTCGACGTATGACCTCCCCAATGACCGCCGCTGGTCACAGACAATACAGGATGTTTCAGGAGGAATCTTGCATACTGCGCCAACTTATTCCTCTTATCAAAATAAAGAAAAAAGTTAATATAAACTCAGGTCCGAAAACACTTGGTTACGTATTTGAGGTGGTTACGCTATCCCTATTATTTCACTCTTTTTTCCATTTTAATTTTATTGGATATGATTATTTTATTTATTTTGGTGAGAAGATTGAGTTGGTGCACTATTGCAGCTTTCTTCTGAAACACTGAAACATAGGTTGTAACCTATAGTTAAGTTACTTTAATTCCCGAAGACTTTAATAAGAAGATATTCAACTTTCCCTATCATAGCATCTGGTTTCCCTGCAATTTTCACCCAATTGTTTTCGGTTGGGATCTGAACCAAACTAAAATACTAAATAGATAAATAAATCAAGCTGCAGTTCAATTTCTTCTAGAAATAGCAATTGTTACCGACGATTGAGCAAGTTTGAAAAGACTGTCCTGTCATATTACCAGGTAGCAATTTTCAATAATATAAATGTTCGTATTTTTGAACCAAACAAAAATACTAAATAAATAATTAAATCGGTGCACTTTCATTGAATTTTCCAAAGTGAATTATCAAAAAGAAGTTTGATTCTAAATAACTTCAATAGAGGCATGACATTGAAGTGCCCACACCCGTCACAGCCGGTCGGTTACGGGTTGACCTCAGGAAGGGCATCCGGCCTTGAAAAATATTGCTAATTCAACTCGGGATTCACTCTCTAACGACTCCAAATCAAAAAGATTCGAATTGTATCAGCGTAACTTATCGAAAAGTTGATCTTCCTCTTTTATTTTTCTCCCTAAAATTTATAACATTTTTATTAAGTTAGTCAAAAAACTTTATTCACAAAGTACAAGTATATGAAGTTTCCTTCGAAACTCATGTTTTTTTTTTCAGTAAGTGTACTTACAAAATGATAAAGGAAAAATTAATTACTGCAAGAAACTGAATTTTTCATCAAATATATTCTATTTCCAATTAAATATAAAATACTAATTTGGCCTTTCATATCAAAGGGTGAAACATCTAATAAGCAGTGTTGCCAAATAAATTCACTTGAGTGAATCATTTTTGCAGTTGAGCCAGGCCAAGGTGCTACAAAAATACGCGCTTGTGTGAAGACACCTGTTTCAAGTGCAAAGACCGTTGGTTCAATGAACTGCAGCAACCTATCCATTTTTATAGTGGAAGTAATCCTAAGGTTGTCATTTTTTCCTAAATGTTTCATTCACAAAAAATGTTATTTTATCTAAACTTATCATGCAGGATTTTGAATACGTAAAATAGCCTACTGATAATTTCATAAGATGATATTAGTATTGTACTATAGGTGTTGATCGTATTACAGCACATTTTCTTGCAGATTTTACGAATGAGAACATTCCTTGCTCCTAAATATTATAACATTCCTTTTAAACACTTGATAAAAATTTCAGCAGTGAGCTGATTCCCATCCTACTGCTAGTTTGGAGTTATCTTTAAACCAACCTTTCCAGGATCACCACACTCTTTTGCTGGTCTGAGTTCATAATTATGTTCATAAATCTAAATTTAAAAGCCTATTATTTGAATCAGATATCCCAGCAAGGTAATGCTTAAAAACGTAGATTTTATAGAATATTCAGTGTTCTCTTCCAATTTTCAATATATACCATTGAAAAAACATCCAAGAATATCAAAAGAACGCTTCTACAATATTGTAAATCTTCATAACTCTCAATAATTTACAATTCTGTATATTTAACTTACAATTTACTGTAGGGAAATAGGACTCAATTATTCATCACGTACTTTTCACACCCACTTCATTCAATCTCGTTACCTGAAAACAATAAGAATTGACATAGGTAATTAATTTCGCAAATGTTAGAATATTGCCGAAGTTCTTAGCTACGAAATGAAACTCATTCACTGGTAATAGTTCTCCTGAATAATAATAAAGCACTAGCATAGCGCCTGTCACACGTCATAAATATTCTGTTTTAACGACTGTTTAACGGATTTTTGTCACCGGCAAAGAAAAGATTACCGTTCCACAGTGAAATGTACACCGTTACCTTGCTCTGCTACATTACACTATTCAATTCTCCATCTGCCTTGGAGAGTCCTGCTTTCCGTATCAAAAGAAGTAACTGTTTGGCTCTCCTGGATTTTGTCTCCAGTCTTCCTTGCTATAGGCTATAGATAATAAAAATAATTCCACTTCTCCTACATTGCTGGATAAACACAAATTGAAAGCAAAAAACTTACAATAATAGGCCTAAATTAAAAGTACAATTGAACGAAAGACATTGTAATAGTTCCATAGTGATTCAATTGAACCATAATTCATAGTAATAAACAAAAATTTTACATTCATTTCTAACTCAGCATCAAAATTGAATTCAATCTAGTTAGATCCAGTTGGGTTTTATTGGATCGAAACACAAGAATTGTAAGCTGAAAGCAACTGTGCAAAATCAGCGTGTTTTGATCAATAAAACGCGATTTTATGAAATTTGTGTTCATTTTAAGCTAGTGGGTGATTCGTCATTTTGTTTTCAGAATTAAATTCTCAACAAATTTTTATTGTGAAGTATTGGTTTATTGAGAAAGCTAACTTGAAAACCCCTGCTTTTATAGCGTAGTTTTTTCGTAATTAATGAAATAATTCAATAACTAGAGTAGTTACAGAATTTCGTGATGGTTTACTCGATTCTTTAGCTTTTTTTACATGAAACCATTCACCACCTTAATGGAGGTTAACAGTGGTTTTCCATTGAGTAAATTAATAGGGACAGCTTCCAACTTCAGCCACCTTTATTTTTGTAACGAAGTGTTACTGGATATTTGATTATATGACCTTTTCTTTATGTTGATGAGAGGAATGAGTTAGCGCAGTATAGAAGAGTCCTCCTGAAATAATGTAGACTACAGTACAAGTAGTTAACATTGGATAGCTGCCAGATATCTCTGGGGAAAAATCTGTAAAACTGAACAGTTTTTAAATCTCCCGTGAGTTGCATTTTACACGAAAATCTTCCCAGCATTGGACCAGAGATAGATTGAGCTTTCAACACATACATTGAAATTCACTCCTGAGCACACAAACAACTAGATAGCCTCACGATATTTTAAGCCACATATTTTAAACAAATTTACATGCAACATTTATTTAAGTGATAGTTTGTTGCAAAGATCAAGGTTGTGTGCTGCCCACGTTGTCACAAGGTTGAGTGCTGAACGTATTTAGTACGCTAACAAGAAGTAGTTGTTGGGTTCATGAAGGAATGAAGGTCAAGTTTAAGATGCATGTGTCCCTTGCGTCATACAAATTCTATTTTTTATGTCAAATTTTAAAATGTAAAAGGTTATTTCCATCTGGAAATTTTCCTACTCCTTTATTTTGGAAAAGGGAAATCCTTTTACATGCTTTTTTGACGATATTTCTCTGTTATAGGGTGATGAAATGACAAAAATTATAATAATTTAATTTGTAATGTTGGAAATATTAATTTTATTTTGTTGCGGCACTCTTCACAACCTAACCTAAACAACTTGATTCGATTGATTAATTTATTATTGTCCCACTATCAAAGGTTTTACAAATATTGCTATTCCAAGCAAGTGATCGCCGAGTGCCGTAACAGGTATCTGTTCAATCAGAGATAAGCTACGAAACTCCTGGGCGCTGTTTGTAAGGGTGACCGATTAGATTGGCTAGCAAGAAAGACTCTGTTCTCTGCTGTAAAATCAATTCCCCACTTAGGTGGTTCGGAACCCACCTAAAACTGTAGGTCCAACTCATCAATCATCATCATCCAATTCATTACCCACGCATAGGTCTCAGATGTATGTGGGCTTTATCCTCCGAAAAAAATCTTTAAATTTTCATATCCAGTCAACTCCATCATTTTATTAAAAAGTTATTTAAATTAGAATTTTGATTGGCCATAAGTGGTACTTGCTTAGGATTCAGCAATAAAAACTTTGTTTTATTTATTTGATATTTTCATATTCCCATATTAATCAACTAATGCTCAGTAAAAAAACTTGTTTCATATTTTCTAATTAACTAATGTGTTGTCAAAAATAATTCCATTAATAAAATGCCATTACGAGTAGAAGGGAATAAATATGTGGTAGCTCGGAATGGAAGATTTCACAGCTCGTAAATCTCACGACATCCTTGGAATTTTTCAAAATGAAACCAGCTAAAAATAGAATTCGTTGGGAGAAATACGCAGGTCAGGAAGAGTCAGCAGGAAAAGTATGTGAGGTAGGGATGAGATTGGAAAAGGGTGAAGGGGTGGATGAATGTGAGGGGGAAGAGGAAAGAGACGATTTTTGAAGTGCGCAGTCTCATATGTATCGTGGACGAGGTAATGAAACCGCTAACAGAGCCTATCGATTTAAAACATAAGGATAAGGATAGGGTTACCAACCAACTGAGATAAAAAGTGGAATTTCCTGTAGTCCTACTAGCCTATAAAATATGAGAATGGAAGATTTTCCAACAGAATGCTAATACTTCTTATTAAGTAGGGTTTCCATCACTTTTCTATCCGGTTATTAACATGAAGATTCCAAATAACTCGTCAGTTTTTTAGAGAGCTAGTTAATAAAACTAAGTATTGTTTTTTTGTTTCCTAAGTATTGTATCCAGAATATAACAATAAGTTTAAGAACTTATTTAATTTATTTTGAAATAAGTTTGACGATCCACGGCCGATGTATTTTTTCTGTGACTTCTATTGTATTGAAAAGTAATTTTCTCCCTGTTTGTGAATTTAAAAGAATTTTTTAAAAATTGTCCAAATTATATCTTAAAATTAGCTTCCACATTTAATAGAGAGCCTCTTTCAATAATGTTGATTTTTCATTTATAACTCATTACAATTGATTCAATTACTTTATTAATAAATGAATAAACTATTCTACTCTACTAAAATTCAAACTAATATGCAATATAATATATATATTTTTTTTTTTTTTAATTTTTGGCGTTAATCACCGATAATGAATTTTCTCCGTGTTGGGGGTGATTCTTATTACATTTTATAAGGGATTTACTGTACATAATTTATTTATTTTCCATTCACTCAAGATAATAAAGTTCCATCAAACTACATGGAACTTTGCGAAATAATATGTCAGTACTGTGAGACACAAATGAAAATGATGTTGCATTTCTATGAGTAATATCTCCTTGGCACTCAGACATCTTTTGAAATTAGAATATGTAATGTAATGAGAAGAGAGTCGACTTCTGACAGGTAATTTTCTCGTCGGACGTTGCGCTTAGTAACCCATTGAGTGATATGTTCCAAGACTAGTCAGTGACTTTGACAATGTGAATTGCATTGGATACTGCTATTTTAGCATGCAAGGAAGGGGAGGAAGTATTGTTCAATGCAACTTCCCCTGTACAGTCAACAAACTGGCGTACGTTTTCATTGTGACCTTGAAATGTGTTAGAGGAAGTTCAAATAATGTTCCGGTGGACGATATTTAGAGCCCGTTACCGTCATGCTATCAGCGTGGGTGTTTGAAAGAGAGAGAGAGAGAGTGTAAGAGAGTGAGTGAAGGAGTGAGAATCAGAGAGCGCATGTCCGCATGCTTTCGCTGAACGCTTTTTGTCTCGACATGAAACTGAGTTCGCTGGTCCTCAAATCAATGAATGACATAACCAACATGATCGCCACTTTTTGTTTCTTCAAATAATGCCACTCGTGATCGCTGTGTGATTCACTAGCGATTCCCATTATCATAGATTATGTTACTCAGAATTATTTTCGATACTGATTTTAAAAGGATCATTCACATAAATAAGGTAGATAATTGGGGGTGAAACCGTTCCTTGGGGTAGTCCGAAAACCGACAGGATTTCCATGCTGTTGAATAGATCTGAAAAGCTCTTAAACATTAGTGGTGGAGGACCAAGTATATACTCTGATACCTTATTAGTACCGTAACTGTATACTATCAATGAGTAACTGCATATTGATCTAGTTTGTCCTGAACTTTGTAATATGGTACAGTATCAAATACCTTGGCCAAATCGAGGCACATTGTAGATGGTCAGGGCTCTATATTTGTTACAGCAGTTTTCAACCACTTTAACAAGAATATTTAATATGGCGCGTCCCCCCAGGATATTATGTGTTTTTTTACAATCCATACCGGTTGCTATTTATTTCCTAAATTGTAGGAAAGTTTTTATTTTCAATAAGGTTAGTTATTCCCTATAAATAGTTTATCAATCTGGATTTAATTTCTATATCCATTTTATTTCATATTAGAATTACTTTTTATTATTCCAATCACTTTAAAAGTACTTCACTTGTACTTATTACTTTTGAAAAAAATTGAGGTAGGTTTGACTACCAGAATCTACTTTTTCGCAGATTTGACGCCTAGTAAGATATATTTTTTTGTATTTTATGTATAATACTTATCTTTTATATAATAAATTTGAGGAGCCCAAGCATTATACTTATAATGTTACTACTATATTACTATTGTTACTTTATTTTTATATTTTAGCTAATACTCTACTACCACAATGTATTATTGTTTCTCAGCTTTGTACTGTCTAGCTAATTGGTAGCTATAATATAAGCCCCAGCCAATTGATGCGATGTCGGGGGGAAGGTTGCAGAGGTGTTCGATTAAATGGCCTGTCTATTGGTTTGGCCAGGGTTCTGTCGGGTTATCGATGTCTCACTCACTCGCTCCCTTCCTCTCATTTTGTCTCTCACTCTCCCGCGTTGTGCGCATGACTGGCATGAGCCGCCTGTGCAGCCTTGGCAATGACACTGAAGGCAGGGACCCGACCACCGCCACCTCCAATACTACCAGACTGTCCCGGTCGTTGACCCAGCATCGTCGGTTCCTATTTGACTCTGTTCCCCTTTTCACGATTCGCCCCCCCCCCCACACCACAACTAACACTTCAATCGTTTCAGATCTTGACAAGAGTTGTGCTCCCAGAATACACAACCAACAACACTGGCTTATTTTATTATAAATGCGTCGCTTCCAAAAATGTTTGATTTTAAATCTTAAAAATGTTGAATGTTCGACATAAAAATTTGAGATTTTCTGATGTGGTCTGCGAAATATCTATTTACAATTAAATAAATTATAATATTGTAATCTAAATTATTAAATTGTAAACAATTATTTACAATTTATTTTTGCTATTATCGGGCTGATGAATTTGTGTTGCAGTTTTATTTTTGTGTTGATTGTAGTAATCATGTGTTGTAAAAATATTGCTTATACATTGTTTTTATGAAACTTTAAAATCACTTGAAAAAGTAATGTTACTTTTTAATGAATTACTAAAAATTAAATATAAATGTAATTTCTAAAAAAAGAGTAGGACTATTGCTGAATTACTTGTAAAAGTAATGTTCCTAGGAAAGTAGAAGTATGAAAATCCGATGGTATAATTTTGACTATGTGGATGTTGTAGCCTATATTGTAAGCTTGACATTACTGACAAAGTCATGGACTATACACTTTTTATAGTTATGAATTTGGGGACAGAATGTATTACTGGAAAAAAGAGACTATATTTCAATGAATGATTTTATATTTGCTTATAATTCGCCTTATTCTATCATTAATCTATTTCTTGAAAAATAGTATGTTATTCAATTTTGTTTTGAATTAAAACAAAATCATGAGCTGAAAATTTGTGTACAAAGACCCGTATTATATGAATCTACACAGTGGCGTGCCGAGGTTTCAAGCGCCCTGGAGCGGAAGTGTCTTACGATGCCCCCCCCCCCCCCCCACCACCAAAAAAAATCGGTCTCACACTCAACCAACCGATTGGGCTGATATTAATATAGTGGTAATGTAATGAATCAGCAGCTTTTATCCCGCCTCTAACTACGCCGTATTTGTAGATGCGAATCTCTCATTAATGATTTTTCGCCAGGCCAGATTCCGCTTTTATCAATTTCCAAACAGCTTGTTTTGGATTTTTTCACTTTTCTATAAATTTATTTGCAGTTATTTTTTAGCATTTTTCAAGCCATTCCTACAAACATTTTCTAATATTTTGAAAATAGGATTCAAAAGTGTAGTATTTCAGTCCTGTTCATGGTAATATAAAAACCATTGAACTTTTTTGGATTTATTTTTCTAGAATAAATTCAAAGTCTTCATTCAATTAACTTACTTGAAATTGTTATACCTTTTGTCACCCAATTTACATTATTTTGGCTTTGCTACTTTCGACTATTTGCTACTTTCGACTCGACCGTTTTGCATTCTGTCTGGTTGTAACGCATTTACGGCTGAACGAGTGAACCGATTTCTTTTAAATTTGATATTTTAGTAATGCACAGCGATGTATTCATACGGTTTTTTAAAAATTGTGTTGCATTTTACCCTTTTGGCCTTCATTATAGTAATACATTTTTTTGTAAGTAAAAGGCAATTTTCTCTCAAGAACGGTGCGCCCCTCAGAGCCTTGCGCCCTGGAGCGACTGCTCCACTCGCTCCATTATCGGTACGCCACTGAATCTACAATGGGGCTTCTTTGTCTCAAGGGAGACTTGAGAACTTTTTTCAAATATCTCTTTAGCTTAGGAAATCTTGGCCCCACTATAAAATGATGGGGTCCTGAGAATTCTACAAAAAATTATCGTGTACTTTTATTTTATTGCGTTTTTGTTTTTCATTTTTTTTAATTTAAAGTTTCAGTCCCCTCGTACTGAAACATTTTAAAATAGCATGTGCCTTCATAAATATTATTTACTTTACAAGTCCGTTTTCCAGAGACTATTGAAGTTAGTTATGAAGTTAAGTGGATACAAACTTGCAAAAAACTTCGAAAATCTACAAAATCCCAGAGCATTTTTTTGAGAACTTGAAAATAAGGCTGATTATTTGATACGAACAATATATCAAGTAAATAAACCCGAATCCCATAAATAGCTGGTACTATATAGAATTCATTGAGTGAGTGTGTTAGTGGATTTTGCTGAGGAGATAAATAATCTTGAAATGAGATTTGGCCAGGTCGCATTTGGGTAGAGCATTCCTACAAGCCTGGTGATTTTAGCTGGCACTCGTCTGGGGGACGATCACTTGTCTCTTTTATCTCAGACCTTGTATTTGTTTTTGTTTTTTAATTTATTTTCAGACGATCCAAGTACGCTCACTTGTGTAAGCAGTTGCTGCTAAATACGATGTTAAAGCTTCTCGCGGCCGTCTAAACCAGGAATAGTCTCGGGGAAGTGGACTTGTAAAATAAATAATATTTATGAAGGGCTCATGCTATTTTAAAATGTCTCAGTACGAGGGGAATGAAACTTTAAAAAAGTTCGTATGTACGGCCGCCATCATGAATATTACTGGTGACTATACTTACCATTTGAAAACAATAATCAGACGTACCAATAATAAGGATACCAATACCATACCAGAAACACAAGGATGCCTACTTCTATTTAGTTCCATTGCAGTAGTACTCCTCTAATCCTTCATCCTTTAGGTGTGTGGTTGGAGTGCAAAAAAGTCATTAATCATTGCACAATACTTGAAAGTATATTATAACAGTTAAATATTTAATATTTGAACTCAAAAACGACTGTATTATTCTCTACATTGATCTAATAACTAATAATATTGGGATAGAAATGAGAAAATATGTTGTAAAATTTCATCTGGGTACTTGTCCTGCGACAGCTCGCTAGATTGAATGATAAAAAGTTACTTTTTGTAGCTTACCAAGGGCTCTTACTGTCACATATTAGGTATGCTATCTTAGTATGGGGTAATTCATCAAAACAAAACCTTGATAGGGTGTTTAAGATCCAAAAGAAAGCGGTTAGGTGTATAGAAAGAGTAAATAGATTAGATTCATGTAGGCCGTTGTTCAAGTTCAAGAGACTTGGTCTCCTAACTGTACCCTGCTTAAATGTGTATGAAGCTACGTTATATGTAAAAACGAATGATATTAACCAAAATCTTGACGTACACGATTATAATACAAGAAGCCGAAGAAATTATCTCTTGGTGAGTCACAATAGTAGCTTATTCAAACAAAAACCTAGTTAAAGTGGTAGGAAACTACAACAAGGTACCGCAGTTTTTAAAGAGTCTTGAAAATATCGAAATATTTAAAAAAATATTTAGTTGAAGCTTTTTATAGTGTGCAAGAGTTCCTTTCACATCAAAATTAAGCCTCACCCCAACTAATTGATATAGTAATTATGGTAACTAGTTTATAAGAGTATAATTGTTGATCTGACTTGTCTTATACTCCATAACTGGAGTCTCCAAGACGTAATCTAAAAAAATGTAAGAAAGCTGATGTGTGTATTAAAAAACGTTAAAAACGTCCATACTGTGGACAAGTTTTCGCGCTCGGCGGGGTCGAATCCAAGGGCGAACGAGAGTCTTTTATTAATTTTTTCCGATGTGGAAAAATCATGATTCTTTTTTGCTGTTCAATTTTTTTTATTGTAGTCTATATCGTGACATGTCAAATGCAGTACTCCGTTTTTGTTCGCTATCAGAAGATCACCATGACAACGTTTCTTTTGCAGCCATATCGGATGAAGACACCTTCGTGACATTTCCTTCTTTAGATTGAATATTTGCATGTTTTTATTCACATTGCGTAAATATCAAGTTATTTTCGTCATTGTTGTACCATTGTTACAGTGCATCTGTAATAGTCACTCTCATCCTGAATCGGGAGGAGAGTTCTCCCGAGGAGAATCTATTCAATCGAGTCCAATAAATTCGTCGAGGAATCTGAAAAACTTATTATTTTTATTTTGTGCGCTCTGACTTTGACTTTCTTTGTTCCTCATTTCTGATGTTTCAAAAGAGATTGTGAAAAAATGATGACTTTTCTTTTTTCTTTTTCAGTGATGACTGTTTCTCACTTCATGATCGTTGTCCTGTTCAACAAAAATTAGGTGAGATGTATAGATGTATACCATCGACTTTAATTAATCCTCTTGTAATCCCGGTACATATAGAGTATAAGTTTTAATGACTTATCAGACACAGAGATTATGGTAGTTGGAAAACCCCTTGAAATAAATATGAAATAAAATAAATGTTTTATTTATTGAACAAAATTACATTGAAATTCGAAATTGCAACAGCCCGAAATTGGCTGCATTATCCAAAACTTTGTTGGTTAGTTCATGAGAAAAATAGGATACTGAAAATTTTCTCGTCAAAAAAACGTTGTTTACTGAAAATTTTCACTTAAAAAAAACTTTTTTATTTGCACTCAAATATTTACTAAAATATTATGTTATTACGGTGCCTATAACTAGGCAACTAAGTGCCTATAAATGCTTATAATACATTTCTAAGGAATCTGAGGCGTTGAGGGTTTAT
Source organism: Conomelus anceps (assembly GCA_948455865.1). Lineage (NCBI taxonomy): Eukaryota > Metazoa > Arthropoda > Insecta > Hemiptera > Delphacidae > Conomelus > Conomelus anceps. The sequence goes on along the minus strand of OX418223.1, from coordinate 16,805,103 downwards.
ACCGTCCTCGGTTCTAACTTGAAGCTCTCACGACCATGAGCTACTCATACTCATACTGAACTGCCCAGGGTACAATCGATTCCATTGATTACCAATATTTTGTCATTAAATGCTTATCATACATTCTGCCAAGGAATTTATCAGGCGTTGAGGGTTTATTCCGTCCTCGGTTCTAACTTGGAGCTCTCACGACCATGAGCTACTCATACTGGACTGCCCAGGGTAAAATGGGGCGTCTGCACCTTTTATATTGGGCAATGGCAAGAAGTTAGCGAGTTTAGCACAGGGATTTATATAGCGGCCAGGGCATTGACCTTAGACACAACAGCAGCAGCACCAGCAGCTTTGTTGTGCTCCACGTTTGGAGCAAATGCAGCAGCAGCAGCGTCATTATCAACAGTAGTATCATCATCAGCAGCACAAATCCGCCTTCTTTTGCTGTGCCTTATTTTAAAGGCGTTTATTTACATAACGCCATCAGTTTGGGTCGCTATCTCTCGCTCGCTCACTTTGGCAGAGTGCGACTTTTTCCCACAGCTGCAACCGACAAATAGACGACGGCCTTCCCTCGATTTGCATAACTATTGCCTGCCACTCTTTCTCTTTCACTTCCTCTCTCTATCTTTCTTCTCCTCTCTTTCTCTCCCACTTATCTTGTTCTTTCTCTTTTACCGCCGCGTTCATGTCTTTGTTGCCACCGCCCGTCTTGTTACGAATGTAGCGGTATGCAGTGGTAGGCAGTCAATGCTTTTGCTGGCCCATCTCTTTCCTCCCCATTTGCATCCGAATGTGTCCTCACTCAGACACAGACAAGTCGAGGATTTTGAAAGTATGTAGTCGGAGCGACGATCTTTTACATTTCTAATAAAAGTAAAACGGGAAAAATATTACAATTATTATTTTTTGCTGGTGTCTGAAGTTTTCTGATATGTTTTGCTGATGTTGGTACTGAAATAGACATCAAAATGGGAATATTGATTTATAGAATCAATAGAGTTTGACTAAAACTACGCTAGCAATGGCGCTAAATCTAACCAGACCACTCTATATGTTTCCCAAGATGCTATAAAGTGATAGCCGTGAGCCGTAGCAGGTATCTGTTCAATCAGATTAGATAAGCAACGGTCTCCTGGGCCCTTTAAGGGTGATCGATTGGATTGGCCAGCAAAAAAAAACTGTTCTCTGTTGTAAAATCACTTCCCGGTGTTTCTGAACCCACCTAAAACTCCAACTCATCAATTACCATCATCCAACTTATTACCCACGCACAGGTGTCCTATGTGGACTTCATCCTTCAAGAAAAACGTATATAGCAAGCTCAGACATAGAGTGGTTAGAATCAGCAAAAGATTTTGCTCAGTCTTTTATAGAGTACGTGAATGGATTGATGGATCGCAGATCGCACAATCAAGCCGATAGTGCTGTAAATCGTTCAATCTGTAAAGCCCGACCACATGCTATTGAGAAACTGTAGTGCCAAATACAATCTTTATACAATAATAAGCCTACCATTATATTTGGCTTCCTTTTGGGTTTTTACTACAGGTTCGGAGAGTTATATATTGGCCTCTCTTTGGTTACAACTCCAAACTACCACATTCAGACTCCAAACTACGAACTACTCCATAAAGCAAACCTACTGTATTTTATCTCCATCCTTTCTCTTGTGCTTCCCTCAGAGGGCAGCAAATTATAATTACATAGATAATAGAAATTATTATGATGATAGAGTAAAATATTAACTTTTCATGTGAAATTTAACGACTTGCAGTCAAATATTTGTTAAGAATAAGTATAACTCACTTAATCTGGCCGAGCGCTTTCGAATCTATGAGATCCATCTGATGGATCTCATAGATTCGAAAGCGCTCGGCCAGATTAAGTGAGTTATACTTATTCTTAACAAATATTTGACTGCAAGTCGTTAAATTTCACATGAAAAGTTAATATTAACAACGCAGTTCGTCATGGAACAAGAAATCCAGGAAAGTAAAATATTATAATTTATTTTTTTCTCTAGAAAATTTATTTGTGTATCTATTGTTTTTCTCATGGTTTCTTTGTGGTACATCATATTTATTAGAATAAGTAATTAGGTATTTCTGAAAGAAAATGATAATTGAATTCAATTTTTGTATAATTAATTAGTTTTTAGGTAAGGCCTACTATAACTTGATATTTCTATATTAATTTGTACAATCGTTGTGTTATGAAAGCAATATGGATAGCCATCTATCTGTTGCTTCCCAGTAATTTGTAAAGAATAAATAAATATGAGATGATGTTCTGTTGTAATGACTCCAGAAATGATTCGCTTACTGTCTACTGGTGACTGGATCAAAACAAGGCATATATTATCATTGTTATTATATTATCTATACGCCGTTACTGGAGTACCGACTCTACTGTTGACTCGACTGGACTTGACAAAAGCTAAACACTTGGTCAGTTCGTGCCCGAAAAGAAGATGACCTTCGAGTGGTGTCGCTCTGTATATGATGACCTCCTACCGTAGCTCGGTGGCTGCTTTCTGTTGTACTGCTTGTACCATGTCTTCTCTCCTTTCTGTCATATCAGATAATCTTGAGATGCTGTTAACACAACTGAGCATGTCTTTTTGAATAAATGAAAAATGTAGATTTTTTTGAGGATGAAGCCCACATAGGTCTGAGACCTGTGCGTGGGTAATGGGTTGGATGATGATGATTGATGAGTTGGACCTACAGTTTTAGGTGGGTTCTGAACCACCGGGAAGTGATTTTACAGCAGAGAACAGTGTCTTTTTTGCTGGCCAATCTAATCGGTCACCGTTACAAACAGGACCTACGAGAACGCAGCTTATCTCTATCTGATTGAACAGATACCTGCTACGGCTCGCAGCTATCACTTCCCAAGATCTTGACAATCTTGTAAAAAAAAATTCTCAACAGATTCGACGTCTTTATCTTATTGTAGACAAGCCAACATGCAAAGGGCTAACAGCACATTACTAATAATAAATGAACAATAGGAAACAATAATAACAGCAGATGTTCTACGGAAGTCTCTTCACATGCATCCAGTTGAATCCCAAATGCCTAATGCTTGTTCTTGTGAGTATGTAATTGGACAAAATCCTTTTATTCTAGAAAGGCTCAGAAATGCTCTTTATCCTTCATAGGTCAATTGTGAACATTGTTATCATGCTTGTTACAAAACACTCTAAAGAAAATCTTGTATGAATCATTAATATTGGAGATATTCAGCCACAACTATTGATGATTAAAATTATCAAAATTGTTTCAAATTTACCATGATGGATAATCAATGTAACAAAACAAATGTTGGCTAGATGCTATAATGAATGTGTGATTGAGATTCAGGAACTTGTCTGGAAAATTCGTTCTCATGCTATATATGTATAACTAACTCAACTATGATTATCTGATTCAAAGATCCGTCCAAATAGGATCTGGCTTTGAAAATTGCCAAAGGTTAGACTCTCACCCACTTCTCAGCTACAGTTGATTAACAAAAAGCAGTCGTTATAACCCGTTAGATCAACCCGGCTAATATTAGTAGAGTAGTACGGTATTTGCAATAACAAAGCTACTGTGAAAGCCATCTCTATGCCGGTAGCCGGCTATAACCTTCAAATACGGTACTCGACAATACGCCAAGGACATGCCAGCCAGTTGCGTCTACCAATAAAATTACCATTACATTCTTTCCAATTACATTAAACTATTCCCACAGCTGCGAGTAACGGGTTTGGTATGTGGCAAGGTCCCAGCCTAGAAGCATTATTTAGGTGCCAAGCTCTGCAGCCTGCAGCACATGCGGATGTTGTCTCCCACCTTCCTACATACAGTACTTTTATTGTAGCCATTTGAATGGAATTATTTTTAAAATTTATTCTTACGAATGACTTCAAACTGTTACATAGACATGAATGAAAATACAGTATTTTCATTAATTATACCAGTCAGAAAGACTTACATGAGAACAGGCCTTGCAGATGCAAGCATAATTGGAATTTTCTCATCTATTTTGTCAAACTGGAGGATGCAAGGCCAAATTAAGATATTTTAACAAATGATGCCATTAAAATTCAAATGTATTTTGACAAGTTATAAGATAATTTTAGTGTTGCAGCAACAATCAACATAGCTTTTGACAGGGATCCCTTATGGAGCAAAGGAGAGAATAATTAGAGTGGAGAACCCCTGTCCTGCTGATTAAACATGGACTAACATACTCCTATTACTCTCATTATTTTATTGTAATCCTATTATCTTTGATTGAATAAGCAGAATTTATTCATTTGATTAACCTACAGTTACAGGTAGCATCTGCCAAATTATGCAAATATGATAGACTTTCTGTTCTTAATGTCAATTATGTTGAAATTGGATAGTAGAGGGAAATAAGGAGACCAAAATTCTGGGTGACCGGGCCTTTGCGACCATGGACTTTTGCAACTAAGGGGCCTTTCACACCGAAGATGCAAGACGCAAGATGCATTCGTCATGAATTCAGGATGCATGTGTGTCTTACATCTTGATGAAGGGAGTTTCATACCAAAGGTGCACGTGCCACTTGTACCTTCTGTTTATATCCATTATCTCTGTAGACTGTGAGTTTGAAAGATGACTCTCGTATGACTCTTTAGACGAAGAAATTATAATTCTGGCCTGTACAGTTAGAAGAAGATGAAGACAAAGAAGGAATCGTTTATAATAAACAAATAAATAAAAAAAGCAAGTGGTGACATGTTACTATGTAGCTAATTATAGATTGATAGCAGAATGGAATTTATAAATAAATAAACAAATAAAATAATTTGTTTCTTATAAAAATAGAATTTATAATTTTTGTTTTCTTGTTTTTTAGTTGCCTTAATTTCGTTATATTTTTTTCTTATGAATAAAATTGAATAAATTTCACATTAAATATTTTTTTTACCTTATATTGATCTTTACTTTAGAAAAAATCAAAATTTTAAAATATTCCTTCAATTTTTTCTTTTTTTTTTGGCTGATTCACTTCTGGGAGAGAACCAGATTGTGGTCTTGATTTCATGAAAGGTACAATTAACTGCCGGCTGGTAGCAAAATGGACGGGGAGAGATGGAAGGGGTGAGTATGCAAGACCAACACAACAAAGAGGCACACTGAAATCTCCAGCCGGCTGGTTCTCAAGTGGCAAGTGCATCTTGCATCCAGAGTGCTAGACGCACTTGCATCTTCAGTGGGAAACTTCTCGTTCAATTACATTGTCCAGTGTTTTAGATGCATGCATCCTGCATCCAGGATGCATGCATCTTGCGTCTTGCATCTTCGGTGTGAAAGGCCCCTAAAAGAGTTCCGACAGAAGGGTCAGGGTCCTTGGCAGGTAGAATCGATGGGCGGACTCTTGTGACCATGATGGACTCTTGCGACCATGGACATGGACTCTGTCACTTTATAAAAAATTTAATAGAAGCTATTCCCAGACTCAAAATTCATTAGGCAGGTTAGGTTAGGTTAGGTCAGTGATTTTATCACTGATTGTTCCATTTTACACTGTAAAATATGATTGTTATATAGGGTTAAAAAAGAATTGTAAAGACGCATTTACAATTGAATTTACTATTACTTCATCAGTTGGAAATGGTCGTTTATATATATTTATGGACTATTTGATATTATTATTCAGATAAGTCCCTTCTGTCGGAACTCTTAGTCGCAAAAGTCCATGGTGATAAGAGTCCACCCTCACGAGTTTCTAACTACCTGACTGAGGAACCTTGTAGAAAGGGCGGGCTATTGTTTGTTAATGACCTATCAGGTAGAACCCCAAGAGTTAGTCGCAAAAGTCCGCCTTTTTGAGTTGGTCGCAAAATTCCGTGGTCGTAAGAACCCTACAACCAAATTCTGTATTGTCAGAGATATAATGAAAAAACGTAATCAAACATAGTGATCAATGTTTTCAAACTATAGCCTATTTTGTTCATCGTTATTTGTCAAATGTAGAACAGAACACTCGCCTATTACTTGAATAATTATTCTGCTAAAAATCACTGTATTGAACTGAAATAATCATTCAATGTTGATAAATCACATATGAAATATTCATCTATTCAATAATCATAACAAACTAAAATAAATATTGTTTTTTGTACAGTTTTTGTGATCTATATCCTATCTATTTCAAGTTCATAGTTTTACGAAATTTCAAATGCTATTTTCAAAGCACTGTGGAGAACAACTCTGCCCAACTGTGTACTCTGCCTAAGTTGATTCCAAAATGAAGTTAGCTCAAAGTGATGGTGCGATTGGTTAGGGGGGCAGGGGTTTATTAGACCATGAGAGGGGGGGGGGGGGTAGTGTTGGTGTGGAGTCACAGACAGCATGCAAGTGCCGGTTACAACAAACTGACAGCTAACGGTTATTTGACCTCTCAGTGCCGAGGAGTCTGCTGTACTCGCCTTCTTCCTTCAAGGATCGCTCTTCTCCTTGGTCCTTGGCTCGTTGCTTCTTGGTGCTTCGCTCCTTGCTCTTTGTTTCTTAGTGTTTAGTTAACCAAAGTTTCGCCTAAACTCGTCTTATCACTGCATGCTCCATTGCAGTTCAATCATTCCTAACTCCTAACTGACTTCCAGTCAACTCAGTCTTCTAAATACCCAAACTATTCTTCCTTCGAATTACTAATTAAAGTTAGCCTATACAAATTGCCTTAATGTTGTACTCAATAGTTTTTCTACTACAATGCCTTGCTGGGAATAACGAGAATCAAGCTTCTTACTTGGAAAATCTTAGCTCATCTTTCACAAAGAAAAAGGCATTTTAAAAGCTGCTGTCCTACTCTATAAAAATCGAAATAAACGTTTTTATTGACATTATAGTTCATTCAGGATTAAACAGGGAATAAAATTGAAGTTTAGAAATTATAACTGGCAAATGTCGATTTTTTTAAGTACAGGCTATTGATAACAACACTGTCGTGCTGACTATATATACTAATTTACTAACAGTCTAAACAAAATTAGGTAAGAAATTAATAAACGTCTTCAGTCCATTTTTCCTGAAGATAATAATAATAATAATAAATTTATTTCTCTCAAAAAGAACATTACAATTTTTAAATAAAACAGAAATAGTTACATATTAAATAATACTATTCATTAAACATTTTTGTTTGAGAAATTAGGTACTCCCGAGAATTCCTTTATGGGAGTTACCAGCTGTGAAATTTAAATACATTTTGCAAACATGAAAACAAAATTAATAAGCTACATCCTAAACTCATAGCATTAATAAATACATTTATATTTTAAATTGAAACAAAACTTACAACTAGTTTTCCAATCAAGTTAAAAGGAAGCAACAAAATCAAGTTGAATGATACAACACTTATTATACTTTATGTACTACAGTTATATGTTTTCATTTATTAATTGAGAGATCATACTTTACTTTCATCTTAGATTCGCAAACCATACCTCCACTTGCAAACATGCACTTAGCCACTTGCAAAAATATCTATTCATTGAGGCCTGTTGAAACTGCCAGTACTAGGGGTGCAATAATTGCATAAATTGAGATCTGATTCAACTTTTTTAGGATGAAGCTCTCATGAGTCTGAGACCTGTGTGTTGGTAATAAGTTGATTGATGTTGATCGATGAGTTGGACTTACAGCTGAAGGTGGCTTCCGAACCACCGGGAAGTGATTACATAGCAAAGTCATTTCTGTTCAGTTATATTAATAGATATAATTTACTCTATCTGCTGTAAGCCCTCAATTCATGAATTAGTGTCACTCTAGGTTTCGTCGTAAGGGGATGCTTAAACGGAGTGCTCCCAGGGAAGGAGACCAAAGGGCAGAACTGAAATTGTGTTATTATTGGTAAGAATTAGAATTATTCTTGTGTTAGTAGAGTTTGGAATACCAGGTAGTTCTCCCCAATTGGTGCGGACTGCGATGATAATCTTCAAAAAATTAATAAAACTAGATTAACAATGAGTTTGAAAATGGATTTCACAGAGAAATTTACTGTAACATTAAAAGAATCATTATTTTATAAGTCATTGCCGTTTTTGTAATTGTTTTAGGTAGTGAACTTCAGATTTATTTCAACGAACATTAAGAACATTGAGATTCATTTATTTTCTCCCATTATCTCATACTATGCAATGTTTCTACTATTGAAACACTATATTCTACACATTTTGCAGTAGTTACGGTTGTCCTTGATCTTCAAAGATTGCGAAGTAATGGAATACAATGAGAACTAAATCCAATTATATATAATAATGTCAAATCGAATGCATGCGTGATCTCATAAACTCAAATGGGTTTAATAGAAGTCTCAAGGTCATGGTTAATCACGGATTTGATGGCGTCAATCATTAGCCTATGGCGAAAACAAGCTGTCCTATCCTATAACCTCCATTTAAAACAAAACATAAAAAGCTATTATACTTCTCTGCTCTGGTTATATTTTTATTTTTAAAGTTTTTGTTATGTGCTTTGTGTGATGAATGTGGGTGCTCAGAAGGTGGTACCTACTTTTTGTTGTTTATTCCATTTACAGATGAGTCAGTCGACCTTCGTATGACCTTGCTTTCCTTCTGACATGCAACCAGAAGGAAATGTGTTAATTATTGTAACGTATATTTTTCCTATCCACAACTTCTCAACCCGGATTTAAATTATTCTCTACAGTTATTAGGCTCTTGGTTTGAATAATATTAGTGTTCATTAAAAATTGTGTTTTTTAAATTGTTCCTTAAACTCTATTAAACCAGGATCACTAAGTTCAATCTAATACTGTAGTGATTTCAATCCTAAGCACAAATCAGATTATTTTGAAGGGTTGAGAAGCTGTGGATAGGAAAAATATACCTTACAATAATTAACACATTTCCTTCTGGTTGCATGTCAGAAGGAAAGCACAAATCAGATTATTTTGAAATGAAAAATGATGACCATGATAATTTTGTAATCTAATTCATTTCTGTGTGATACTAATTAAATGATACAGTAAAGGCTGATATAACCTTTAGAATAAAATCTAATGTAAAGCTTGATATCCACTTTCTTTGGACTAATAAACTTTTCTAGTGCTTCGTTTTTAACGTGAACTTTTAAATTAATGTTCTTGTTTTGGAAAGAATTAGTAATTATACTTCAAAGTGAAATTTCTAGTTAAACTTTGATATAACCTAAAATTTGTATTTATTGGTTAACATTTTTTAAAGAAAGCAGTAGTGGGCTGTTCCTGCAGTATCTTTACTTGTAATAAATAAACAAACTAAATAAGAAGAATTCTCAATCTTATTCATTGGCAGACTTTCCAAGTGTCAACTTGCCAATATCAAAACAGATCATGTTACAATATTATCGTGAAAAAAAGAAAAAATGTTATTAGATGACCTGTTTTTAAAAATGGATCGCCTTTTGCAACTTTTGCTAGTCTTTCACTAGTGCAAAATCTCTTAATTCACAATAATTTTGATACTGCACAGTTCTTCTTTCTATAAAAGAAGCTAGTCTTTAACAGTCTTCAAAGCTGTTCTGTCACTTTTATATGTTTGAAAGTAGTCGATTTCCAATTTCAACATTGATTACACCATGTCAAACACAGTATTGTCAATTGAGGCCCTGACTTTGAAAAGGAGATAAGTGCCAAAAAGTGAATTTCACAGGACAAGAAACTGAAACTCATTTTAAAAGAAAATCTAGATCGAGGTGCCACTTGCGCTATCTTTTGACAATTCTTACAACTATCAGATACAATATTCGGACTAACCTCCTTCCCAATGCTGTTGGCATTGGCATTTACTACCATTTCATACAAAAATTGCATTTTTGTCAATTTTGGCACCTACCTCTTTTTCAAAGTCAGGGCCTCAATTGTCAATCACAATCAGCATTATCCAACTGTGCAATAAAATATTATTTTAGCTCGTGAAATTCATTAGATTGTGTCAATAAATGATTACTGTTCTGCAGTATTCCCTTACTCAGCATATGTCACATTCAAAATTAGCCTCATTTATTCTTTTTTATTCAGGGGCCTGTTGCATAACATTTAACACGCTGATTCTATTAGTACTTGTATTCATGGTTACTGCTTAATTCAATGGAACCTTTAACTAGTAAATTGAAATAAAGATGACATATTTAAAAAAAATGGATTCTGTTTAGATGGATGGAACTGTTATTTTCCTTAAATTGTTACATTGAGGCATTATGTTTTATTTCATATTGATTACAGTTATGTATAACATAAAGGAATTAAATTTGAATTAGTAAATCGTTTTAAATTGTACAACAGACCCCAGGAGAACCATTTGTTTGTCCAACCGCCAGTGATAAATCTTCACAGGAAATGATTCAGTGGAGAAAAAATGTCATAAAGAGGAAATGAGATTTACGTCCCTTCGTAGTTTATGTCTGAAAAAACTTCACTCCAGTTTGTGATGACTCCAGATATGACTCATAGCAAGGCCCCACTACATAACACACTAGATTCAGTACATGTGTCTGTATATATACATTCACCAAAATAACATATATAGTGGGGTCTCGTTCATAGCCTTCCCTCTCATCATCAAACTCTTTCATATGTGTGTGTGGTAGGCAGAGAAAGAAAAATTGAGTATGATGTATGTTGAGAGGAAACCTGAGGGCACGTCGAATCCAGCAGAGACGTGCTGATTGTTGTTGGTTTGCATCATGGTGAAGTGGACCATTGCCTGCGTCCAGAGGAGAGTCACTCCATCTGCGATGTCTGAGTTCTCTGGCTGGCAAATCGTTTTCATTTACGACTGGCAATAAAACTGAGCGCGTATGGAAAATTGCACTTACGACTGACCGCCAATTTACAATAACAATGCTCCAAGCAGCTCTTTCAATCGTCGTTCGTCTGCTGGAGTCTCTTTTTCTATTTCTTTCTATTTTTCTTCCTTTCTTTCTCTTTCTTACGTCCCACAGGGACACTGAGCAAAACTTTGTGCTTGGCGATACCAAATGTTCCTTGTTCGTTCTCAAAAGTCTCACACTAAATTCAATATTAGTATTGAAATGCTCCTATGTATCGTTCCAAGTGAACTTCCAAATTGATATCCTTCAATTAAAATTTAAACAAATTATATTTTTCTAAATTAATGTTCAACTAAAAATTGTTATTTTAGGAAAATGTTCTAGTAAGACTAGAATTATTGGGAAACCAGTGAGACTAAGATTTTGATTCGTTTTTTTTTTTATTTTGTAAAGAAAGCAGTTTTTGGCTAATGGCTTGTATCTTCAAAAAATACGATTTCAGTCTTGATGATTGAATAAATAAATAAATGATTATTGGTCTACTACCTCAAATTGTGTCCAAAACCCTTACTTTACTTACTTACTGCTGGGGCGTCACAAATCTCAGTCGATTTTTTGCCTCGTAGATTAGCCTCCTCCATTCTTCTCTGTCCTCTGCCATTTCAATTGTTCCTCCACACCTGACAACATCTTTCCCAACTTGGTCAAGCCACCTTAATTTAGGCCTTCCCAATGGTCGCCTTCCTGCAGGTACGGCCTTGCACACCTCCTTCAGCCTTGTTCCCTCCTCTCTACGAAGCACATGACCTAACCAGCTAATTCTTTTGGCTTTTATGAGGGCTATTATATCTGGTTCTTGGTATAGGGCACGTAATTCCCTGTTTTTTCTTATGCGCCAAACTCCATCTTCACTTGAAATAAATTAATTTATTTTCTACTGCGAATGCAACTTCACTTATTAATCTAATTCTTCATGAAAGATATGTGCAGGGTTTCCGGTTTTACCATGATCTTATGTTGTTTGAAGAAAAAGGAAGCTCTCCAAAGATAAGATACACAAAGAAAAAAATAATAACGAGCCGTTCCATTTATTTGAAAACTCTGTGTGTCAACTGTTTATAAAAAATAAAATCATCAGCCTAAACAAGTCCAAAACACACGATGCACGTTGTTTGGGCACTCAGCTGTTCATCAATAAATACTTGATCTATTACTTTTACATGAATAAAACATTATAAATTATTCATATTGATGAATAATAATAATTCATCGATGTAAATACATTCAAATAAACCATCATTATACATGATGCAAAACATAAAACTTAACATTTATTGATGAAGGTGCCCAAACATCATGTCTGTAGGCAATGCATTCGTGTAAATTGATCTTGCTTGAACTGATAATTTTAAGAGAATGTTTGAGCGTCTGAACGCATGTTATGCTGGATACATGCTGCGTTTTCTGTATCATCCAGTATAATGTTCATTGTGCGATGGCTAGCACTCTGTTGCTGTGATGCGACCGACGGTTAGCTAACAGTCTACTTTGTATCCAATCTTCATAGTTCATAGTCCATAGTGCATGTCTCAAGAGTCACGAGCTATATATTGTATTGACTGCACTTATATGGGTGACTGTTCTTTATAAGCATTATTATCACTTACTCGGTGGTTCGGAGCCTAAAATATTAGGCCCACCATGTTCCCAATAACATGCCAAACGGCGAGATGGAACTACCCGTAAGGTTCTCCCCAACATTAAAAGCCGAACGCTTATTATTTTTATTATTATTAGTATTATTATTGACATATAGACTAATAATTATTGTTGTTTTGGTTTCAGGGTGGTGAGACCGTGCGTGCGATGGTGGTGGAAGTGATAGTAGTGGAGGCTGCAGCGCAAGTTGGCTGTGGCGGCAGCAGCTGGAGCAGCGGAGGCGGGACACGAAGGAGGTAGCTGCAGCCGAGTGGGAGGGGGAGGGGGATATGCGCTGCAATGGAAGCGGCCGGCTGCAATGGTCAAGTGTCGGTCAAGTGGACGACTGCGGCGACGGCGGCAACTGCAGCTCATGCAGCTAGCGACAGGCAGTCCGCCCCGACAGGCGGCACCACGGTCATCGCCTCTGGCCCTGTCACTGTCACCTCTATCAATGTGCCGCCAATTGACGTGCACAACGACAAACACAACAGTCAGTAAATCAACTCTTTTTCTTCCTTTTACAAGTACAGTAAAGCCCCGATTAGCCGCAGAATTGGGTGGCAAGAGCACCGCGGATAGCAAAAAACGCGGATAACCCGAAAAAGGGCAAAAATAAGGCGAAAAAGATATTTCAGTATAAAACCATGTTTTACTGTACAAAGAACGTTTAAAATATGTACAGTACAGCAGAAACATTTGCTCTACATCTAATTCACTAAAATAAAGAACAGTAAACAAAAAACAATATACTATACTGTTAACAAAAAGTGTTCAGTTACGCCTTTCTAAAACAATCAATCACTCATTTTTGCTTCTTGCTTTGAAGAATTAAAATTTAATTAAACATTTTTTGTGGCACTCGCGGATAATCGGGGCTCTACTGTATATAGGTCAATACGAATGTGGTTTATGTAGTGGGTCGGCCACAGTGGCATATCCAGAGGGGGATCAGGGGGGTAGATCCCCCCCCCCCCCAATAGACCCAGGTATAATTATTGACAAGAGTCAAAGAAATACGTCTTGAATAGCTGAAAATGTGTTTTTAGAGGGATTATTTTCAAACCCATTTTCGGTGAAGTACCCCCTTTTGAACGAACAAGCTACGCAAAGTAGTCTTGAATTACAATTATTAGATTTATTAGAGAACCTGTCCTTCTCCTCTTATGGTGTAGTACTGACCCTCTAGTACGCCACTGGTCAGTCAATCTTTTTTGGTCCCGGGCTTCCGGTACGCAGTAGACAAAATACCTATAATTAGCATCTAAATGAGAGTACCTATAATCTAGCTTATGAAAGGCTAGCTGCGGATGGATGAATGCGAATTAATCATCTTTCATCGTCGAAATAATGATTTTAAACATAGTGAGTAAATAAAATGAAATCGAATTTATTCCTTTAAAAAATACTAAATTTACATCATATAAACTTTCTCATAAAGATTGACACTCTTACTACAAGTACAGGGAATTGTATCAGCACACAAGCTTGCTTTCTGCTTTGCTGATGCATGTTTAAATTAGTTACAGATGTTATATAGTAATGCTTAAAGGTGAAAGTATCTATGTCTGTAGCCTGTGTATTTATTTATTGTATCTCTTTTAGTGAAGAGTACATTGAATATGCTTATAATTAAATAACAAAGTAAGCTCTGTAATAAAAAGAGTCAGCTTAGAAATGCTTCTCGCATATCAAGGACCAAGAAAAATTGGCAGCTCCATAATACTTCCATTCATACTTCATAGTTCTAATTCATACTTTCATACTTCATTCAAAAATCATGATCAAGGGTTTAACAAAAAAAAGAGTAGTTTTAATAGTTATTATGACTTATTCATCATTATTACCTACATCATCATACATCCATAATTCATCCATTTACGTTTTTTTTTTTTTGTTAAATCCCATATTTTTTATTCTATCATCATTACATCTATTTCCTTTATACATACATTTTTATCTCATTTTGATGTAATCTAGACTTGTATAATCTCTAATTCTTTTTATCAGTGCACTCTATGAAGTTGAAAAAAATTACCAAACAAAAGTGCAATCAAAAGAAACAAACAAAAGGTGGTTTCATCTTGAAAACAATGGAATAAAAAGTAATTGTTTTGCGTTGTAATGAAAACAAGCAAGCAATTGCTGCGTAGTGGTAAACAACATCCCCCAATGCAAGTGAGAGTATTAATAGCGAATTCAGATTCCCAATTTGGAGCCGACTGAAACATGAACTCATCAAGTTGACATTTACATGACAAACAAGCAAGTTGCACATTGGCTCATTGTTAAAGGGTTCACGCTCACGCTAATGGATAGGCAACATGCATTAACGAACGCAGAACCGGTTAACATGCTCGCTTGATTGCACACTTGATTGCACAGCATGCGTTGATGGTACACTTGACGAGTGCAGGTTGTCAGTTGGGTTAAGAGATACCTGACTGCTGACAACTGACACAATAATCAATCCAGCTATAGTAATAGTAATCCTGCTATTATAATACAATCTTGCTATAGTAGTCACCAGCCGTGACTTATAGCGAATACTGATAACTGATATATTTGTAACAGTAATCATCGTTTTAACACCTTCATAAATTAATGTGAATGAATTGACTTGGATTCTAGATTTCCTTCCTTATTCAACAATCTTCCTATGAACATACGGGATGTATGTTCATGGATATTATGATGTACATAATCAAAATTTTTTTGTTTGTATTGTTTGTCGATGGCAATAAAATTAATTTGAATTTTGAATGACAATATTACATAATTCCAGATCGATATAAAAGTTAAATCTTAATATTTGAAACATAAACTATTTCAATTCCTTTATAGAGTATGGGGGCGGTTAAATTAGAAACACTTTTTACGTTAAAAATACAATATAGTTGGAAATATATTTGAAACGCTTTACAAAAAATTAATAAGAAAGATGAGGTTGCTTCTTTTCGCACAGTTCCTCAATTTTCGTTTCAAGTTTTGTCAAGTACAACCGTAAATCGACCTCAACATTAAGATTGTTTCTATACTTACTTTTTAGAGATGTCCGCTCTTTCACATAGGTATGTAGTTGAAACCCCTATAAGAATCTTTCTCACAGAAAATTTTCACTTGAAAAACTTGATGACTCAGTTCTTTTTCATTTCAAGTAGATTTACTACAAAAACAATAATAAGAGCAACACGAGCTACAAGAACTAGATACTGTACTGATTTAGATAGTTGAAGCATTCTAAATATTAATCAAATGGGATACGCGTACCACATAGCCATAGCCTATGGAATTCATATAAAAAAGTTTATCATAGTTTGCTAACAAAAAAATTGTGAAAAGCGAACCCTTTTGACCCCGTGACCTACGCAAAAAACACAACTATTATAATTATTGAAAATAAATATTGAACCAATCCACAATATCATAATTTGCTAACAACAAAAAATTGTGAAAAGCGAACCCTTTTGACCCCATGACCTACGCATAAAACAACTATTATAATTATTGACAAAAAATATTGAACCAATCCACAAGACCCTGTTCTAGTTCACTACTGTATATCTTTGAGAGCTGAACGGGGTTTCATAGAACGGGTGTGGAAGGGAGTGTTAGGGGGTTATGAATGAAGGGTGTGCATGCTTATTGAGCGCGCCGCTCTTGACCCGCGGGGGTCAGCGGGGGTCAACCCTGACCGCTGCAAGGTTGCCAGAGGTCAAATGCATCCCGACGCGACGCGGCGCTCACCCCGTGTCTTACAAACCACCCCTTTCCGCCATCTGTTGGCACGCTGTTCACCCCTGACCTACTACTGCCCCGGCCACCCTCTTTCCATTTATCCCCATCCCTCACCCCTTGGCGCACCTCTCTTCTATTAGTACGACCTGTTGTGCCAAATGCGTCACTACATTACCATTAAAGGGTGTTGCACTTGAAAGGGTTGCTCCCACTGCATAAGCCCGGAATACGCCACATTATCATTATAAACATCTATTTTTTGTAATGTTATCATTGAGCAATTTATTCCTTATAAGTCACTAGCTGGCCCAACGCGCGTTGCTGCATTCTCATAAAAATTCTCCTTGATTTTATTATTCGCCACCTCCCGCTGAGGTTACATTTAAAATTAGGAAAGAAGTTAGTCCTAGGGCTCTTCCAGCTGATCATAGATGATTCGTTGTTTTCTTAATCACCACCTCTGAATGAAGAAACATTTCAAATTTAAACCTCGTATGACTATAAGGGTAGAAGCTAGGTTTTTTATTTTATTATTCGCCACCTCCCGCTGAGGCTGCATTTCAAATTTCTAGCTGCATTGGTTACCAGATGTCATCAACATGGCATAATTACATTTCATCATACCCAGTCGTATGTTTCCTACATATTGCAAAGCTCCAACTGTACGGTAGCCTACATGCAAAGTCTTTTGCTGTTCAAAGACAGCGTAAATAACGCCACTAAGGGGCCTGCCATATGATTAAAAGCTGTTGACTTATATCAGCTGTTCCTTTAAGCTGTTTGGCTGGCAAGTTCAGTAGGTTAGGTCTATAAAATGGTTTAATTAATAATAATTGTTAGCTCCCCTATTGAAATTTATGGTCAGAAACCATCCCCAATATTCACACAACATATTCCCAAAGTTTCATGCCGATCTGTCAAGTAGTTTTGGAGTCTATAGGGAACACACATACATACATACATACAGACAGACAGACATTCATTTTTATATATAGAGATTAAGTTGGTACATCTTTATAAACTACTTTTTACTCACTAATAAACACTTTTCAGAGTGTTTCAAAAGTGATGCAACCCATGAGTGACGCAATACATGTCATTCAACATGCAAA
Organism: Conomelus anceps; assembly: GCA_948455865.1. Lineage (NCBI taxonomy): Eukaryota > Metazoa > Arthropoda > Insecta > Hemiptera > Delphacidae > Conomelus > Conomelus anceps. The sequence goes on along the minus strand of OX418223.1, from coordinate 16,787,765 downwards.
TGATTAAAATTCAATCTTGTAGTGAGTTAGATGTTTAGATGCCCTGTAGCTTTAGAATAGATTTCTACTAATTTCAACTCATTTGTAGCAACTTTCCTGTAAATTTTCTTTGTTACTCTACTTGGAATAATCTTTTGAATGTTGTTTGAGTTTCAAGGCAATCTATTTTATTTTATAATAATTTTGTTATCAACTTCACAATGCAAAGAGCCCTATAAGAAAACATCAGACAGGATAAGTTCCAAGAATCTCAAGAATCATTTGAAAAAAAAAATCATTTTGAAAAAAAATTAGATCTGACTCAATTTAATGAAACTACTGCTGTGACTTTTACTAATACTCGATTAGTACATTCCAGTTGTCTCAGATAGTTGACATAGAATTAAATGTTGCTTAAATATCGATTGAGGCACAGAAAATTCATCCCCATGCATGTCTTCCGCCATTTGATCTCATGGTTGCGTCATTTTTTAAACATCTGCTATATTGTACTCATTCTCTTACTCATTCCGTAGAAGATATTAATAGGCTACTTTTTTATAAAATCATTTTTTATCCCATAAAGAAATATACTATACTTATTTGCTTATTAAATTTTACAAATCATTAACTAGATTTATCTTTATAAACTTCATTTTTATCTTCAACAAAGAAACCCATTTTCTTATTTATTCCTCACAAGTCATTAATATTGTGTTGTATCTCTTGAACAGTAGATATAGTGTATAATTTAATAATAAACGTGGTGGGGAAATCTTACAATTAATTCCTAATTCAATCTACTCAATTCAATTTAATCACAAATGTTGCTTGTCTTTTTGACATTCTTTTATAACATGCATATAGATTGTGTATATACACCACTAAAATCGAGAGCTTCTTCTCTATTGGCCTATGTAGTCCGTTATTCGGACCTTAGTATATTTTTGAAAGCCAAATTCATGTTATTGGAATACGTCATAACAAAAATCAAATAAATTGAAAAATAAGATAATTAGTCATCTTTAATAAGTTTAGATAGTAAGTATTTAATAGTAAGTTGATAACAGGCATCATATACCTTGCTACTCACTTTATCTAATGTCGATCTATTTCTAATTTCAGAGAATAATGCAACATGCTTCCAACAACATTTGAATGGTAAGTTCTCAACTTCAAACGTTTTTCTACTATAAATAATAATAATAATATCGTGTTCTACTATAATAACTGGTCGCATGATGTTTTTTTAGCGTTTGATAGACAGAATTTATATTTGTTTTTTGTGTAATAATAAAATCATTTCAACAGCCTAGAAATTCATACATTAGTGAGCTTCAAAATGCACAATACTTTCAAGTATTGGCGGGCTGCTTAGCGCAGTTAGTTGGGGCGTCGCAACTTCAGCTTGCTGTCGTTTAAGTGGTCGTGGGTTCGAATTCCGCTCCACCGTCAGGCATTTATGTGTAATCATTCACCTCATGTGAAATGCGCAAGTCTCGGACTCATGTGGGCATCATCAGCAATAAAAAAGGGGAGCTCTTCAGGAAACGTCATGTTGTGCATTGAATGTAGTAGCCCACAGCAACTCGATTTGGTACAGTAGTAGTTTTTCAAATTTTCAACCTATAAACTTGATATTTTCGAACATTCTGAAGATCTTGAAGATTGCAATTGTTTCACCCTCATACTGCATAGCGACGCTGTTAAGGTATATTCCTTTGTTTCATTATTAAGCTGTTTTATAGTTTTGTTGTAAAGATGTGTTTAATATTTTGTTATTCAACCCATATGGCACCTAGTTTCTCCAACCAGTTATATTTTTGTATATTTTCAAGAAAGAATCCTGATTTAATATGTTCTTATTTCAATTTTTTAATGAAATTGTCTGTTGACAGGTATAGGAAGCAGTGTGATAAGCGGAAAATGCAATGTGCTGGTGGGAAACGTGGAGCATATTGCGTTGGCCGAGGACGAGGGCTCCGGCTCGGATGCTGAGGTCAGCAAAATAGACTTTTCGGGTGTGAACATGCGCAACAAGAAGAAGCGAACGGGAGGGGGGAGCGAGGATGACTCGCGCGATGGCCTCCTCGAGCGACCCATGTCCTGGGAGGGAGAGCTGTCCGACTCGGAGATGCCCTCCATCAAGCAGGATCCCGAAGAGGAGACGTCTATGGAGGGTGTACAGGTACCGATTTTCAGTTGATCGAAAAAAAATCGATGTTTCGATGAAATAATCGATTATTTTTCAATCTATATTCGTGAGTTTCAATTAATCGAGCATCGATTATTTTATCACAATTAATAAGCTGCTTTCACATCTACAACGTAACGTATCAGACAAGTGCATATTTTTCTATGGATTTTCTTGAGTGTATTGACACCTCGCGGCTCTGGTAGCGCAGTTGGTTTGAGTGATTATCTGTGATTAGATAAGACTCTGGTTAGCTTTGTTTCCTGCAGCCTTGAGTTCAAATCTCATTCATCCATGGTTGCTTCTTATCATTCATAGCTTCTTATTCATTCACCTCATTACCCCAGTACAAGTCTCCAGACTCATGTAGGCATCATCTGCAATTTTAAAAAACCTTCAGACATGGACCGAGAACTGGCAGAAACGTATCGTATCAGATCAGACAAGTGATAAAACAATCACAAGCACTATTGTCTGAGAGCGTTGTAGTCAGGGTTAGGGCTTTTTAAACGTCTCTAAAGTGGTTATCTGGTCTGATGCGTTAAATGTTTGTAAATGCGAATAAGAAGTGCCGTTATGAGTGTCCGTAGAGGTGAAAGAAGTTTTATCGAATTATTCCGAAAAGTGATTACTATTTACTTTTTTATATAACTTATTCCTGACACTTATCCATCACTCTGATATCTCTAAAATTATGATTGTATGTGGGGATACTCACCTGAAGTTCACCGTAGGGTTGGAGTTGAGTGTTTGAACCATTGATATAATTATACTACCATATATCATATACAGTACTAGTATGATTATAACAATAGTTCCAATATTTTAAAACTCATCCATGTAATATATCTTATCGATTGGTGAATCAGTTCCTTCAGTTCTTTCAAAAAACATGTTTAAATGCTCAAATCTACCCCAATGTTTGTAAAATTATCTCATTAAATATCCCCAACCTACAAGAATGTTTTTCATTGCAGCAGTAAGCTTGTTAATTTCACCTACCCAAGTGCCATATACCGATTAATTGTTGTTTTCAACGTCGATTAACCACTTGTTGAAATAATCTATGTTTGTAGCTTGATACTTATCGATATGTGCAGGTGTGTGCGGGTGCGGGCACCGGCTCCTCACAGCCCATTGACGAAGGGAAGCCTCCTCCGCTGAAGTTCACCAGTGATACAATGGTTGACAAAGTGCTCGAGCATGTCCGAGTCAGCGGGTTGAACTCCCAGACCGAGTTGCCCCTGCTCGTTGACAAATTACTTAGTAAGTCATCTATAAATTCAATAAAACTCATTTATTTTATAAAATAAGATTCTTTATAAAGATTTTGATTGACATTTAAGGATGACACAAACGCTGTATTGAAGGACAAGGTGCAAGTACTAAAAAATATAACCACTTAATTTATAGTGAAAATGACTAATTTATAGTGAAAATGACTAATTATTTGATAGTGACACATGTTTTTCATGAATTCCAACTCCAACCAAAGAATTCCAATTTCACCTTTTTTATTGGGATTCAGAAATATGAATGAATTGATTCAAAGATTTTTAAGTGCAGGAAAATGTGTAAGCTGATCATTCCATGAAAACAATTTTTTAGATAAATTTTTATTTAAATAAAAAACTTCAATATATTTAACAACAACTCAACTTCAATTTTAAGTTAATTAAATGTTCAAGTTAAATAAATTTTTAAGTTAGTTGTGAGATAAACGTGAATTTTCTTTTAGATCAGGAAAATGTTGTAAAGCAGTTAGGAATTAGTTTGTGAAAGTCTTGTGATCTAAGAGTTTTTAAAAAGTTTCAGATTTCAAATTGAAATATTTCCTTGTATTTGATGAATATTAAAGATATTGGGAAAATACTGAGACCCATCAATAATAAACCAATGCAGCGGAGTATCCAAGAATCCGTCGAATTTACATAAAATAATAATTATTATTATCAGTTGTGCTGATAGGCATATGCACCATTTAACTTCTTTGATTTCCATAAAAATCATATGCTTCCCGATTCACAAAAAAGCACATCGGCAGTTCTTGAAAAACAGTTTTGTTTCTTCTTCCTGTTCAACAGACCTCTGTTTTTCAATTCGACGACTTAAACAATTTTTAGAGAAGATTTCAACACAAACAAAAATGAAAACGTTAATGCTTGTACTGTGAAAATAAAGTGGATAATTGGGCTAAGCAGCAACATTCCTAACATGCTTCAATTTTTTCTCTATTTTTAATGAACCAACTGTCCAATGATTTGATTTTTACTAGCCAAAACTATCCTAGAGCCTATAGTGGAAAACTGTTTTACGTCATAATTCTTATATTCAACCCCCAAACTCCAAAATTAATAGCGATCTCACATGGACTATGAGGAAGCTATATACCAAGTTTCAAGAGTCTAGAATCTTCTTATCAAGCGCTAGAACATAGACGGACGGACAACGGCACGATTTCAATAAGGCGCTGTTGGGTCCTTGATAAATGCACATTTATTAGGATTAATAGATTACATCAATGAGAATAGAGCTTGTCTCATAGACATCAGCATAGGCTATGTATTTATCTCATCAAAATTCACTGTACAAACAGTAGAATGATACCTAAATAGAGCTACAGTATTGTTACCACCATTAATGATTCAGGTTCACATTATTTTAAAGGGTGACTCAGTTAAGTTGGAAATAAAAGCTTTAATGAATAATAACACTCTTTTATCAGAGAAAGTGGAATAAAATACTATCAAATGCTAAAATAGCATTAAAAAATGCTTTAAATAGATGGCTAAAATTGTCCTTCATTTTTTTGCGATGACATATCTACTCATGCTTGCAGATGTGCATCACAATGCAATGGCATAGATTTTCCTCACATTAGTTTCCTAGATTTTAAATCTTTGAATTCTCTAACGTTCTTGTCTTATGTAGAAGTTATTTTTAAATATTTGCAATTTTCTCGAAGATAACGAAGTACGTAATAGGCCTATCACATTTCCTCAGAACATCATTTTCTCCTTCAAAAAGTTTTTGACTGCAAGTCGTTAAATTCACATGAAAAGTTTATAAGTTTTGTTAATGAAAACTGACTGTCTCACCTGAATCCCCTTCTGTCCTAATTATATATGTGAGAAAATTTGTGCCAAATTTAAAATATCTACTACCATATGGATTGCAGTATTTGATATCTAACAAATTCTCTATCAGTAAGCGCCAGAGCACTTACCTAGTTGATAAATCAATAGTAGTCTCGATCAAATTATAACTAATTAAATAATAATTCAACCGATTCAATAACAATTCTTTTCTGTGACTTGTTCAGGTAGCGGCTATAGTCCTGTGATGCAGCAAAGGCACACGAGTAGCAATAATAACAGCAAGGGAAGTGGCACGACCAACGGACAAGTGGGTCCGACGCCTAGTCCGGACTCAGCCGTCTACTCGTGCTACTCGCCCACGGCTAGTCCGGTCACATCGCGGCACGGCATTCCCTCCTCCTCGTCCGGCATCTCTTCGCCGTTCACGCCATCTCTGTCCAGGAACAACTCTGACGCATCACAGTATGGAGGATCTCAGCATTCCAGTTGTTATAGTCAGAGGTAAATATTTTGCCAAGAATGTATGCCGTTTTATAAGGAGGAAATCAAAAATAACCAGGAGCGGTCCCAGATCGGGAGTTTGGGGTCACAAATCGGTTTTGTTGACCATTTTTGCGACATTTTTCCTCCTTCCCACCCCTTCTCCAGTAAATTTCCGATTTTGGGGGTTCATGACCACTGTGAACCCCCCCTCCCCCCTGGGACCGCCCTTGGAAATAACAGTAAATAGACTGGTATTTCTGTTATTTTATACCAGCATGCACAACATGCATGTGAAAAAAAGTTCATGAAAATGTACACGTGTAGAGGAAATATTATTTCCTGGAAGGAGAATTTATGAACTATTACATTATTGGTATTCATAGGTAGAAACTTGCTGTGCAGAACTGACCTTTTTGAGTCGCGGCGGATATAGTTTCTACCTATGAATAGTTATACTGCAGTTCACGAAAAATTGATATTTACAACAATAATTCATTATTGGGTTCTAATGCTGGAATCTAATATCAAAACTGGCACTGTATTTCTATTTAAATTATAATTTTCTCACATATACTGGAGGGATGCATTTCGCTTCTAAAGAGAAGCTTCATCAGCCTGCCACACACAAATGCATTTCTCCAAGATAAGTGAGTAAAAATGATAATTTAAATAGAACTACAGTGTTAGTTTTGATATTAGATTGTTCATCAAGTATTTCGTCATCGAAAACATCACAGATTCTAATGATGGTTTAAATTGACTTAGATCCAACGTTTGGTAGTCAGATATACCACCTAGCACTATAGCATGTGTAGAATTTACTTTTTTAATTACTCAGTGCACATGCTAAAAATATGTGTACAAGTGTTTCCAATCATTGGAAGCCAATAAATTCTGAAGAAAATTTATGTTTATTCCTTCAACTCAGGCTCATAGCTCCATAACATACTTCATTGAAATATACTGAATGAATTTCAAATACCTTTGTCTAGGATTACCCAATGAACAAAAGACATGTGACCAATAAAACAAATGCTTATACAGAGTGTTCATTAAGTCGCGCAAATCAAAAAGGTTGTGAAGTAATGTATTTTATCTGGTATTATTTATTTTGTTGTCATAACTTTTATAAACATATATACTTAAATATATTTATTTCCAACATTTTATGTCTTATGACATATGTTCAAAATGGCTGACTTGTTCATTAATGCACGCATGAATTCGTTTTACCAAGTTTGTTGACACTTTGTGGAGTACGCCTACACTAAAAATGTTAATCTCCGTTGTAATGTTCATTTTCAGTTCATTCAGTGTATTTCTATAAACCCTCCTTTTAAGATAACCCCACAGGAAAAAATCTGGAGGAGTTGAATACTGGTAAAATACTGTTCAAGAAGGAGCACTCGTTGCTCTTGGGATAACGACATATTTACCTTATCGTAGTCTAAACAATACTGCAGACCTGTTGTAACATGTAGACACAATAATGGGATTTACATCTGTTGTTCATATTACCAGTGATGCTCTCTTGCGATAGCCACTAGACTAGAACTAATAAAAAAAACTATTTACAGACTCGTTTATTTGGATATGCGCGACTTAATGAACCAAGGTTTTATGCTACATTTGTTTCATTATTGCTGTCATTACCAGATTTTTATGCGTTATTTTTCTCTTTTTGCAGTTATTCGTCTGTTTCTGTGTCTCCAACTCAGTTCTCTCCCACTCATTCACCAGTCCAGGGTCGCCATATTCACAGGCCTGGATTCCCTTCACCAGTATTGAACTCTCGCGGAATACAGGACTTTCCTGTACAAGGTATGATGCAACTATTTATATACAATATCGATTTATTAGCACTTCTTCTAAGATTTTGTTCTAAATATGTATTGAATGAATCTTTTTTAGGATTCAGCCCTTATTGGGTGAGGGTGCTCACACAGTGGAGCATCCAATACTCGAGGATAATCTCCTTTTTGAAATGGTGGTCACACTCCTGCAATCTGTCTTACACCTGAATGGTGTGCATGTTTCATTTTTTTTTCTTGTTTTGTTGGAGAATGAAGCCCACATAGGTTTGAGACCTGTGCGTGGGTAATGAGTTAGATGATGGTGATTGATGAGTTGGACCTACAATTTTAGGTGGGTTCCGAACCACCGGGAAGTGGTTTTACAGCAGAGAACAGTGTCTTTTTTTGCTGGCCAATCTAATCGGTCACCGTTACAAACAGGACCCAGGAGAACGCAGCTTATCTCTATCTGATTGAACAGATACCTGCTACGGCTTGCGGCTATCACTTCCCTTGCCTTTGTGATTTTCATCGAGTATTGGATGTTGCACTTGCTCGCACACCTTAGCTCTGACTACATGGATGCTTAAACTCACGTAGACACAGCTTTCATTAGTAACTTCAATTCTTCAGAAGTTTTCATCAATGAAATTTACTGTTAAACCTATGCGGTTAACCAATTCCGTATGTCAATCATTATTTTCCTTAGGTAAAATGTATTATCAGGTTTAAGTTTCCATTATTAAATACTTAATTATTTCTGTTTTAGGTGGCATGGTATATGGAGTGAATAGGCCAGGACATCAATCATCATGTAATGATGATGGAATACAACATGATTTACCGTCAATTGATCAAAACGGTGAGTTGTTACCCAGATTAGAGCGATTTTATGCCTCTTCAATATTGTTACAAAATGTGAAAATAAATGTCACCATTTCCAAGTCGTATAAAACGTTTTTTCCTCAATTAACTACCAGGACTTAATTGAACATCCTGTAAGCTAACAACTTACCTTTTTTGATTCATTAATTTTATTTCAAATATTTAAGTGTCGATATTCACTATCAAAGTATTGCTCCATCAAATGTTACTATAATGCTTTGGAGGAAGTGATAGCCGAGTGCCGTAGCAGGTATCTGTTCAATCAGAGATAAGCTACGAAACTCCTGGGCGCTCTTTTGTAAGGGTGACCGATTGGATTGGCCCGCAAAAAAGACTGTTCTCTGCTGTAAAATCACTTCCCGGTGGTTCGGAACCTACCGAAAAATGTAGGTCCAACTCATCAATCACCATCATCCAATTCATCACCCACGTACAGATCTCAGACCTATGTGGGCTTCATCCTCCGAAAAAAATTGAATTTTTTGGATCAGCATAGTAGTTCAAAAATATATTCTATTAAGGCATTGCCACTTGGCTTGAAATCAATTAAATCTGGTGATTTTGTTCGTGGTGTTTATCAGTAAGTTATAAAAATTGAATAAAAAATAAATGTTTTTTGCAGAAGATGGAAGTTTACTTGAGGATAAAATCTCTGATCTAGTACAGCACTCACCAGGACTTGCAACAACGGGGATCTCTCGACAACAATTGATCAATAGGTGACTACAACTATTGATTATTTCAAAAGTATAAAGAAATATTCTCACCACATGTTCATCTATATTGTTCTCCAATAATTTAGTTTTATTTATTTATATATTTATTACAAAACACAATCAAGTAAAGATAAAACAGGCACAGCCCACTACTGTTTTCTTTCAATTAAAAAACCAAATTTTAGGCTATGACCATGTTCAACTAGAAATTTCACTTTGAAGTATAATTACCGATTATTTCCTGAACAGGAATGTTAATTTAGTTGTTCACTTTAAAAACGAAGCACTCAAATATTTCTAATATAGAAAGAAAGTGGATATGATTTTGAATTTTGTTTGAGATTTTAGAGCCGAAAATGTGGAAGTCAATTCAATCGCATGAATTAGGAAAGTCCGCTTTTAAAATCCGGTGGATATTTTATGAAAAATCAACCGCAGTTTTTCTAGGCAAGCAAATCAATAGATTGGACCAGCATAAGCATAGCCAACGTCCTATGAATCTTATACTGACGTTTTTTTATTATTGCTTTTTGCGTTGATAAAGCTACATTGAATTTGCTTCGCAAGTACATTACCTAGAATGGATATAATATAGAATAGTATAAATGGATCATAGGATTATAGAATGGTAGATTCCATTTTGACAAAAGCACACAGTAGATTTTAAAAACCATTTTGGAGGCAATACATTTGAATGCCTTCAAATGATGACATGCTTACTCGTTGTCCACTTGCCTCATTCCAATATGCGCTACTAATTGAACGAGTGTATGTCAAATATGTTTTCCTTACTTTAGAGAAGCACTGCAAATGACCTTTAATTATTTTTTATTTATTTTTTTCACATCATAATATATTATTTTTAGTGGACCAATAATATTGTAGGTATGTATTCTATCTTTATGCTTTATGATATATTCGGAAATGTTTTTGTTATATGAAATAAAACACTTTGGAATAGTAATAGATGTTCCACATATTGTTGGAAACCAACCAAATTTTGTGTGGCAGTGAACTACTGTATTTGATAATTACTTCTGCTGATTTAAATCAATCAGGAACACTATAAATGTTTTCAACTTTCATAATCAGTTAATTATTCATTATGTTCATCATTCATCTGATTATTTATTGAAATATGTTTATTGTAATAAGATCGACCACTCGGGTACTCTCAGGAATGGCATGAAGTAAGTTTCTATTTGTATAATTTTGATACTCATTTGTTATCATGTTTATTTGTAAGTTAAATTTTTATCTATAACAATAATTTATAATATGAATCTAGAATATTATTGCAACCAAGGGTTCCAACTGGCTAACTTTTAATTTTCTTCATTTGCAGCCCGTGTCCGATCTGTGGCGACAAGATATCAGGATTCCATTACGGCATTTTTTCGTGTGAAAGTTGTAAAGGCTTTTTCAAGAGAACTGTACAAAATCGTAAAAACTATGTGTGTCTACGTGGCTCGTCGTGTCCGGTGACAATAGCCACGCGGAAAAAGTGTCCGGCGTGTCGGTTTGAGAAGTGCCTAAACATGGGCATGAAACTGGAGGCGATACGCGAGGACAGGACGCGGGGAGGTCGCAGTACGTATCAGTGCTCGTACACGCTGCCGGCCAACCTGGTGTCCGGCGCGGCCGGCCTAGGACTCGACAAAGGAGGAATGTCCGATTCGGCCACCCCACCCACTCATGTCAAGCAGGAGCCGATCGGTCCCAATGCTCGGCTGGTACCACCGCTACTCCAGGTATGCCAAACCTAGATTCATGTAGGCCGGTGTTCAAAAGACTTGGTCTCCTAACTGTACCTTGCTTGTTTGTGTATGAAACTTTATATGTAAAAAAGAGTGGTATAAACCAAAATCTTGATGTACATTATTATAATTTGGTATATGTTGAACAAAAAATTGCCAATTTCGATACCCATTCAAACTCACAATTTTGGTACAAAGAATAGGGAAAATTTAACACTACCTTAAGCTGGGCATTCACGTTCCGATTTGCAGTACCACTTGCAGTCCAACCTTCAAGGTTGGATCCGAAAACGGAAAGTGAATGGGCTTGTTGGATGGTTGGAATTGTAGATGGACGACTAGATGGACCACTAGAGGGACGACTTACGAATGTCGACGGTGTTGGAGCGTGTGTGGGGGAATCGGATCAAAGTCGTCCATCTTATCTCAGTCAGTGCATGACCTTCGGGCAACTTCGGTTACATTTTTCGGCTCGAGAGCGACGTTCACAGCTGATTAGGAATAAAGTTGGATTGTAAGTAGGAGCGTGAGTGGAGTCGACTATCCATCTAGCAGTACTACTAGCAGTACTGCAAGTGGTACTGCAAGTTGGAACGTGAATGCCCAGCTTTATGTTCGCTTGAGAAAAACGTACAAAAGCCACTACTATCAGCAAATAGAATTATTCAATAATAAGAAATTAAAGTTCTTCCAGTTACGAATTTTAAGACTGTAGTTGACAAGAGTGGATTACATCCAAATCTAAAAAATCATCCAATTTACCCTAAAAATTAACCTTAAAAACTTTTCAATAGAGGAATTTTTTGAATGTGATATGACTGGTTTTTAGGGTTAACGACGACATCTTGTGCAATTGTATTTTCTATATTGTATTATTTGTTTTTGTGTATTGTGACTGCCTATTACTGTAATAAGTTTATTGGCAATCTTATACGCAATACATTATCTTAATACACAAAGCCGAGGAGATAATCACATGGTGAGTCACAATGGCAGGCCGCTTAGAGCATTTGGTTGGGGTGTCGCAACTTCAGCTTGCTGTCGTTTAAGCGGTCGTGGGTTCGAATCTCACTCTTCCGTCTGGCATCTATGTGCTATCATTCATTTCATTACACACGCACAAGTCTCGTACTCATGTTTGCATAATCAGCAATAAATAATAAAAAAATAGTAGCTTATTCGAATAAAAGCGTAGTTATATTGGGAAATTCTTCAAGCTACTGCAGTTTTTAAAGAGTCTTGAAAATATAGAAATATTTTTAAATCAATTGAAAAAATATTTAGTTTATAAGACTTTTTATAGTGAACAAAAGTTACTTTCACATAAAAATTAAGCCCCACCTAAACTAATTGATATTGTAATTATGATAAGTAGAGTATAAGATTAGTAATGCTGTATTTATATAATTTTGGATCTGACTTGTCTTATACTTCTTAGCAGGAGTCTCCAAGACGTAATCTTCAAAAAAAAAATTTTTTTTTAATTCAAGTTATCTTATTAAATTATGGGAGATGTTTTGAAAGTGTTCTATTATTCAAATGAAACGGTTCGTTATATTTATGTTTCATGAGTCAAATAAAATAGGCGAGACTTGTTTTATACTAATTCATATATTTGCATATACATCTATGTACATATGAAAAATTAAAAATGTAATACTATGTTGTATTTCAAATTTGAAAAGTCAAGTCCTATTATAAGTAAGCCACAATTTATATCAATAGTCAATATTGAAACAGATAATGGTAAACCGTCAAGTTTTCCGCTTTGTAGCTTATGGCATATCCAGAATGATACTCTTTGACCAAGTAAAATGCTCTATCCAGGAGGAAACTCTTTACTTTCCTCCAATATTGAGCTAATAATAATATTAATAATTAGCTTATGGCTTTTATTGGTGAGAAGACCCTTACGGGTAGTTTCCATGTGAGCCATGTGATGAAGAACTTGGTGAACCTACTATTTTAGGTGGGTTCCGAACCACCGGGTAAGTGATAATACTGCGTATACATAAAGTCATTGAAGCACGGTCTCCCATCCAAGCGCAGTCTTGAGTGCTCGTGACTGAACATAACTATCGCTATAGAACAAACAACACGCTCACCACGTGACCAACACTACCCAAATCGAGCTCTTATTTGGGACTTATAAATAATGCTTTGGCAGCTTATCATACAACTTTACTGCTCTATACAGTGCTCCTCTCTCAAATTTGGTGGTCTTTTAATGATCTATGTTATGCTTTTTAAACATCTCCATGAACAGATCACTCCAATCTATTGTTATAATTGTTTGCTAAGTAGTGAATTGTTTTCTGCGCTAACTTTGCTCACAAAATGGCAAGCAATTGCTTCTTACTTCTTAATTTTTTGAAAAATTTCTTTATTGTTTTCTTTGGCAGGAAATGATGGAGGTAGAACACTTATGGCAATACAACGAACAAGAAAATAGGCCTAGCAGATCGTCCAATCCCGGCTCTGGGCCAGATTTCCTATCGAATCTTTGTAATATTGCTGATCATCGACTCTATAAAATAGTCAAGTGGTGTAAGTCTTTACCACTCTTCAAAAACATATCGGTAAGTATTGATGCTTACCATATTTAAATATTGAAGGGGTCTCATTTCTAAAGAAATCAGTCAATAAAAAATTTGAGACTTGAAATTCATAAAATTTTATGAATTTCTATTGAAAGTAAAACTTCTTGGAATCATTGTTTATTGATCAAAATCTTGACTTGCGTATACTTTGTTTTTTTTTCTTAGAAGAAATTCTATTATCCTCTAGAGAAAATGTTGCACACGTAATAGAATAATCTTCTGATACTGTAGCAAGCCAAAATTGAGTACACGTCAAGGTAACATTCCATTTGAACAAAAAATTCTATTCGTTGGTAATTACATGTTCCTGAAAATGTTTCTTGGATGTTATCTCTATATATATTTGTTTTAATTACCATTTCTAACATGTTTTTCTCCCTTATACTCATCTCATTCAATTCCTTTTTCTTCTTCTTAGCGTATGATTTTCATTGATGGAAAGACTGTAACAGGTGGTAGTTCCAGCATGCAATAATTTGTCTCGAACAGGAAGCGTTCATATACTCGACTTATTAGAATCTTGAAAGAACTATATTGAGCATATCATAAACCAAGTTTGTTTTCAATAATTAAATTTAACTGTGTTGTCCATTAAAATTAAACCGTATAAAGCCTATGAAAACAAGATGCCCTCGGACCGACTGTGACGTCACGATATGTAGGGCTAGCGAATGACAACAATAATGAAATAGTATTGTAAACTTACCTTTATTACATTAATAAAGAAATTATACAAGATACTATAATTTGAAATTGAAGCATACATTCTCAAGACCCGGCATAACATGGTATATTCCAGCAAACATCTAAAAGTACCCTACAAATTGTGACGTGGCAGCCAGCTCAGGGCCTCTTGTTCTAGAAGGTTACGATAAAACCCTTCAATAGTCTGCGTAGCTCAGTTTGATTGAAATAAAAGTTTAATCATTCAGAATAAAATATTCAAACATGGATAACTCTATATTGACATGATAACTCTATCTCAAAGCAAATTATAAATATTAATTAATTTCGAATTCCTATCAATTTATACTGAAAACTTCCGCAATGGCGGATATTGACAACAGTACTGAATAACTGATGGAAATCGATGAATGCTACTGTACAGAAATATCAGTCGAACCACAGACCTCCCAATTGTCGGTTGGGCTCCTTAACCACTAGATTATAGTGACCTTTCTGCACAGCAGCATTCATTTTAAACTTGGCCATATCGGCTTGTATCTCACAAATTAGTTTGAAGTAACTGACAATTTAACAAACTACTACCGACTCTATGTAACTTAGAATTTAATTCTATAAAATGAATTCATCTCTGGCATCGAAATACTTCTCACCTAATCAACATTTATTGCTCCATAAATGTCACTACGTCTTTCAAAAGAAAAAATGCTACTAAAAATATTACTTGAATCAGATTTGAGAAATAAGACTTATATAAGACGTTTAAAAATTAAAAATAAACAAAAAAAACCATTGAAACAAATGGTGACAACCCGTAATATATTTCTGCGTTTTCTACATGTATTTTGTTTGTTGTGTTTCAGATTGACGATCAAATTTCGTTGCTGATAAACGCGTGGTGCGAGCTGTTGCTGTTCTCGTGCTGTTTTCGGTCGATGAGTTCGCCGGGCGAAATTCGCGTGTCGCTGGGCAAGTGCATATCGCTGGGGCAGGCGCGTGAACTCGGCCTTGGACCGGCTATCGAGCGCATGCTCAACTTCACCGAACACCTGCGCCGGCTGAGGGTCGACCGATACGAATACGTTGCCATGAAAGTCATTGTACTTCTTACTTCTGGTGAGCACCTAACTCTGCTATTTGAATTTATTTAGTTGTTTAGTTATTTATTGTTGTTCTTAAGTTATTTAGTTCAGTGGGAAGTTGATTAAATTAGCGAAAAGACGTGAAATTAAAAATCAATGCAAAATTAGTTTGAGTAAGCTTAATCTGAATTATCTTCATTGGTATCCTCCATTGGTAACCCTGTGGATAAAAATAATTCTACCAGAGATACTCCGAGTAATTGCAACTGAAACAAAAGAATGATTCATGTTTTTCAAGTACATTGGTATCTTCATTGGTAACCCTGTGGATAAAAATAATTCTACCAGAGATACTCAGAGTAATTGCAACTGAAACAAAAGAATGATTCATGTTTTTCAAGTACAGAGCTGATAATTATGTCATGTCCAGTAGCGTAGCCAGGATTGACCTTCGGGAGGGGGTGGGGTTTACCAGGGGTCTGGGGGAAATGGAATCCCCACAGTTGATAGTGGGTCCGGGGACCCTCCCGTAGAATTTGTTTTGATATTTATCATTTTTATAATGGGGTTTTCAGCATTTTAAAGTAATTTTTACTTGGTTATTTCAATTAAAGCAATTATTGTTAATTTAAATGAAATATACCTCCGATCCTGAATAAAAAAGAATTTGAAACTTTGAAATGAAATTTTATTTCCACAAAAAAAAACAAATACAAATGTTTGATTAGATAAAGATCATTAGATCATAAATCTTTATGTAATTTACATGTTAGCCATTCATATTTGAACTTGGAGCAATATTTAATCTGCAAGTTATTAGTTTTATGAAAGACGACCACAAAATTTCGGGGGGGGGGGGATGTATCCCGATATCCTCCCCTGGCTAAACCCCTGGTCTTGTGTCTCAAGTACAGATGGATCACAATACAGGGTACACAACTCAATAAAGAAGCTGGGTTATATGTATGGTCAGCTTTGAAATACCTGCACCGATTGGTCACACTACATCAAATTTTGATAATTTAAATAAAATCAGTACTTCTATTCATAGAAAAACTAAATGAAGGTTGTATTTCCCTTAAATCAGCCATATAGGCAGCCAAACAAGCAATCATTTCCACCAAAAGCTCGACAACGAATGTGAGACCCATAAGAAAAGTAATTTCTGAGCTCATATCACTGAGATAGAATATTTTACTTCAATAGCTACCATTGAAAGCATTGAAACGAATTTCAAAATTGGTTATCTTGTGAACATTTAGCAATTCAATAAAATTGTTCTAGGTTGAATTATTGAATCACTAATCGCAAAAAACTACTCAAGTCCAATTCCTGACAGTAAAATGTTATACCATTTCATGGCGTAGTATGAATGAACTCATCCGTTGGGTGCAAAAGCATCCTTATAGCACTCCCTGGAACACTCTTGGAACAAAGTGCTTTAAAGTCGTTTTTACGCTCAATGAATGAGTCCTTCCATATTGTATCATAGAATGTAATTCAATTCAATTTATTCTCATTCCAACAACAAGCAATCCATGTAGGCACAAGTAGACAATACATTTCTCAGTGCTTTAAAGTCGTTATAACGCTCAATGAATGAGTCCTTCCATATTGTATCATAGAATGTAATTCAATTCAATTTATTCTCATTCCAACAGCAAGCAATCCATGTAGACACAAGTAGACAATACATTTCTCAATAGACTTATAATATAATAAATACCTTTACAATATTAAGAAATACAATGATCTTAAACCCATCATATATGAGTTGAAGCTATCGAAAGCATAAAGCTTGTGCGCTAGCAGTGAGTTGAAATTGATAATAATAGGGTGATAGTGGCCAAAATTGGATGTTTTTGCAATTGATTCTTAATTCAAGTTTCAAGTATCTCTATTAGAAACTGTACTGAAGGATTTATGAAGGCAATTTTTCAAAATCGAGTTCATTTTACAGTTGAACTCAAATTCTAAGATTCTGTGATGCACTGAAATCACGTTGAAAAACAGCAGTATTATTTTTATTTGTATCACTGTACTTTATTGGCAATAAAACATTGATTGATTGAAGTGTTTGACCCATATTATTTAAGATCCTACCTTGATGCTTCCTTATCTAGAACATACCTCAAAGGACATTCAAGCAAAGGGCTTCTCAAGTTATCCTTGAGTTGAGGAAGCTTCAAGTTGGGTTCATAAATGCGGGTCTAAAAGTTGAATAGAAAATATGTGTGTAATGAATACGGACTGAATTTGTTTTAGAATGTTGAATGAATTTTAAGGGCACTGGTGCATGAAAAATCTGTCAAAAATTCGATTTTATGATTTATTGCCCATTTTATAGTTTGAATTTCGCTCTTTAAAATGGCGTTGATTTCAGAATGATTAGATGACTGGATATAATTCTATGAATGTTTTTCGATCA
Source organism: Conomelus anceps (assembly GCA_948455865.1). Classification (NCBI taxonomy): domain Eukaryota; kingdom Metazoa; phylum Arthropoda; class Insecta; order Hemiptera; family Delphacidae; genus Conomelus; species Conomelus anceps. The sequence goes on along the minus strand of OX418223.1, from coordinate 16,770,066 downwards.
CTCTACAGGAAGGTTTTTCTTTGCGGCGCATTCTTCTTGTAGGCGATTATGTATTCTATGATTATAATTAATTTTATAGTCTCATTTTCTTGTAATCATTCTAACCTAAAAACATAAACAATTCAGAAGGCACTTGTATTCTTTGTCTACGTTTTGAAGTTATCAAAAGTGCGGTTCAATTTGATTACGGAGCTAATAAGTTACATTTATTACATTAGTCGGTTTTTGTTATTTTTTACTTTTTTTTATGTTTTAAAAATGAACAAACCTAAAGGTATTTTTAAACCTAAAGGCGCCCATATACGGTTAACAAATGTTCCTATTTTGGATCAAGCGATAGGAACACCACAGACTACCTAAATCAAGGTAAAAATAATGATTTTTCGGTTTATTAAAATTTTTCAGTTTTTAGCCGTTTTCCAAAAATCACTCTTTTTTTCACTAAAATCCCATTTTCTCAGCCTCTGTAAGAGATACATGCTTCAAATTTTTATGACATGCTTTTGGCACTTAGAGGACGATATTTACATATCCTTATATAAATTGGATATCACCAAAAAAAAATGTTTTTGATTTAATGAAGACAAAACCATAGCTTTTTTAATGAAATTTTTGAAAAATAAATAAAAATTGAGAAAAAATAATACAATGAAAAGGATATGTCAAATTAAAGAAAAAAGTACTACAATTCATATGAAAACCCGTTTGATAATATCTCTTATGGTTTTTGAAATAAAGGGTCATATCATAGGGTGCACCAGTGCCTTGTTTAGATATTAGAGGATCTACTCAGTTTGAGAATGATCTGAACGCTTTTAACATTTGACCTCTTGAATGTATTTTAGATGCGAGTGATCTAAGGGAACCTGAAAAGGTTAGAGCCTCTCAGGAAAAAGCTCTACAAGCGCTGCAACACTATACGCTTGCGCATTATCCAGATATACCTTCGAAGTTTGGTGAACTGCTTTTGCGGATACCAGATCTCCAGAGAACATGCCAGGTAGGCAGCATTTATAAAGTTTCTTAAATTGTGTTCATAGTTATAGTTCATAGTTATTCATAGATCAGTAGTTCATAGATTGTGTTCATAGTTATTCATAGATCAATCTCGATAAATGATAATAGACCTGTAAGGCTCTCGCCATCAATAAAATGTTTTTTTTTTTTTTTTTTTTAAATAATCACATTGTTGATAATTGTAGTGATTCATTCATATTTTGATTTTGAGTTCCTAAACAGATGTTGGATTATGTTCCATATTTTATATTTTGTGGTGCTTGTGAGGGACTATGGTGGGGAGAGCAGAGCGCGTAAGGTACTGGCTGGTCACTCCCATAAAATTCAGTCTACAGGAGACCCGTGTGAAGGGCACACGCATATTTGTGAACAAGACATTCTATTTTAATCTAATATCATTTTATCCAGCATGCAGGGATTGAACCCCCCCCCCCCCCATGTTTTTTATAAAGTCCATTTTATGTTGTGTTCAATAATAAGTCAAATCAATGTATCGCAGTGTTAATTCATTAAACAGAATTTATTAATTTCGAATTCCTTTAATTGCTATTACTTTATACTGAAGACTTCCGCAATGGCGGATATTGACAACAGCATTGAAAAGCTGATGGGAATCGATGAATGCTACTGTACAAAAATATCAGTCACCACCGGGAATCGAACCACGGACCTCTCAATTGCCGGTTGAGCGCCTTAACCACTAGACCACGATTCCCATCAGCTTTTCAATGCTGTTGTCAATATCCGCCATTGCGGAAGTCTTCAGTATAAAGTAATAGCAATTAAAGGAATTCGAAATTAATAAATTCTGTTTATGTATATTTGTCAGTTTATTCAATCGTCAGTCACTTCAAACTAACTTGTTAATTCATTATCTATTACCCAGAGACAATATTTTTCAACATAAAACAAAACATGAAGTGAAAATTGAAAGAAAAACATTATTTGCCTTATTTAATGAATAATTAATTAAAGAGTAAAGAGTGATTAATTAAATCAATAAAAGTACGATTTCACTCACACTGATTACTGTATCTTTTAATGGTCTTTAATGATTCAATAATCTTTTTCAGATCAGAGCACAAATTAGATCAGAACACAATTATTTTTTCAAGAATGTGTTTCTAAGCATGTTTTTGGGGTTCTTGGTAAAGTATTTGAAACGACAACTACAATATTATAGACAGTAATCTACTAACTGCAATAATATATTAAACATATATTCTTGTATATAACTTATATTAAACATATATTCTTGTTCCATGACGAACTGCGTTGTTAATATTAACTTTTTATGTGAATTTAACGACTTGCAGTCAAATATTCATTAAGAATAAGTATAATTTACTTACTCTGTAGGCCGAGCGCTTTCGAATCTTTGAGACGCCTCTAAAAAGGATCTCAAAGATTCGAAAGCGCTCGGCCTACAGAGTAAGTAAATTATACTTATTCTTAATGAATATTTGACTGCAAGTCGTTAAATTCACATAAAAGGTAATATAGGAATATTTTAAACAGTTTTGTTCTTTTTTAGGTTGGGAAAGAAATGCTTTCAATAAAAAATAAGGAAGGCGAAGGCCCCAGCTTCAATCTTCTCATGGAGCTTTTGAGGGGCGATCACTGATATGTGCCACTGGTATGATTTTTCATTCATTGAAACTCGTATTTAGCTTGAATCTTGATAATTCATAAACCTTGTCTTTGCTTAAGCAAAGTAATTAATAGGTTTCAAGATATTGTCACCTAAGTAATTTCGTATATCGATGTACTTACGGAAAATTTCCGGTTCATCACATTTTATCACTCTTGATATCGATGGGTTTAGATTTGCATTGCTCATTTTCAGAATTAATTTGCTATTTAAATATTGCTGACACGAAAAATCTCAAAATTTTTGGATAACGAGGCTGATTAACTTTTTAATTGACAAAAAATTCAGAAGACACTTGTAAATTGTTAAGGATTAATTTTTTTCAACAAATAGAACAAACGGATGGGATTTAGTCTATACCATGAATTGTATCTATATCATATTCAAATATCACATCATCTCACTGAACACTGTTATTAAAAATGACTATATTTTTCCTGATGAAGCCTACAACATAAGTCTGAGGCTTGTGCTTCGGTAATGAGGTGAATGATTATACAATGTTGTTATAAATGGTAGATCCACAGTTTTAGTGATAATAAAACTGATTAAGTCATGCCGTCGTAGGAGGTCACCCTCAGTGGCGGATCCAGAAAAAAGTTTGGAGGTGGCTGGTAGCTATTGATGATATGTTTGGGGGGGGGGGTAGAGGTGTACTGAATACAAGTAGTATTGTGAAAGCTTTTGAATTCATAATCAATCATACCCAAACTATAACTATTCATATTATTGGGAAATAAAAAATAACTTTACTAGTGCTTTGAACCGTATCAGCGATAAAATTAATTTAAATTTAAAGTTCATTGGAAAATTTTGATTGAATTATGGCTGAATCTTGAGTATTCATCACTTTGTCAAGGATAATAGTATTATTCCGGTATTACGGTCATATTATTAAATTTTTAAGAATGCAAATCAATGTGGGAGCTTTAATTAGTTACAAATTTTTCTATTAACTAATGTTTCATTTGGTTTAATTAATAAACTTTGTCTGAATTCCACACTGTAAAAAGAGATGTTTTTATCTGACAATTAGTAAATTAGTATTCCTCTTATAGAAATATGGGACCTGAAGTTACTCCCCCAGAAAATTTATGTATAATCTCTTTGAGAAATCCGTTAAAGTAGTATTAGATCCATATTATATATAAGTAAACCGAATGCAAGCGTTTTATCGGGAATTCTCCACGATATAACCTATATCAGTAGCTGGTGATCACTGGTTTGCCGACCACTGTTTTAACATTGGTTGATATGTTAATGTAGTTCCTCATTACTTTTCATTAAAAGAAAGTTGGTACTGTCGTGATTCAATTACTGCAATTTTATGTTGCACTACTTTTTCTATTCAGCAAGTACAAAAACCTCAACACTGAGTTAATTGGTTACAGGCAATGCAAATTTAAATAAGACATTATACAGTATTAAAACGTAAACGGATTTCATAAAATTGAAGACTTAGTAGTGGAATTAGGTAATTCTTGCTAATGAATATTTTACGAGCTTCAAACTGATTATATTGGTAAAAATTTACACTCTTCAAAAAAACTTTTTGGAAGTTTTGGGGGGCTTTAGCCCGAAAGCCCCCCCCCCCCCGTAAATCCGCCACTGCTCACCCTTCCAAGCGCAGTCCCGAGCGCCCGTGACTAAACATCATGATCGCCCTTACTCCGAGCTCAGCGAGCGTCCTATCACTCCCCAACATCCATAATACCCAAGTAAGGAGTTGTTTTACTGTTCGTTGTGATGAATTTTCTGTAATGCATAAATTCTTTTTCAGGCTCAACTATGTGCCTTTTTCATTGGTTGGATATGGAAGTGGGTTGAAAATTCCCAACTCAACTGTCAACTTCTTTCACGCTTTTGGCGACGTTTACTTCAATGCTGGATGGTTGAAAGCTGCAGCAGCTGTCAACCGATGCGGTCAATGCAATCTACTTCTGTCTTTATCGTTATCATTAATATTATTATCGATGCTAAATATTTTTCAGCGTAGAATTATTTCTAGGTTAGGTTATAAAAGTCATTGTCTGATACAGAGTCTAGCTGCAACTTGTGGTTAAAAATTAGATTTGTACAAAACAAACCTCAAGTACTGCAAGTTTTCCAGACATTATTTCTTTACTATAGTATTTCTCTCTTCCCGCCCTTTGAATGAATTAATAAAAGTGTCCCTGTGTGAGCAATAATTTACAATCTACTTCCTCCGAATTCCCTCCTCCATTTTCTGTAAATAATAAGATAAATTTATCGATACAATATATTTATAAATATAGTTCTCTTTTGTATGTAAGTGATATAGAAAGGCTATTTCAGAAATGGCCGTTTCAAGTATTATTGTCCCAAATAGTTGGGATGTGTGAGAATGTATGTTTCTATGGTTGATTTTTTATTTGTTATGAAAAATGAAAACGTTTAGTATGAGATCTGTATTAAAATTTTGATATATTCTATTGTAAATTAGTTGTTTAATGTTATTTTCCGATATAAAATGCTTGAGCAGCTTTCGATTCATCGGGAAGAACTGTGGCTTTTAAATTGCTGTTCAAAATTAATCATTTTCTTTCTAACTGCAAATCATTCGTATTATAAATATGTTGTTCTAAAACAAATAATAAAGGAAAAATTGACTGGATAAGGCCAGTAGGTATATTAGGGTTTACCATGTGAAAAGTTACATGATAATCTAAGCATTTACCCTTATTTTTGGATCACATTGATAAAGTAAATATCACATCATCATCAGTTTTTGCGCAACCATGTTTCAGTTTAGTACATTTAAATTCAAACATTCAATGTCAAGTAATGATAATTTATAATGCTGTTATGGAAACCACACGCATTTCTGCATCTATTAAATACTGGAATATTAATCGGGCGGGAACAGGGATATCAAAATGTGATGCTATTGAGAAAATCGGCTTTTAGGTTCACTTTTCCTTGTACGTTATTGGATTTACTCTTTAAAAATGCCAGAAATTTATTTTAATTTCTGCTATGAAAAAACATCACGTCCATCAATAGATTTCACTAAATATCATGAAATTGTTGATTCACAGTTTTTAGTTTTGAACGCGAATAGTGGTAAGTGGTAATGTGTTACAAAAAAAGGATAAAATATTTTAATGAAGGTTTGCTTCCAATAATAAAAGCTTCAAGCTTATTTGGAAATTTCTGTTCAATAAGGTTTAGCAAATGATGAAATCAACATGAAATGATAAAACTAATAAAGTTAAAGCACAGCCCATTAGAATGAGTAATTTTTTGTGTACGATTTTTTCTTCTTTTATTTGTAAAGTGTATTAAGAACTTTCTATGGTATTGCTTGAAACAAATATTGTCCGGTAACGCAATACAATTGTAATCATAAATATGCATTCATACAATAATTTTTTCTCAGGGATAAATAAAAAATGAACATATGTAGAGAACAAATAATTATTGGCTTTGTTCCCTTCTAGTGCGAGATTTCAAATTAAATATAAGGTTGGAGCCTTGTCTTCCAGTAAGCTTCCATTTTGGAGAAAGCTAGCTCAAGCATAAAATATCTATATAATCTGCTTTCAAAAAGCAGCTATGTTTTATATTTTTTTCTATAAAAATTTTAAATGAAGAATATATATTGAATAATGATTATATAGATTATATTACTATTATATTTACTATATATTATTTACATATGAGACTCTGAGTTCTGCTTATAGTCATAATTATAAAGTCCTGTCTTATGATATTTAAATAATTATCGTAATAATTCAGGCTTATCCTGATAGCATAATAGGCCTGATGTGCATTCTATCAAGCAATACGAAACGCAATCAATTTCCGTTGGTGAAATCAATGACTGTACATTATATTTATTGTGTAAACTACGTATTAATTTTTTCATGTAGCGATTTTTTGTAAATTCAATGACAAAACATGAAGTCTGCTTAATACTTACTAAGATATCAAAAAACTGTGTTTTAATACAAGTATTCCCTTTTGTAATGAAATTGAAAATTAGAAAAATATCATATATACATCTACTTTAAAATAAATATAGATCGATCGATTGTATAATTATTATTGTGGAGTATGTTTTTAATTCTGACAACAACACCAAAAATGTTAAGAATGTCTTCCAAAATTATTTCCAGATCAGTCATTTTCATTGTTTTCATTATTTATATCATACATAAAATAAAGTCTAACATATCATACTGTAAACAAAGATTTTATTCAATCTGTAATTCATTATATATTTAGTATTGATATTGTCTCGAAAATATTTTCAAATTAATTGAATCATGAAAACGTATTGCATTGTTTTATCTCAAATTATCGCTCTTATGCTACTTAAATATGCTGATAAATTACCAATGTACCACATCTGGAACAGTAATATTGCGGCATGTTTTCTCAAACTCGCTTAGAAACATTTTCCGTAGGTTTGTTCATTTTTCACATTGTTTACCTGAAATCCATCCTGCTAGAGATTTGATTTTTCCCACACTGTCAGTCTCAAAATTCTTTCAAATTTTGTATAGATTTTAAAATATTCTCTCTCACTTCATTCGAATTTAACAACCAATTTTCTGTCAAAAATCTTGTCAATTTTACAAGTTATGGAATAGATTTGCCAACAAGATTCTATCATACTCATAATTTTTATTATTTTTCGTTTTTGACAGTTTTATTACCGATGAGTATTTGGATTTACATAGCATTACAGTCTATGAGGGATGTGTTTTCTAATAATGCTTGCATGTTATCATCAATTAACTACAGAAAAACTCGTAGAAAAAATATTTTCTCATTCATATATCAATTCATAATATCAATACACAACATTTTATAGTTATGCCTGTTCACCTCGTAATAAGTGAGGCCATTGATCAGGGTATTATTATAAAACATTATTCGTTAATTGTGTCATAGTTGTGTCGCTGACTGGATCTGTTTTTTTTTTTTTTAATGAAACTTGTCAAGAGCAATATCTAAAACAATCTTTATTATTGACTGCTATACAAGTTATTGATTAATTAAGCAATCGACTGATTATTCACATTTAATTAAAAATCAAGCTATTGAATATATATACTAATCAATATCAAAATTAGAACATTAGTAAGATAAAACTATAAAGTGATACTTTCTCTTAATCATGATTCTGATTTTTTTAAATTCCCCAATAATATTAGTAGCTATTTTTTTAAATATCTGAAAATTTACTGTAACTTACTGCACACTTCTTCATTTACATACATAAGTAAATGAATTATTTGTTGTAAAAAATTTGGATCAATGATACAAATTATTAAAATTCTCTACATTTATTTGGGAACATTCAACAAAACGGTTAGCACTACAAAGATGAAATCAATATTGAAAGCATTGTATCAAATATATTCAAAATATACCTCTACAACTGCAAGGTAGCAACTGTACTCCCTCACTGACATAAATTGCTATAAAGATTGAAATGCGCTCTGTATTGATATGTATGCACTAATCTAAGCAGAATACGGAATAACATTAATTTTTGTAACTTATTTTTTTAAAACAAATTAAAAATCTCTTCAACATTAGAATACATTTTTCGTGTTTAGCCTCATAGCCGGAAAGTTCCATTATTTTTATTTCTCTGTGATGAATTATCTTGAACTCCAACTTTTCAATATTTTAGATAGTATACGATATCAAAAACAGTCTTACTATTTATAACAAGCCAGTTTTTAAATTGTTATATTTGACAAGTAAGTAAATCTCAAAGCAATTAGAAAATGACTGTTTCTGTACAGGTACTAAAAAACAGGGTTTATTCTAAGTTGGACCTTGCTCATTGTTGATGAAGTTTCTTCAGCATTAATTCATCACGATCAATAAAGCGCCATTTATTATTAAATCTCTTGAATTTCTCATCTTAACGAAGAAATGAGATACAATCAGAAACGTTATGAGTACGTTTATAAACACATCACCAATATCTTTGCTGTGAGATTGGTTTTATATTTATTTATACTGTATTATTGTATTTCCTTAGACTTTGCTTCTCAGTAATGAGTAAGTTAATGTGTTATTTTGGAAAATATTGAATCTATTTCTCATATAATAATATCGAAGACGAATGAAAATATTTGTACCATTCCTGAAAAACTGTTACTTGGCATTAAATAGCCGTTCTCAATTTTAAGCTCTATTTATTCAGTTACAATCCTACAACATTGTTCCATATTTTCTTTGCAGATGCTGTAATAGGAAATATTTTTGTTTTTTATATTATTTTAAAGAATTAGGTTTCACGGGGAAACGTGTTCTCATGTCACAGCACAGAAAATATCTCATGAAGAACCTTGATTATCCTGAAAACCCTTGGCTATTCTCTTAAAATCCTCGGTTCTTCAGCACAGATGATATTATAGATCTATTTTCTCAGTCGTGGATCGTAGACAAGGTCAATGGAGAAGAAAACTCCATTGGGCTCACAGAGCATAGAATAAAATAGAGATGGCATCTGAGACGGCTGCTGAAGCCAGTGAGCTAATGCACATGGCGGATCCCTCTCTATAGACTGTTCAACGAGCCTACGGAGTAACCCAAACAAACGTTGTGTGTGTGTGTGTGTGAGTGAAGAGTTCCGAGAATTTTACTGACATTGGTCGGTCGGCCTATTCACACTCATTGCCACCTACAGTTCATTCTTAACAGCTGTTGTCGCACTTCCAGTTTTTGAAATAAATAATTATTATTGCATTACTTCAAGAACATATTAGATTTTAAATTCAGTTATCAAGTCAGTATTTTCATTTCAAATGTATAGGTAAAAATAATTCAATCGACACATTTATGAACAATTATAATAATAGTGATACCAGTGATTGCTGAATGTTTGGATACATTACCTAAGCATCGAAGGTAAGAAAATAGCAATCTTATTCATATAATTAATTAATCTCATGTGTCCATTTCCATTAAATAATAAGTATTATCCAAGTACTGTAGCTGTTTGAAAATGATTATTGAAAGTCGTTTTCAATGGCTACCCATTAACAGGCCTGTTGCCTGTTCGATGCGTTTCGAAAACTAGGCTATCTGTGAATCGGAACTTAATATTGCATGTGTAACAATATTTAAGTTATGACAACATTTTATCATCATCCGCGCTTGGGTGCAGATTTAGTCGTTTGCTTGATAAAATATTAGAAAGAAAATATTAAATACTCAATTATTTGTTAATTTAGTCGATGATAATATTGTGTGACCTAGCTGGCTCAGGTCTAGTGTCTGAGTTATCAGGGGAACCTGAATAAGTTCAGGGCCTCTGACGTGATTTAACGACTGTTTTTAGGCAGCTTAGTCGTTTGACGTGTCCTCCGAAACACGGGAGTGGAAATCTCTTTTGGCCAGAGTAGGGATCGAAACCGCCAACTTTGGGCTAGCACACCAGCAATTAATTAACTTACTTGACTACGGCTACTAAATAATTAATTGTAACAAAAATTAACAATAATTGATATGACGCCTCTTTAGTTGAGTATTGAAGATAACATATTTTTAATATAATTTGAATAATCTTTAATTTATTGATTGTGTAGCGAGTTAACTCATATTAATTATATTTTGTTTGTAAATATTAAGAAATCGCTTATTGATAAATCAATCAAAATCCAATAATTGTGCGGCAACTATTACACTACTAATATACATTCTATAATATAGATGGATGGATCTTTATTAAGCACAAAAACAACCTGATAGCACTATGTTCTAACAGTGCTATAAGGTTGCTTTTCCACTCCACATAAGAATTTGGTCTTTTTGCATTTGAATTTGACTTTTAATTATTAATATAAGACAATAATTGAGAGCAGGTAATTGAAGAATGCGCTAATGTTTACAAAGAAAATGAGACCTGCTCAATATTAGAAAGACTTAAAATCCAAAGTCCATATAATCGACATTCATTAAGTAAATAATTTTATCGGGCGTATCTTCTTTCACTTCTGTTACAACCTCCTTGTGACTATTGGGTGATTCTGATTCCATTTCTTCAATATTATTTCCTATTCCTTTATTAATTATAACAGAGCGCTTCAGATTGTCCTGATGTTTTCTCTTTTTGGTAGGAAAAGCTCTAAATGCCGTATAGTCATGTTGCTGTAACTGAGGAGGCACTTTTGGATCTTGTAGTCTGCTTGATCTCAACTTTCTTTGTCTGAAAAGTGATTTTTTCCTTCGTTCGATGAGCTTTTCTCTTAAGCTCATCAAATGTTTAGTATTTTGTGGTGTTTTAATGGCGACGTTATTAGGAGTGCATTCAATCGGTACAGCACCATGAGATGTTGATGCTAAAAGTGGCGTTGGCTCAGTTGCAAAGCTATTCATGGCAGAGAGTAAACCACTATCAGTTGCTGCAAAATTTCTGGCATTCTCTAGCATTTTTCTAAATGCAGGTACAAAAACACCTGGATTAGTAGAGACACGATCTTTTATTCTTGCAACTAGACATTCAAGCTCTAGTTGTTCTTCAGCAGTAACCTCACGATTAATTGCCCTTTCAAAAAGTATAGTATTATCACAGCATTCCTGTTCGGAGTATTGTGCAAGTAGTTCTTCTCTATAACAACTAACCCAGTCATGTTTGATTACCCAGAGAGAATTGAAATGATCGACTAGTTTAGGATATCCTAAGCTCTTTGCTTCTTCAATAAAATCAGATGCCTTTTCTTCAGCATGACTCTCTTCATAGGAGTAAACAACTCTTTTGAATAGGAAATAGAAACTTTGCCGATGACCTACATCGATATTATGTGTCTTACAACATAACCACGACCACATTGATTTTAAAACGTGAAACTGGCATAAAAATACTGACGCCATTGGAAATACCGTTTTCAGACAATTACGTTCTTTCATGTAGTTGTTAGTTAGAAATATTTTAGGATAGCCGACTGAGTAAAAGGCGATGTCATGTAGAAGGCCTCTGTAGCATTTTAAAGCTTCAATTAATACATATTCTTTGTCACCGTCTGTTAGAACTATTCCCAATGGTAACCCACCATCGGTTGTAAATATGTGAGCCCTAATCCTGTGCTTATCAATAACTACTGAAGAATCCAGCATTACCGTATTACAACTCTGCTTCACTATACGGTGACATTGCATCATTAATGTCGTTATAACAACAACATAACTATGAAGCCCATCTTTCGTTTTATGATACCTAATTGTACCTTCTGAATTTGACATGAAGCTCATAGCAATCTCTTTCAAATCTGGTGGCATCCTTTCACCTTCAAAAATTTGTTTCACATCCGAAATAATTTTGTTGTACAGTCTATAAACTGAACCAAGTGATGGCAAATTCGAACCATCAGCGGTAATTTTGCTATAATTGTCAGGATTCTTGCACATTAGATCAAGCTTTAAAGAATTAAGTGCAGAAGATGGCGAATGTCTTTCTAGTAGTAATTTGGTCAGCTTTGCTTTAATCTCGTCAGACATATTGCTGTAGCGCATGTTTTCTGTATAATTAAGAGGGTGATTGTGTTTGCCCTTGAACACAACTTCGGCTTGAAAGTCTTTCAAAAATGAAGAATTAAACTGAGATTTTGAGTTCTCTCTGTATCTGAAAAAAAAACAACAAGAAGTAATAACTTCAGATCTAAGAATACTACAGCTGCTTTATCACCCGAATCTATTACATTCATTAGTCTTTCAACTTGAGAAACTGTCTTTGTTCAATATAGCAATATATTATATTAAATATATGCTATTTTAAATCCAGGTACTTGCAAACATATTTCCATTCTATTGTCTCTATTATGTATTTTAGAAACATCAAAAGCAACAATAGAAGTATTGTATTTTCAGTATTGGTGATGATTATATAGTGGTAGATATGCATAACGAATAAAATAGGATAGAATCTATTGTTCAAGAAAAAGCATGATGTACAGAACATTGTCAAAATTAACTTATAAATGCATTCAACAAGTAAAATACATTTGTTCCTATAAACTAAGATGCTCACATCCTTTAACCAGCATAGAAAATCATTAATGGTATAGAAAGATCCTTCAACAAGGAAGGATATGAGTCTAGCCTTAAAAATATTCATGGAGGGAGCACTTCTTATATTTCCTGGTGGTTTGTTGAAGATTTTTGGACCTAGATAACACATTGAATTCTGGAAAAGAGCTGTTTTTTTTTAGAGGAATGATTATCAGGGTTTCATTCTTTGTAATGTAATTAAGCTAGTTAACGGCTATGGGAAGCGAAAAGTTGTTGATTTTGGAAAACAGACAGAAATTTCTGAAATAAGCAAGGATGGGAGATTTGAGATTTTCCCTTGTTGGAAGCGATTTTGACAGCTTTCTCTGCAGCTCAGGCCACATAATTGGTTAGAGGTCACGGGTTCGATTTCCGTTCAGCTTGGCATATTTGGGGAATTATTAACTTCATTATCAAAGCCAAACCCTAAGGATGCCCGGCCACAAAACACTGAGTTGAGTTGAGCTGCGCTGTGCGACGACAGCTATCAAACCGAACCGATGGTTTTCAGGGAACCCCCGGAAACTGACACAGCGCAGTGCAGCACAACTTTTAGTGGCTTGGCGTTCATTAAAAACCATTGGTCCTATTTTAAAAGCTGTTGCATAACTCAACTCAACGTTTAGTGGCCGGGCGCCCTAATAACTGATGAAGGAATGCAGGTGAAATCTCGTTGACCTCATACCACATTATAGCCAACACACAATTTTTCTATTTTTCTATATTTGATTGAGAATTCTAGAGTTTGATTGAGATTGAAAATAACATGAAAATATATTTTAGTTTTATTAATTCAAGTGATTGTGACAGCATTTGTATTATTTCTTTCTTCAAGAATGATCACTTGCGCTTATCACAGCAATTCTGTGAGTTTAATTATGTTTTTCTAAAACTATTTAACAATAATTTTCCCCCTGGTACCAATCAAGTTTCCAAAATTTCAAGATAAAAAAGAATGGTTGACGAATGGAATGATAGCAGCCAAGGACTTAAAAAACCTGAGATACAGCTTTTCTGAAGCTTATTCTGATATTTATAAAAAGAAAAAGACATTAGTATTGTTGTATCATTGCCAATTTCAAGGCTGCAGCTGCAGAGAATCTTATATCTTCAACTGTGGATGTTAGTACTGTGTGGCAGGTGGTCAAGAACTATTCTAGTTCAAGCGCACAGAAAATATTCCTCTCAGAGGTAAATAGTGATGGATCAACTATGAAGGACCCTGCACTCATTTTTCCCGTCTTCAGCAATCACTTTATCACTTTATCAAGTCATCTAGTTTTATCAATCAGCAATGATATCACTGTCCATCAAGATCATTGGCAGGTTCCAATATGTGTCATAACACTGCTTCTTTTTTCTTGCTTCCAGCATCAAAGTTTGAAGTTTTGAATGCTTTCAATGCATTGAGCATGTGACATCTACGATATTTCCCCCATATTTTTGAATACTCCATTAACAATGATGTTCAACAACTTAGTCATTCAGGGTGTATTTCCAGACCTGATGAAAATGGCTCAAGTGATTCCAGTGTACAAGGGAGAAAAGTGTTTCATGAATAACTACAGCCCTATCTCTATTTTTCCAAGTTTTAAAAGGATCTTTGAATGCTTGATATATAATAGGCTTATTGAACTTTCAACTGAATATTCAATCATATCTGATGACTAATTCGTCTTCTGGATGGGTAAATCCACCTACGATGCAATTAACTCCATGCTAATGAGTTATTTCGGTTTTGAATGGGAATCTATACAATCTATGTGATGTTAATAATATAGGTAATAAAATCATGATAATTCATATACAAACTTTAAAAATACACAAATACTTGTCAATTCTTCATATTAAACTGATTCTCACGTTTCAACCATTTCCAGTTAGCAGAGAATTCTACAGACTGGTGCCCCCGATCTCATTCAAACAATTAGTGTGTACGAAACGTAGCCAATTTTTAAATAACAGGAGGTGGCCGACAGTCTTGTTTTACGCAATATGATTTATTGGATTACTGTACTAACCTTTGTATTGCAATAAAAAGTTTCGCAGGACAATCTGTATTTTTGGAAATCCTTGATCCTCTGCATCTTTTGTCTGTTAAATGCTGACATCGATAATCTTTTCTATAGACAACTTTTACTCCAGCGTTGGGATAAGTCTTTCCTGTCCTCCAGGTGGTTTTGTTTTCTTTTGCCACCTTTCTTACCCATTCCTTAAAAAAAAACAAGATAGAAGTAAAATTTTCAATTTTCCATTCAGTTTACAATTTAAAAAAAGGTTTAGTTTAGAGATTTACGTACACCATTTGTTAAAATTCTCAACATTAATTGAGTAGATCACTTGAGCACCACGTTTATCGCGTGACCAATCACCATCCCACGTTTCTGTAGAATGAATACAGTGACGTATATCTTTAAAATGAACAAAAGTAGAACCTGAACACATGTATGTTTAGTTATATAATAAAAATATTGCTTAGTTGCAAAATTTACTATTAAAGTTTTATAGCATGTGGGAGTTTCTTTCAAACAAACCAGTGAATTTTGCAAGTTAACTGTTGCAGATATTGTATAGGCCTAACTCAAAATTTCATGTGGGGTCGGCTCCTAGCAATGGCCAGCCGAACTAAATCATGTTATATGTAAACAGCACTGACGACAGATGACATATTTATAGGAGCTATACATTTGGCAGAACGAAATTATTTTTCAGAGATACGTTACCGTATTCCGGACCTTTAGCTTAACCTAACATGACCTAGTCCATGCAATATAAATAATGCGGTATAATATTTTCTCAATGGCAGGATATGAGCATGGAGGGTCTTGCTTTTGAATGACTTGTCTCACTCAATGTTTATTTAATGCTTTGGGCTATTTTTGTATGACTATTCTGCTTGTTTTGTGCTCTATTATGTTTGTATGAACGTGACTATGACTATTGTGCTTCCTGTACTTAATGACAATAAAACCATCTATCTATCTATCTGTCTATCAATTCAGAATCCAAGATAGTAAACATCCCAAATCAATATTAAAAAGTACTTACATCAGCTTCAGCAGCATTTGTTACTCCTTTTATTCGGAAAACATCCTCTTGGGGGTTACTTTCAATATGAAAATATGTATAATCCAGTGGAACTTTAAACCTCACATTTTCCATTTTCAATCAAATCATGGAATCTCGTGTTGTTATTTATCCTACTTTCAACTTACTGATAATGTGATTTTTAACGCTACTGGTAGAACAAAAATCAGATTTTTTCCTGTTGAATTATTTGACAGAAGAAAAAAGGTGAAACAATATTATTAAACAGGTTATAAACACAGCTGTAACGTACAAGCAGCAGACGATATGCTTCAAGCCATTGATAAAGTCAGGTTTGCCATCCTACGAGTTGGAAACAGATACACGAGTTCTGGATAACATTATCAGGCAAAAGAAGAGGAAAGGGTCTTTCAATGTCTACATACTGGGAGAAAAGGTGACATTTATGAAGATTCAAACATTTTTGATATTCTATCGTCCAATCTTGCTTTAATCTTGAAACTGAAGCGTGAAGTCAAGAGTGACTCCACCCCGTTCATCAGGTGGTGTAGTGTACTAGTAGTGAGCACTCTATGTATTTAAGCGAAGTAATCACTATTCACTACACTACATCAATACTCTAGAATCTAACAGCTTCTAAGTCTCATCTTTTGATATTGCAGACTGCAGTGCAGAGTGCAGACAGAGGTCAAACGTTAGTTTTGTCTATCAAATAAGGTAATTATTTCATTTTCTGTTCGGGTCCCTAAAAAGCACATTTATTTCATATTGTATTCATCTGATATTTCAAATATTTATCCATGACCAGCTTTTTCCAAACATACCAACAGTATTTTTACTTTCTCTTCAATTATAGACTAACCCTAACCATGATTCAACCTTCATGTAGTCAATTCTCTTTATTTTGCTTCAATTATTTAAATATATGTTTTTGAGCCCTGTAGAACCTTTTTAACTATAAGAATGATTCCAATTTTGTTAATGATAATATTAACGGGGACTTACTTTTCTGACCTAAAAAGGTTGTTGGGCTAGGGTACCGTACAAGTTACACGGTACATCAATTTGCCGCGTGTGTTTTGACTATGTTTTTATTCTTCAAGCTAAGCATTTCCTGAAGATGTTGATACATAGGCCTACGTCAGACTACAAGATTAGTCATTTTACTATTTGATGCAATGCCATGTTACCATCTAAAACACACCTAATGAATACTAAAACATTTTTCATTCTAGTTGGAAAACGTGCAAATTGTCAGCCCTAAAGACACTATTATTATAGGAATAATGTGGCAAATGCAGCCTTGCAGAAAAAGCAGGCCCCTAACAACCATATCCACTCCTTTCTGTTTTCGATTAAATTACAGATAATATTTATCATCGAACTCCTAGAACAGTATTGTTGCATACTCGTTAAGTTACAGTCTTGGTTGAAGTTTTACTTCAATAAACTTCCCTAAAGGGAGAGGCAGCGGGATTTGTGTGCTTTCGAGGGAACCATCATTGTGTTCATGAGGCATGAGGAGAATGGTTTAATTTAATATTTATGAATCAATGATAACTTGAGTCTCGATGAGTTTAGTAGCTAAGCGAGTAGAAACGTTATGGGTCAACCGTTATGCTCAATGTATTTTTGGTTAAGCTTCGATTCCTCAGGGTAACGATACAGAATCTACAATCTGTGTGAAACTCACCCTGTATAAACGTGTTCACTAGCCAAGTAGCTATCTGCAAAAAAAATGAGAGCCGGGTAGCCAACACCAAAATACAATTTTATTGTGATCAAAGCTGACATCCATGAAAATTGTAACCGCGCAGGCTGAGCACCTCAGAGGAGACATATTATTTATTGTGATAACACCAATCAACTTCTTTTTAGTAAATTTTCTGAATTAATGTTGGTAGACTTCATATTTTAATTTGGAATATTATTTATTATCTCAAATTCCATAGTATGGGGTAATTATGAAAGTTCCAGTAATTCTATAATTCGCCTCAGCCTGCCGGGCCTGTTGAAGCACGATCTGACTGTAACATTTCTACTCACTAACTGCTTAGCTACTAAACCCCGCCTGTGTCATCGAGGCTTTAGCGCTAATAATTTGAGTGAGATTGGAATTTTGTTGTTGTTTATGATACTATCCCACAAGTGTGAGGAACCTCTGTTTACAACTAAGCTGATTGAGACTACATGGACCGCAGACAGGGCCGGGATACCCTACAATAATTTATGCTTTTGGTATATACAAAGCATCAATAATTGTAATGTATTACGGTCCTGTCCGCTGTCCATTCAATTCGAATCCGCGAGTTGTAAACCGAGGCTTTGTACTTTGATACTCTGTAATTGATCGAATGAAGAATAAGGAGTTAAGAAATACTTACATAATATTTAATGTTTCTTCTGAAATGTACTAATCTATCCTGTTTCTGATTTGACTTCTATTGACTTGCAGGAAAATGGGTCACGGTGGAGAAGCAGTTGATGAATCACAATTCAAAGGGCTAAGCAAACATTTCAACTCTGTCACTAACAGAGGTAGAGCGAATGTAAGTAGCCTATATTCTAATAATGACGATAGTTACACTAGATTTCTTTCATTCAATTTCAATTACTTATTTTCTTTTCTAATCTTGTTATTGACAAACTTTTTGAAATGGCTAGACATTTTATTTCTCCCTCTTACTAAAAACTATTCTAAATTATTCATCTCTCTCTAAACCAATACTAGTAGAATTCACTGGTAGGTTGAGTGTAAGTAAGATAGGGCTATTTGCCCTAACTCCGCCCTTTTGTGTAAATGCATCACCTTGATATTACAATTCATTTATTATGCAAATGTTCTTATTAAAACAGTGGTGATTAACGTATCGTCTTGTATCTATTTTTTATCTATCTTCCATGAATTTAGGTGATCTTTGTGTCTCAATCTTTTCAGGCATTACCTCCCATTTTCTCATTCATCATTGACTTCCACTATTATCATTTTAGGCTACTTCAAAGGCCGTGTTTCGCAGGACACGCTGTGGTCTAAATAAAATAATTTGAGAGTTGAGCCCTCCACCTGAAAATTTGACGTATTAGTTATACTAAACTCATTTGGCTTGTCGAGTAAATCTTATGTCACACCGAAATTATAGTCGGCAAAATCGTCATTTTTGCGACTTTTCAGTTATTTGAAAGCTCAATTTCCACTTGAACCTTCAACCCTATCACTTTTGTTGCTACGACTAAAAATGCCGGGATGCAGTTTTACTTTCAGATAACTGAGTTATTTCAATTTCACATTTTTTTAGATCAAAATTTTACCCCACTTGGCAAAGTCGCTTTTTTGCCGGTGAAGGGCACAACTCTCAATCTATTTTAATCAGACCATAAGCCTGTCGGTTCCGGCTTCCCGGAAATTATTTAAGTGTGACCTGCCACCAAACCTGAGCCAGCCAATATTATTATTTATAATTGTTATTTGATTGTAAAATTTAGACACTGTTTCAGTCTTGAATATGATTCCCAGTATCTCTAGATCATATTCTTTCATCGAAAAATCAACAAACACGTTTCAATCATTTGGAATTCACTTGGTCAGTTGCTTATAATTTCATAAGGTCAAGTGTTTAAGAAAGGACACAACTCCGCCTTTGAAAGCATCACTTGTAAATGCATCTACATCTTGTTAATACTCTTTAAATGCATTACTTAGATTTCAATATTATAGGTACTAAAAAGGATTCCATTCCATCTACAAAGAGTCTAAGTGATGTTAATTAATTTTTAATTTACGTAAATGAATTACATCTACAATGAACATTTATTAATCGTTATGTTTGGGTTCAGGGCTGTGACGGATAACTGAATAGACTGATAATACTTCATACCATCTTAATATATACCTATAAATGCAGAGTACAGTTTCCAAATTTAAAATGGTTTGGGGGAAAACTGGTAAATTTAAGACTGTATACAAAAAGATAACTCAATTTTTATAAATACATATTCATGCCATCATGAATATACTGCAATTCGAGTATAGTCCGGGGCCAAGTGTAATCCCGTGAGCTCTTTGGGTATACAAGTGTGGGAGTGGGAGTAGTGTCAATTTCTTCTTTATGACTAGCTGAATAAGAATGTCGATGGTGATAAGTTCAACTCGTGCTCATTCGCCTAAAAAACAAGATGGCGGCAAAAATTTGCAGAGTTTCACTATCGATTCTAATTCGGTAATCGTTCAAGATATCGAATTGGTTCTTACAAGATACTCTACAACCTTTGTGTCAAACAATTTTTTTCGGCATGAAAGTTCTGTTGTTTCTCTATAACGTTTTTTATCTTACGAGATACACGAGAATGGTAAATTTAAATGTTTTAGATCTATTCTCGAGCTTTAAATTAATGTGATTAATCCATTAATGTTGACTGGAGCGTTACCGGAAGAAGGGCTTGTGCAACGTTTAAGTCTAAAACGGAAAATGAATTTTCTTGTGGCTCCTTCGTGAGAACGACATAAGAGTGGTGTCAATCTCTTCGTTATCACTAACAGAATAATAATATTTATGATGACAAGCCCAAAAAACTTTGTCACCATCAATAAAACAAGATGGCGGCCGTAATTTGCAAAATTTCATGTTATCGATTACAATATGGTAATTGTTGCAGTTATTAATTTATTTTTCTCAATAATTTCCCTTATAGAATTGTCTACAACTTTTGTCACATAATATTTCTCCCAGAATGCATATTTCATAAATTATAAAATTTCCAATACAGAAAAACTGAATGACTGGAGTATGGGAATATTGTTTCTTCTATCTATGTTTTTAGTGTGGGTAATCCATAAAGGGCATATATCTGAATGTTCTAGTAATTTTCTTAAGCTTTAAAATGATGTGGCTTGTGAAGCTGTGGGTCTTAATTAATGTGAATTGAAAGTTATGTGAGCCGTAGAGTCACCAAAAGAGGGACTTACATGGCATGGCCATAGGCAAGAATTGGAAAATTATTTTTCTATTGAGTCCTTGATGAAACAGACAAGTGGTGTCAATCTCTTCAGTATCGCTAGCACAATAATGATATGAATGATGATATGTTCAAAAATGTCTGTTACCATCAAAAAAATTAAAATGACCAAAATATTGCCAAATTATTAAAATCCTTATTCTTGAGCGATATAAACGCAAGTAGTGTTAAAATACAATGAATCCAGTTCATAGAACAACGAAAACATGTTTGGGTGTTATTAACGAGGTCAGGAAGGCTTAAAATCAAGATGGCTGCCAAAATATAGTAGAAATAATAATCCTTACGGTACTATTGAGCGATATAAACGGATTTGGTATCAAAATGCAAGTAACCCAGTTCATAGGATGATGAGAATTGAGAATATATTCGAAAATTATCATAAAAAACCATAGAGGCATAAAATCAAAATGGCGACCAAAATTTCAATTTTTTTTCATTAGTGGACCTCAAAAGTGGGCTATATACATTGAAATTGTCATAAGACCCTAACTGAAATCTAAGGTTTGAACGGACTATAGTTATAATATGTATTTAGGCCACCTTTTGTGGTCCAATAATGAAAAAAATTTCGAAATTTTATCCGCCATCTTGATTTTTTGTCTATGAGTACTAAGCAGCTTGATTTATTCTTATGGCATTTTATTAATCTGTTCAATTTTTGTCAATTTATACCACTTTAAAATCAACTTGAATCGTTTGCCTTAAACTTTATGGCACGAGAAAATTAAATTTGGTATAGAATCAGGAGAGCCAGTAGAATAAGATCACATTAAAAAATTGAAATATCTCAAATTTCATGTTTTTTCCATTCTTGTACTGGAAAAAAAGATCTAAGCACTTGGCGATAACAAACAGAGACCCAGCAATTAGAAATTGGTGTACGTTTCTGTTTACCAACAACGCATAGAATTGACAACAATGATCTCCATTTGAACGATACTGAATTTTTAAGTGGGCTGCATTGTACACTATACCGTTTGACTCTTTGGGTTACCTTTGTCTTTCTCCCACTGTCATTCAATTAGAATTTTTATACTCCAGCAGCCAATCACGTGACCGCATTTTGCACTCACCTTTCACGTCCACTATTTATTACCGCTAATCTTTTAAAAATACCAGAGAATAGTACATGAAATAGCCGATAACAGTGATAGCCGAGTGCCGTAGCAGGCATCTGTTCAATCAGAGATAAGCTACGAAACTCCTAGGCGCTCTTTGTAAGGGTGAGTGATTGGATTGGCCAGCAAAAAAGACTCTGTTCTCTGCTGTAAAATCACTTCCTGGTGGTTCGGAACCCACCTAAAACTGTAGGTCCAACTCATCATTCACCATCATCCAATTCATTACCCACTCACGGGGTAATGATTTGGTAATTTTTAATGATTTAATAATTTTAAATAATTACCCACACCTAAGTGGGCTTCATCCTCCGATAAAAAAAATGAGAAAACAAATATTTTGCCAATCCCGCATCCAACACTTCATCATCTATTGCAGAAAAACAGTAAAGCATTAGTGTGAAAAGTCAACGAACTGAAGATCTAGAAAACAATGGTGGACCAACAATGTTCTCCTTTGGAACATACTATTTTAGGTTCAAAGAAATTCTCCAATGTTTTGAATCGTTAAACAAAAACGCTTCTTGGTTTATGAAAATTGTATTATTTTTTGCAGTGGGCAAAGGCAACCTACGCTACAATGGCTCTTGTTGGACTATACTTTTCTATGAAACCAAAAAAGGCGCCTGCTGGAGCCAAGATGTAATGTATTTAGAACTAGGCATTATCAATGATTTTAAATAGATATGTAGATCCGCAATTCTGTTAATGGCGAATAATTACTTTATATCCCTCAACCATAGATCCTTTTGAAGTAAACGTGCTTCAAGAAAACATTGTATTACTATAGCTGTCTTAAAGATTGAAAGATATTTTATTGTGTAATTTTCTCTGTCACGTACATCTTAATTCACACTAAGCGATAATTTTATTTATTTATGTAAAGTTGAAAATTGCAAAATATGTTGCTTGCCTACCAAGTAAAAGTATTCTAAATAATGTTCAATAAAATCATGGTTGAAATTTATTTAGTGTTGTGCATTTTTTATGCCTTATACCACTAAATAGGACTCATATCTTGAAATAATACGAACAATTAAATTAAATTATTATTATTATTATTCATATTTATCTTCATTTTTTAGTAGTATTTAACTTGACATGTTTGCTTGGGACACCCAACTTTTAGTAGGGGACTGCTATAGGAATTTCTATATTGCTCTTGCAGATTCAATTTCATTATTTAGAGATAAATAATAACTTACACCAATATAATCTGTAGTATTGATGAAAACGCTTTGCTCCTATCTGTCTTCCATACGAAATTCGTAGAAGTAAAACACGAAAAAGTTTGAAAATTAATAAGTAAAATTGTGTTGAAAAAAACGATGGCAAAAATTACATTGCTTACTCAGCCTCGTGAATGACTGAGTAAACACTGTAATTTTGCCATCGTTCTATTCTATTTATCTATGTTTTACGCTAGCGCTTAGTGTGTGAAGTGCCTAACTTCACTTCATCAGCATTAGAATACATCAATATTACATCAAATATAAATAATTCTCGGATGGATTCCTTGTTCCATAACGATCTGCGTTGTTTATATTAACTTATTGTTGTAAATTTAATTACTTGCAGTCAGTTTTATATTGTGAATGTATAATAAATGTACTCACATTCGGCCGAACGTTTTCGAGGTATTGAATTTCGGTTTCGAGGCCTTGAAGATGAGATTCAACTCCTCGAAAACGTTCGGCCGAATATGATTATATTTATTATATATTCACTATATAAAACTGACTCAAGTCGTTAAATTTACAACAAAAAGTTAATATTCAACACCTCGAAAACGTTCGGCCGAATGTGAGTACATTTTTTATTTATTCACAATATAAAACTGACTGCAAGTCGTTAAATTTACAACAAAAAGTTAATATAAATAATTGTTGAAAATACTTTGCTAGTGAATTTACTGTTAATTTAATTTTAATTGAAAATTCACTAGCAATGTATTTTTAACAATTATTTATGTTCAATTATCAATTGAAAATGTAATATGGAACTAAATGATATTTTAAGTAATTGAAGTTGTCTTTCATTATTGATGGCTTGTAGTGAATATTATTATATAACTGTTTTATGCAACAACGGATGTCAGTGTATGATGCAGAAGCCCATCCATTTGATTGATAAAGGCCTAGATGTGAAATATTTTATCAAATGAACAGCAAATTAGATAAAATTTTGTAAATATTTATTTGTTGGATGAAAATTGACAGTTGTCCAGGAAAACGTATTGAGTGAATTATTATAGAAAAGTGTTTAATCCAATAGGACAGACGTTCTGCAAACTTTAAACAAAAAAAAATATATATATATATATATTAAAGTATAGCACATAGAATGAAATGTGCGCTATGTTTTGATAACAGTGTCTCAAATAAATGTTTCGAAAGACTTTTAAAAGACTACCGTACTGTGCTTTTGTAAGAGTGTGTGCTTTCGACAATATCTACAGTTTGAACAGGAATAATTGAGTACACATTTTTTCTATTAAAATATATTAAATACAGTCTTTTATTACTTCAGAATTATTACAAAATCTAAGGTTCAGCAACATACCACAGTCATACCTACAGCAATTATACCAGATATTTATAGTAATATAAAGTAATTTTACATTTTATTCTACAATAATCATGAAGCTAATTAGCTTGATTTTTCAGATCTCTTTACAAAAATCATACGATCTACTGTTTAGAGCGAGAGGCTCGGCACAAATGGTCATCAGCTCCACAACCCAGCCACCTCGTTTTTTTTTGCTGTAAATGATAATATGCATATAAAAGCGAGAGTGTGTTAAAATCAATTATTGTTGATCCGTTCAATAAGTTGAACATCACTTTCACTTATATTAGTGGATTATTATTATTTATTTCCGTGCTTTACAAAAATGACCGCGGTGGCTGGGTAGTGAAGTGGCATCTATTTGCGCCAGGCCTGATCATCACTTTAACATGTAAACAACTAGCAATATACAAAAAATTGACTCTAACCTAGTACTAAAGCAGAACTATCATTGAAAAATAGATACACTTTTTCAATTATTGAACTTAGTTTGATAGTTATTGGACCACCAGGGAATGCTACTTCATAGATCTTCTATGAAGTAGCATTCCCTTTAAGTCGTTTACAGTAAAGTGATAAATGATCATAAAAATATCAGATTTTTGATTTGCTGATAATTTTAATGGCTTTGAATCAATATTAATTTGTTAAATAATAGATGTTTAATACAGATCCAAATATCAGTCATCGAAACAATCTCATTACGTTTATAAGTTATCCTCTCTTATTAATTTTTATTGAATATCAAAAAATATATATAAGTTAGTGAAAATTTTGTTTGAAAATTTTCATTGTTTTTCTACGTTTTTCAATCAAATTACTTTTTGATATTATGTTACAAATGTTCTTAACTTTCTCCTATTAAGACTTTGAACAACCCAACACAGTCTCTTTAACTGCTACAACATTTTCAACTGAAATTGGCTAACAGTGTAGCTGATTAAATTTAGCTAATTTTAATTATTTTCAGTTGATAAATTTTCAATTTCCAATTCAAGTATATACCAAGTTTATATATGATGAAAGTTGTTCTTTTCAGTAGTTCTTGACAAGTAAAGATGGTTCGGAACCCACCTAAAACTGTAGGTCCAACTCATCAATCATCATCATTCAATTCATTGCCCACGCACAGGTCTCAGACATGTGGGCTTCATCCTCAAAAAAAAAAAAAAATGTTTGAGATAAATATCACAATTTACATCACTGAAAATAAAGTGTAAATTTCAGCACTTTGTGTCATCACAACTCAATTTTGGTTGGGCAAAACTGGCTCGAATTTGTGAAAATGTTTTACATTTTGTTTCAGGCAAATACAAACAAGTGAATATCAGTCCAAAAATTGAGACACATGTAAAAAATATAAAGTTTGCATACAATCCAAACAAACTGTTCAAAACTATAAACAGTCTATTGCTCACAAAACATGTAAGAGTCATGTTAACCATGGATATAACAGAGCCGTATCCTCGGTTGTGGGAAGGAAAAAGTTCTGTTTGGATTATATGGGTGAGCGGCCCTAAACCCAAAGAGAAAAATGATAGGTATATCATCAAACTTGTAGCTGGAATAATGTCTGCTATGTCAGTATTGGAATAATCATGCAACCAAAAAATTACACTCGAAATTAAATGACTCGCGGTTATACCAACTTGAGATAT
Source organism: Conomelus anceps (assembly GCA_948455865.1). Classification (NCBI taxonomy): domain Eukaryota; kingdom Metazoa; phylum Arthropoda; class Insecta; order Hemiptera; family Delphacidae; genus Conomelus; species Conomelus anceps. The sequence continues at coordinate 16,743,955 of OX418223.1, read as the reverse complement.
TATCATGAGAGGGACTCTACCTATGAAGTCAACTGTGAATACCGATGCTACTGTTACTAGGATTATGAAACCATTGAAAAGTAACAAGTTATGATTGTCAATTGGATTTGATATGTTGAAGATATTTGTGATTAACTTTTCTCCAAGATAAGATATTAGAATTGTTCCACTCGCGTATCTCACTGTTGTCAGCACTTGTGTTATCAAAAATATTTTCCTATCAATCGGGGTTGCAATAAGACTCCACCAAGAGGCCTGATTGATATTCTCCGATTCTAATCCTTCTTTTATTTCAGCTAGCTCTTCCATTGTTGCTTCATCTGTTTGAGTTATCCGTAGTTTTTTCAATGCTTCAAATGCTTGTTGATTGCATTTCCTGATCATGATGAGGTAGTATGGGGATTCAGGCTGTGCTAAGTATACTAAAAATACAAGTATTGTTAAAATGAGATTCAAATGCAAATTGTCAGCAGCTTTCAAAAGAGGTTTAAGTAAACATTCACTCAGGTATCCAAAATTCCACATGATGTGCATCAGTCCGCATAGTTTACCTCGATGCTTGGGTGATGCTATTTCACATAGATAAATCGGACAAATTGTGTAGATGAAGTTTAGTGCGTAACCTAGTAGAACTCTTAAAGAGTAAAAGGCGTTCATGTTATTTTTGCGAAACATTGTTATCATCCAACTCCCTACTAAAGCAGGTATGGCGAATTGTAGGGCTGTTTTTCGACCCCAACAATCGGTGATCATGCCAGCTAAAAACGGCGATAAAAGCACACCAAACTCAAGTACTGACAATGTCCATGTCATTTTTATTTGTGTCATCAGAACTATCGGATCTGGAACTATGAGTTTTGGAGATGATTGCTGGTACCACACAAAACAGCTTCCGCAGATCAGCATGAAAAGAGACGCTGAAACCAAAATAATTAATTGTTATAAAAGAGGATTTAGTTATTAGAGGATTTATTTAGTTTCATGAGCAAAACCGAATAATTGTGTGATTTCTATTGTGCGTGCAACTTTCAGATTCTGGCGCAATCTCAAATGATTTAATGAAGTAATGTAGTATATAGTATATCAATAGTTAACTAGCTCTTATCATCAAGAAAATTGATATTTTACATAAGTAATATCCAATCGAATTCCGATCATATCCTATATAATTTCATGGAAGAAAGATTTTCGAGGGAAATTAATAAACCAGACCAGTGTAGGAAGATGACTTTTGTAGTACGGTACGTCAAACTTTGAGATTCAAGAGTTATAATGTAAACAGAATTTATAATGTAAACAGATATCGGCTCGTATCTCACAATTAATAATAATAATAATAAGGTCCCGGGTTCAATCCCAGTTCTGACCAAAAGTTTTTACCTCGGGCCACTCCCGTGTTTCGGAGGACACGTTAAGCTGTCGGTCCCGGCTGCCTAAAAACAGTCGTTAAGTCACGTCAGAGGCCCTGAACTTATTCAGGTGCGACCTGATAACTCTGACACCAGACCTGAGCCAGCCAGGTCACACGATATTATTATTATTATTAGTTTATTCAATTGTCAGTCACTTCAAACTAACTTGTGAGATACGAGCCGATATGGCCAAGTTGAAAATGAATGCTCCTGTGCAGAAAGGTCTCCATGGTCTAGTGGTTAAGGCGCTCAACCGTCAATTGAGAGGTCCGTGGTTCGATTCCCGGTGGTGACTGATATTTTTGTACAGTAGCATTCATCGATTCCCAACATCTTTTCAATGCTGTTGTCAATATCCGCCATTGCGGAAGTCTTCAGTATAAAGTAATAGCAATTAAAGGAATTCGAAATTAATAAATTCTGTTTATGTATATTTGTCAGTTTATTCAATTGTCAGTCACTTCAAACTAACTTGAGTTATAATGTAGTCATTAGGCCTAGTGTCATTCTATACGGTAGCTATTTTAGTTTCTCATTTGCATTTAATAGGGCCATCAAAAGTCTATTCATTTAACATTAGCATACCTAAGAAGAAGACACTTCAAATGCAATCTCAATTACTTTCAAAGTAAGGTATATTTGATCTGTTATGTTTTCCATTACGAAATACTTGATGAACAATCTAATACCAAAACTGACACTGTATTTCAATTGAATATATGATTTTCACTCACTTTTACTGGAGATACTGGAGGAATGCATTTAACTTCTGGACGAAGCTTCTTTTCAGAGGAGAAATGCATTCCTCCAGTATCTCCAGTAAAAGTGAGTGAAAATCATATATTTAATTGAAATACAGTGTCAATTTTGATATTAAATTGTAGGCTATATTTGATGTTGGAAAAATAATAGCTAATATCTCAAGGAACTTGAATTTTCACTTTTAAAAGTATGAATTTCCTGCAATGGAGAAAAATTTATGAAAGTATCAATAACTGATAATAATAATTTCAATATTTCTCATCATTGTACATTAATTTATTGCTATCTATATCACTGTTTTCTGTACGGTGTACAGAAAGCTCTTGGTAGTTTGGGAATTGTTGCTGATATTTTATTATAAATGGTGGAATTGATATTAAATAACACATTAATTATTAATGAATGATAAATCCTCCATAATTTACAACTGATATTGAAGTGAGGCACGCTGTATCACTTTGTATTGAGAATGCTTCCTGTAATGTGCAAATTCGCCTTATCATTATACTTCAATTAGGTAGCCTATAGCCTATGTTTTTTCGAAAAAAAACTTTTTTATTTGTGTTTGCTTAGATACTTTCAAAAACTATTTTAGAAAATAATATCTTATTACCTGAAACTGCTGCAATACATTGACCACTATTGAACACAAGAAACGCCATTGCGAATAACACTACTGTATTCTACACTCACCAACAACGTACTGTAATGAACTGATATTATTAATGACTAGACACCTGTTAACAAGTATTGGCATTGTAAAGTTTTTATCTCTCATCAATGTAACACTTCGAGAGCACGAGGACAGAATCAATGAAAAATCCACTTGAATGACACTGAAAGTGAGCGCCAAGTCCTTTTATGATATTAAATTAACTGCAATAGAATTTACAAACAGTAGATAAAAGACATATCGGTTATGAAAATCTCCTTTTTGAAGTAGAGAGGCTTTTCATTCCAACGTGATGTATCAATGAAAAAATGTGGAAAATTATTTTTAATATGGCATGTCCTAAAAAAAGAAAAGAATTTTTCCATCGCGGATGGATATTGGCCTTTTATAAGTACCAATAATAGTTTATTTACTTACCTTACGACTTCACCCATCTACTTTAGGAAGGATATTAGTAGTTGTTGTTTCTCAAATGCTGGAGTGAGAATATTCTTGTTGTTTCTCAACAAGCCTTATTGTGGCTTAAGGTGAATGGAGTTTCATCTAAGATAAAACAAAATGGTACCGGTCAATCGGGGTTACTTTTTAGGAACCAGTTTGGGCACCTAGATAATTTTCTATTTTTGGATGTAATAAAATCAGCATACAAATTGAAATACTCCATAATCCCTATAATAGATTGTCAAACCAACAAGTTCAGACGCATTTTATAGTCATGCCACTTAACTGGAGTAAAGTAACCCCAGTGTTGACCAGTACAGTAGCTTTTTTTTCTTAGTTGAACAAAACATACCGGTAACTCATACTCATATATAGCTACCAAGTACAGAGTAAATGGTATATGCTTATTGATTGAATGCCTATTATAATAATTATAGCCTACTGGAATATTTATATAGAGTTACTCCATAGGTTGTGCCTGTTTTCATGGGCAAACCCTGACATTTTTTCAGGGGATTGAAACTAAAAAGAACTCGACGAATTAAATAATAATAATTATTATCAATAATAATTGTGCTGATAGGCATATGCACCATTCAACCAAGGTGCATACTAAACTCTCTAGTAATCATGCCATTCAACTGATGCTATCTATAAACATCATAATATGCTTCCCAATTATTCACAAAAAATGCACATTGGCAGATCTTGAAAAATAGTGTTGTTTCTTCTTCGTGTTCAACAGATCTCATAATATATCATGCATCAATATTTTTCTTTGTTTTTTTTTTCAATTCTACGATTTAAAATAATTTAAGAAATATTGTTATACAATCAAAAATGAAAACGTCAACACTTTTTGATAATTGGGCTAAGCATCAGTCTTAGTAAATTCTAATGTTTTGATTTTCAAATGTAAACAGCAACAGCTCTGCCATTGTTTTGATTTTCACTAGCCTCTTAACGAACATAGTGGAAGTTTTTATATCATAATAATTTTAATATTCGACCCCCAAACTCCAAACTCCAAAATCAATAGCTATCTCACTTTGACTATGAGGAAGCTATTCCAAGTTTCAAAAGTCTAGAATCTTTCTTTCAAGCGCTATATAGAGCACAGACGGACGGACGGTCGGGCAACTGCCCGATTTCAATAAGGCTCTGTCGGGTCCTTAATAATATCCAGCTCTGGATAGGATATCTAAAAAATGCTACCTACATTTTTTTCTTATCAAGTTTTACCCAGTGTATACGGACAGAGAAAGCGCGGCAGAAACGCGACAAAAAAAATTATTCTGCTCAGCCGATTCATTTGTCTATATATGCTACACCACCAGATTTTTCGGCACCAAATCTCTACAGCTGTGATATGTTCTCAAATACTTTGTCATATATGTAGAATGACTAATTCTTAGTATAGTCTCATCGATCACATCGGTAGGCGTAAATTCTGCCCTTCCGCTTCACAACGCATCTTTCAGTGCCGAATTTCGGTCCAAATACTTTGTCTGATAGATTTAACATGGAAAATGTGTTGCGCTTTTTTGTTCCCGTATAGAATGGGTACGGTATTGTAAAACATATCCACTTATTTTATCCCTCTTGGTTCGCTCCTTATGTAACTACGGATTTGTGGGGAGCCGCAATGATTAGGCTATATTTTTTGAAACTGGTCAGTCTTATGGTCAGTCAAAATAAACTCTTGCAGTATGTTTGGTACGGTACAAGATCCAATATTTTTTCAGAATTGTTAGAGAATAAAGGTTTTATTTTCAGCTGGAGTGAAAAATGAAAAACAATAGGATGAAAAAGCATCAAATAACGGTCATGGCGTTGCTATGACGTATCATTTGATATAGTTTGAAGTATTTGAGAAATACCACAAACCCTACTACCGTATAATTGGAAATGGCAACATAAATTAGAAAAATCATTTAAATTATATATATATATATATATATATATATATATATATATATATATATATAATAATGCAGAACCTTGCAGTCATTATTGAAATTGCTATTTCAATTTGAAAGATCTAAGCTGTAACTACCAACTTAATAATATAACTCTAAAATCGTCTGGGAAAATATCACTATGAGAAATGACACATCAAGAGGAAACAATGAAAAGCCTATATTTCCCAGACCATGCCTCACAGTTACTGCGTCGAGTGATATTGGATTGGCTCTTGAGTTTCAAACTTGAATTGCATTACAATTTTGTCAGCAACACTTTGATATCACTTGAAATACCTCCCGATAACGCTGAAGTTGGACTGGGGCACTTGAAACAACCAGCTCACTGCTCTGCGGAACATCCATAAGTACCTTAGTCTGACGTAGTTTGGTTTTATAAATCAGCGTCTGTAACGGCACCTAGCTCGATTGAATTTCTAAAAATAATTTAAAAAATTAACTTTTATTGGTGAGCAGACCCTTCACGGGTAGTTTCTCCTCGCAGTTTGAAGCCTGTTTATAATTAACATGATGGTCTCATTCATTGTAGGTGCATTCCAAACCACCAGTAAACGACTAGGCATAGCTGTTCAGTCACCCATCCAAACGCATATGACTTAAAATTAGCCGCAGCTGCGATGGCTCAAGTGCTCAACTCTGATTGACTGCTAGGTACTCTTGCGGTCATGAGTTTGATTCCAGTTCAGCCTGGCTTATTGTGTGTAATTAAACACCTCATTGATTAACCACGCACAAGTTTCAGACTGATCGATCGATCAATCAATTTGATGATCCCAACACTCTTTCGTCTATCTCCAGGTATGTATACCTGCAAACGGATGTCGCGCCAGCAGGCTTCTCTAACCTGGAATGGCACGTACCGCTTATCATGCGGCCTCTCCTCTTCTGCTATCATGTTTAATTCTGTGGCAGATGGTGTGCATATGTTGCGATGTCACCTGTATGTTCTAGACAGGCCTGCTCCCGTGAAATTATTGATATGCTTTAATTCATAATAATAAGCTATTATTTTACAATTATATATAAAATAATAGGAGTTAGAATAATAATTTTAGTTCAAAATTCATGCCTTACTTGAATTTAAAATGTAAATACTGTATGTTAGAGGTTACGTTGAAGTGGTGAGAAATGAAGATTTTTAGGAAGACATATTTTGCAGCTGTCTTTGTTGTATCTATGAGTATTAATTTTTATTGTTGGTAACTTAATTTGAATTTGTGTATCAAATGCGAGTTCATTTTTGTATAATTTGTTTGTAGAAATGTATTAATTTGTAAAGCAAGCTCATTAATTGGATTTTTTTAACTGTTGGGCTTGGGCTTATTTTGCAGGAAACCTCCTTTTATAGTATGTAGACTACATTCGTTTAATAGTTTAAATAGTATAGTTGACATTGTGTACTCTGAAAGCTGATGTTGTACTGTTTTGTTATGCGCTTTTTTCCTGTAATAAATGTCTAATTTCTATTTCTATTATTTGAAAAATATTTTAAAATTCAGCTCAAACAAGTTCACTTAAATTTGTTAAATTAAAATTGAGTTGATGCAATTATAGAATATTATTGTAAAGTATTATTGATAGTAGTTCGTGAAGCGAGTGTCAATCAACATCAAATCAATTTTAAAAGTGTCCTGAAAAGGAACAACGTCACATCATCATTTCCCCACCATTTTGAATTATAATCTGTGACCATTCATGCAAGTTATATCATGAGTTCCTGTAGGAGTCAGCACCTTTATAGGCTGCTTTCCTAGAATTCCTGGATCATCAATTCAACGCAGGTTTCCCACGACCGGACAGCCTCTCGTCAGTCCAGCTAACACCATCGTAGCGTAAGGTACTCACCTCCTCAAATTTTTGAGTTTAATTATTCAAATGTATATTGAATTCCTTTATTAATTTCAAGTTTGTGAAAATAAAGATTGCTTTTTAAAAAAGCAATCACGCGGACTTGAAATATAACTGGCGCAGTCGGTAGGACGGTCGCGATTTATTAGTGAAAATAATCAATCGTCAGTTTTAACTGTTTACGGCCGTTCAAAAAAAGTAACCTCGCGTTCGCGACTTCTAAAAACAAAAATCAGTGGTGAATTTACTCAAACTGTGCATCGCCAAAATTGCGAAGTGCAGTGAAAGCTATCATCAACTTGGATATCAAACTTCGATATCATCATCTTCGAGCTACGCATCATTCAACTCACTGAAAGGACATCAGGAGAGATGAGCATAGTATTCGTATTAGTGTAAGTTTTCAAGATATTTGTAATTGTTATATTTTTAATTATTTAATTACTGTAAAATGGCTACTCATCAGCCTCCAGCAGCTTCAGCTACCCCAGCTATTGCTACCCCTGTTTTAAAAAAGGAATTCCTGGATATGATACCAGAATTCTCTGGAGAGCCATTATTGCTTAATAGATTTGTATCAATTTGCGACAAGATAGTTGCTAAATTCTATGTGCAATCAAACCCCGATGATTTTCAAAATGAATATTTATTTTCAACTATTGTATCTAGACTCAAAGGTAGAGCTTTAGAACTTGTAACAAGTGGAAACACTTATTCTTGGCCTGAAGTGAGAAGAGTACTTCTCGACGGCTATCTTGACAAACGAGATTGTTTCACATTGAATATTGAAATGACAGAAATGAAACAAGAAAGTAGTGAAATCCCTTTTCATTTTCATGAACGCATTCAGAAAATACTTAACTTACAACTCGCATTTTTCCTTACAAAAATGGCAGCAAATTCAGCTATTCTATGCGAATATGCAAGAAATCTAGCCCTTAGAGTATTTTTAAGAGGTCTTAATGAACCTATAGGGTCACTGATGAGAACAAGAAACCCTTCAAGTCTAAGTGAAGCAGTAAACATGCTAATGAACGAAATGCAGTACAAGAATAGAAATAGTATTAACAATTTCAATAAGAGACCAATCCTTCAACCAATGCAAAACTTTTTTCAACAAAAACCAATGCAAAATTTCTCGCAAAACAAACCTGTTCCGCATTTCCAAAATCAATTTCAAAAACCTATGACACAACAAAATAATCAACAATTTCGCAATTTCAATCCAATGAACCAACCAAGACCTATGTTCTATAATAGACAACCATTTGTAGGTCAAGGTCAACAACAAAGACCACAGACAAACTCTCAACCTACCCCTATGAGTATTTCAACAAGAAATAGTGAACATGAACCACCCAAAAAGAATCCTAGACTCAATCAATTGACAACAGGACTTGCTACAAACTGTGACGAATTGACTAATACTAACGAAAACGAAATTTTGACTGACAATTTCCCAAATGATTTCGACAATCTAGAATTGACCGAAAATTTCACAAGCAATTTCGAAGATTTGGAGTTGAACAACGAGTTCAATACTCAAATGACTTTTGAACAATCAGCATCGAATCATTTTTTAGAGGAAACGAGCCTCGGAACAAATTTTCAATAATGAATTTACAGATTGATAGAAACGAACTTCCGTACTTCTTTGACCCTCAAACAAATTTTAGAGTACTGATTGATACTGGAAGTACCAGGTCATTTGTAAAAAAAACAATTGGACTAGAATTTTTTAAAGAATCACTGAAACAAAACCCATTTGAAGTTACTACTGCTCATGGTACATCAAAAGAAAAATTCAGTACTAAGGTACCATTATTAGGAAATAAGAAATTTGAATTTTTTGTGTTTGATTTTCACAACGACTTCGATCTTTTATTAGGACTTGACACTATGAAACAATTGAATATAAGATTGGATTTCATCAACAATAAACTTTATTACAGGAATAAGCATGTGCCCATATTATTTTTCAATACTACGTCGCAACAAGTTCATTCTCCTGTCAATAAACCCAGTCGCACCTGGACGTATCTGATAGAAGCACGCAGTCAGAAAACAATAGCTATTCCAATAGAAAACATGTCTTACGGTGAATGCTTACTGGACTATCAAAACCTTTCTGGATTAGAAATCCCACAGTCCATACTGAAAGTGGAAAATAACAAAGCAATCTGTCAAATTACGAATTCATTCACAGAAGATAAAAAACTGACTATCACACGTCCATTTAGAGTTGAAAATTTGGAAAACTATGATTTTGCTCCAATAGAATCAAAAGATAATGCTTCATCAAAAAATAATAATTTGAACAATTTTGAAATTAATCAATCCAAATTAGACCTGTCAACAATACGAACCGAACATATGAATTCTGAAGAAAAAGATGCTATACTAAATTTGATAAACGAATATGCTGATATTTTTCATATAGAAGGAAACAAATTAACGTTCACAAATCAAGTAAAACATATAATCAGAACAACTGACGAAATTCCCGTCTATTCAAAAAATTACCGCTACCCTGTTGTTTATAAGGAGGAAGTCGACAGACAAATCCAAGAAATGCTAAATCAGAATATCATTAGACCAAGCCATTCAGCATGGAACTCACCAATTTGGATAATACCAAAAAAACGTGATGCCTCTGGCAAAGCCAAGTTCAGAATCGTAATAGATTTTAGAGGGGTGAATTCAAAAACGATTGATGACAGATTTCCATTGCCAAATATTTCCGAAATATTAGATAAATTAGGAAGATGCCAATATTTTACTACACTTGATTTAGCAAGCGGCTTCCATCAAATTCAAATGCATCCTAACAGTATTGAGAAAACAGCTTTTTCGACTGACACTGGTCACTATGAATTTCTAAGAATGCCTTTCGGGCTCAAAAATAGTCCACCCACGTTTCAAAGACTTTTGAATAACGTTTTGAGAGGTATTCAGAACGAAAAATGTCTTGTCTATCTAGATGATATAATAATCTATTCCACCAGTCTTCAAGAACATCTTCAAAGACTAAGAGAAGTATTTGATAGATTACGAAATGCCAACTTTAAAATTCAGCCAGATAAAACAGAGTTTCTAAGAAAAGAAGTAGCATATTTAGGACATATAGTCACACCAGAAGGAGTTAAACCGAATCCAGAAAAGATTAGAGCAATACAAAAATTTCCAATTCCAAAGACTAGCAAAGAAATCAAAGGTTTTCTCGGATTATTAGGTTATTACAGAAGATTTATTAAAAATTTTGCAGATATAACTAAACCACTCACAAAACGTCTGAAAAAAGGAGTAAAGATTAACATTGATGACAAAGATTATGCGAAATGTTTCGAATATTGCAAAAATATTTTATGTAATGATCCAATTCTACAATATCCCGATTTTTCATCCGAATTTCTGTTAACAACTGACGCATCGAATATTGCAGTTGGAGCTATACTTAGTCAAATAAATAACGGTGCAGATTTGCCAATAGCGTATGCAAGTAGAACTCTTAATGAAAGTGAAACCAAATATTCGGCAATAGAAAAAGAATTGTTAGCGATAGTTTGGGCAACAAAATATTTCCGCCCGTACTTGTATGGCCAAAAATTCAAAATTTATACCGATCACAAACCCTTACAGTGGTTGTTCTCAATAAAAGAGCCAAACTCCAAACTTCTCCGTTGGAGATTGAAACTTGAGGAGTATGATTACGAAATTTGCTACAAGAAAGGTAAAACTAACCAAAATGCCGATGCCCTATCTAGAATCCAATTGAATGTTAATGATACTAATCCAAGTATTCCACGTCAGAATACAGGTGAAGAAGTAGATCGAATAATAGAAGAAGCTATTGAATTACATTTTTCTGAACTTGATAATCAGTCTATGATAGGAAATGTAGATGCCAATGAAATACGTGACAATGACCCTGACCGTGAAAATGAACAAGCTGAACGTGATTCTGACAATGATCAAACTATGCACTCTAACTATGATGGAAATGAAATGGTTGGAATTCAAACTCTTGACGAACCAGTGAATTTTGGCAAGAATCAAATTTTTCTAAATTTAGTGAAATACAAACCACGAAAAGTAAAAATACAAAAATTATTTGAAAATAAACAACGATTCCATGTAGAAATTTCTGAGAACAATTTTGAGAAAGACGTTGTAGAATTTGTAAAAGAATATTTAGTTCCGAATGTTAAATATTGTCTATTTTTTGAGAGTGATTTCTATGAGAAATTTACTGTAGTAATTGCAACTTACTTCAAAAATACGCAACTCAACTTAGTTCGTCTTACGAAAAGATTAATTGATGTTACAGACGAAGAAGAAATAAAAGAGATAATTGATAACTATCATGTAGGAAAAAATAATCACCGTGGAATTCAAGAAACATATGAGCAAATTAGAAGAAAATACTATTGGCCAAATATTCGAAATCGTATTCAGAATTTTATCAATAAATGTGACATATGCTTAAAAACAAAATATGAAAGAGTTCCATTGAACCTGGAAATGAATCTAACACCCACTGCTTCAAAACCACTTCAAACTATTCATATTGATAGCATTACTTTCGACAGACGAAAATTCTTGACAATAATAGACAGTTTTTCACGTTATGCACAAGCATACCCACTTGCTGGCGCACAAGGGGTTGAAATAGTAGATAAACTATTGGATTTCTTCAGTCATCACGGCGTTCCGGAAACTATAGTTTCGGATAACGGCACTGAATTCAATAATAATGTTGTGAAAGAATTGATGGCATTACACAAGATCAAAATTCATTTTATTAGCACACAACACCCTCCTTCCAACGGTATGTGTGAAAGACTCCACTCAACCCTGGTCGAACACATCAGACTTCTCAACAATCAAGATCAATTCAAAGAAGACTCCATCGATAAAAAAATAAAACATTCAATTTTAGCGTATAACAATAGTATTCACTCTGTTACTAAATTGACACCATTTGAGATTTTAAACGGACACATAAACGCAAACGCTCTACTTGACATTGACATTAGTAAACAGATGATGAGTGATTATATCAATCAACACAAGGAAAAAACCAAAAAACTCTACGAACACATTCGAGAAATGAATCAAACAACCAAAGAAAAGGTAATTGATAAAGTGAATGAGAATAGAGAAACGTTGCCTGAAGTTCCTCCAGAAATCTACATAAAAAACATGCAAAAACAGAGTAAAACCAAGAATAAATATAATAAAGAAAAAGTTGAATCTGTAAACAGACAGTTGAAAACAGCGAAAATTGTACCCAGACACCATAATACCAAAACCAAAATACACCTATCAAAAATGAAAAGACCTAGAAAAATTGCTAAAACTAATGAGATTGAAAAACCTCAAACAGTGACTCAACCGACTCTTAACAATGACAATCCTGTTCCAGGTCCTTCCTCATCCTGTATGGAGCAACCCCAGGAGCAACAGTGGAAATCAAAAATGTAACTGTAAATTTAGGAATTGTTCCAATACATCTTGGAAAAGCTAAGTTAGAATATAGTTCTCATGTTTTTGTACATAATTATGATTTAAAATTGATGTATTTGCAACTTGAAAATTTGAACAACTATTATGAAAATGTTACCCATTATTTTTGGAAGAATATTAGTTTAAGTGCAAAAACCGACTTTGTAACAGACAATAGTAGTAAGCTAAGAGAAGCAATTAATTATCTGAAATTTATCAACCACACAAAAACTGTTATTGAAGAGAAACTCGAAATAATTCTTGTTAACAATGAAAATGTCAAACGTAATAAAAGAGGTCTAATCAATGGCCTTGGATCTGTTCTAAAATTTGTCACTGGTAATTTAGATGCTTATGATGGACAAAAATATGATAAGTTGATTTTCGAATTATATAAAAACCAAGATAATTTAGCTGATCAAGTTGCTAATCATTATTCAGTTAGTCAAAATATTATTGTAGAATTTAATAGAACTATTAAACTAGTAAATGAGAACTTTGAAGAAATGAAACAAAAATTTATGTTAGTTATGAACAATTTTAATGATTTTGTAGAATTAGAAAAAATTAAGGATATTTTGAATCAATTATTCATTGCCTATAATATGATGTTAAACGTAGTTCAAGACATCGAAAATTCAATTGCATTTTGTAAAGTAGGCGTCCTTCATCCTAGTATCATGTCTACTAAAGAACTGTTCAATGAACTTTTGAAAGTGTCGAAATTTTATAATAATAAGCTTCCATTAGATATTAAGTATGATAAGATGTTAGAAATAGAAAAATTAATCAACGTAGATTGTAAGCTAATTAATAATGAAATCATTTATTTTCTCGAATTTCCAATTGTGGAAGAAGTAATTTTCGATTTTTATGAACTGTTATCAGTACCAAGTAATTTAGAATCTGGTTTTGTAACCATATTCCCACGTAATAAGTACATATTGAAATCTTTTGACAATTTGTCAAATTCAAAATTTGAAGGATTAGATAGAAAATGTAAATTGATAGGAGATAACGAATATCTATGCTCATCCGAAGACATCTCCCATCAACAACTCTCATGCGAAGCGGCGATCATCTCAACCGGCACAACGGACAACTGTAAATACACCGCTGTCCAAATTGAAGAGAACCTCCTAAAATGGATTCCCGAAATGCAGCAATATCTGGCAGTTCTACCAAAGAAAGAGACTTTCAACATCGAAAGTAAAACCGAAACCGCTGTTAAAATACTTCAAGGAATCTTTTTTATCAACACAGCTGAAGGAAGAGTTTACTATCAAGGAAAACCTCTTTTCCATTCATCTCAACTTAGAGGACACCCGAAATTTCTAGAAGACATCAAATTAGAACTTCAAGACCACCAACTTCCAGACTTCCAAATTAATATTAAAAATTTGGACTTTGAAAAATTCAACTACAATCAAGTGTCACCAGTGATTCGAAATTCATACTTCACCACTGACGTCAACATCTTCACATCAATATTGTACATTGTGATTGTATTGGGTGTTATCCTTGCTGTGTACAAAAGACTTTCCAAAAGAGATCCTTCTTCCAGAACTTCGCAGCCAACCCCCGAAGTTCTCTTTAGGGATGGAGGAGTTATATCATGAGTTCCTGTAGGAGTCAGCACCTTTATAGGCTGCTTTCCTAGAATTCCTGGATCATCAATTCAACGCAGGTTTCCCACGACCGGACAGCCTCTCGTCAGTCCAGCTAACACCATCGTAGCGTAAGGTACTCACCTCCTCAAATTTTTGAGTTTAATTATTCAAATGTATATTGAATTCCTTTATTAATTTCAAGTTTGTGAAAATAAAGATTGCTTTTTAAAAAAGCAATCACGCGGACTTGAAATATAACTTGCATTCAACCTTCTATAAATTAGCCTTGGGTTACTGTAACATTGTAAATTGTGAGGAATTGCCTCTTGGTGCTGCTACGTACTAATATTTTTATCCTACATGATGACTGAAAGTTTTGTTCTGCATCAGAGTAAACTTATGTTAACAACCTTGAGAATAAAAATTAACGATTTTTTATCATATCAGACCTTTCTGTCACATACAGCATGCATAGTGCATACCTTGTAGTGTACAGCACAGTAGCTCATAGTGTCAAGATTGACAAACTCTCTTTTATACTGTTATACTTTCAGCTTTACTTATAGAAGCTTCAAACATTTTGATACTGAGAGATTTCTGTATGATGCCTATAATTTACCATGGCACTCTATTGGACTGATCAGAGACATTGACAACAAAGTTACCACTTTCAATAACATTATACATGATATCTTTGATAAGCATGCTCCTCTATGTACTGCTCAGTTCAAGCACAAACCCGTGCCATGGATTAATGAAGAAATCTTGAAGGCAAGACAGGAACGTGATAGAGCTCGTAGAATCTTTGGCAGGACAAACTGCCCTGCCGATTTTAATACTTTCAAGTGTTTACATAATCGAGTAAAGTCGCTCTGTCGAAATGCTAAGCTTCGGTTTTATCATAATCAATTTAATCAAAGCAACTCTTCATCAACTCTGTGGGATAATGTACGAAAGTTGGGGGCTCATCCTGGTAAGTCTAAGGCAAGTATCAATATTCCTCTTGATGATCTCAACAATTTTTTCACTACATATTCCACTCCATCAGTACCTAACAGTTCGAATCCTCCTTTAAATCAGTCTATTCTTCAATTCAGCCATGTTCCACCTGAAAATCAGTTCTATTTCTCTTATGTTCTTCCTTCCACTATATCTCATTTAATACTATCAATCTGTAAAAATTCCGAGGGCATTGATGGCATTCCTATCCTCTTCTATAAAAAACTCCTTCCTATTATTCTTCCCTCTCTGACTCACATTTTTAATTTTTCTCTACAGAGCGGCGTGTTCCCTGAATTGTGGAAATATTCTATTGTCAGGCCCATCCCTAAAACTCACAACCCTACTGAACCTAGTGACTAGAGAGCAATTCATATTTTGTGTTCTATTTCTAAAGCCTTGGAGAGAGTTGTACATGTCCAAGTCAATACTCATTTATGTGATTTTAATTTCTTTTCCAAGTACCAATCTGGATTTCGCCCCAATTATAGTACTGGTACTGCACTGGTGCGCATCACTGATGACTTGCGGGCAGCCATGGACAAACGACAGGTCACAGTCCTTGTGCAATTTGATTTTAGCAAGGCATTTGACAATGTCTCACATTTCCTTCTCTTGCAGAAACTGAAGCATCAATGTCACTTCTCTAATTCGGTTGTTGCTTGGTTTCTATCATATTTGTCTGGTCGCTTTCAAGCAGTTGTTGATGGCTTGGGAAATATGTCAGCATGGTCCCCAGTTTTGCGTGGTGTACCACAGGGCTCTGTGCTTGGGCCATTGCTCTTCTCAATTTTCATAAATAATGCCCCACTAGTCTTTCAAAACTGTTCATATCATCTATTTGCTGATGACCTCATCATCTATTCTCATTCATCTGTTGAAAATATTACTGATTGTATAGAGAATATGAATAGTAATGTCTCTTCTCTTCTCCTATGGGCTTCTGATCATCAGCTGGTTCTCAATCCCTTGAAGACCAAAAGTGCTATCTTTGGCTTTTCAAGACTTCTTAACCGTATTGAGTTGGAGACACTTCCCACTATCATGATTGGTGATAGGCGAATAGCCTATTCTGAGTGCCTGAAAGTTCTGGGAGTTCTTCTTGACCGGACTCTTAGCTGGAAAAATCAAACAACTCATGTGTGCAATCGTGTTTTTGCAGGAATGCACCAGTTCAAAAAGCTCAAAAATTTTCTTCCTAGGAGCATCCGAATTCTATTGGTAAGATCACTAATACAGCCTCTGCTCGACTACTGCTGCTTGGCTTATATTGATATTACTGCTGAGCAGAATACAAGGTTGCAAAGGTCACTGAATTATGCAATCTGCTTCATTTTTGATGCTAGGCGTGATGATCACATCACTCCTTTCTTTGAGGAGCTAAAGTGGCTTAAGCTGGTAGAGCGTAGAAAGTATTTTCTGCTTGTTTTGGTCTACAAACTGATAGTGAAAAACGAGGGACCTGACTATCTTCGTAACTCCTTCACTCTCCTTACTGACGTCCAGCCTGATCGAGGAACTAGGTCCCATGAGCTTACCCTCCAAATACCACTTCATCGTACTGCAGTTTTCAATTCATCTTTTCTTACATCTGCCTGCCGTTGTTGGAACTCCCTTCCTTACCGCCTAATACAATCCCATTCATTAGCTGGTTTCAAAAGAAATCTGTTCAAGTACCTACTTGAGGGTGACTAAATGACTGTCCTATTGGTTGTGCTTTGATTGAGATTCCCATTCATTTTCTTTCTTTAATAATTAGTATTCTTGTTCTTTCTTTATTCATATGTTTTTCTCCCTTTTCTAATTCTTTCTTCCAATTTGTTTCTACTCAATTCATCTGGACACTTTCTACTAATTTAATTACTTGCTCCTTGCTATTGCGCCCTTTGATGCTTTTAATCTCATCAATCTCAACTTCATCATCATTCTCTTTTCTTTTTTTTCTTTTCTATTTCATAAGTCCATTGTACAATTTGTTTCCCAGTTATTCATTTTTATTTTTAATTCTTTTTTTGCTACATACATTTCATGAGTTATGTTTTATCATTAGCAAATATATATTTTTTTCTTTTAATTAATCTTTTTAGTTTATTTCAACTATAATTACTTAATGTAATGTAATATTTTATATTTTAGGTTATATTTATTAGTGTTTGCCATAGGTCTTACTAGACCTGGCAACGTAAGATGTTATAAATAAATATCAAATACTTTCTTTCACCTCGTATGCATCCAAGACATGAACAGCCAAAGAATATTCCCTGCCAAAAAATTCAGTTCATTTAAAAAGCATACCTCGATGCAATCACCATCATCCAATCATTACCCACGCACAGGTCTCAGACCTATGTGGGCTTCATCCTCAAAAAAAAGTCTACTGAACATTCTTATTCATACATAGAATTAGAATGTATTACATTATCAGTTTTTAAATAACGTTTGTGAATTTAAAAGGTTCCTCATGCACGGTAATATTCTGGGTATCATCGAATTTTAGAATACTTTCATGGCACGAGTTGAAAACGATGCTCTGAAATAACTGTTTTTTTGTGAAAATTCCTTTAATTTGCAAAAAAGATAAAGTGAGCTACTCAACGAAGAAAGTGTTTATGTAAAATTTACTTCGGGAAATTGGGAAGAATTCAATTTATGCAGGGATATGACAGACTGCGCTACTTTATGGCAATTCTCCAGATTCACTTGCCAAGTCAACACAAACGGTCATTGCCTCTATTTTCAAATTGAATAATAGTTTTTCATACATATTTCTCGAGTCATTTTTCAAGTTGATTTCCTTTAGAAAAATTGTAAACGCTATATTTATTTTCAAGTAAGTAGATAGGTAGTAATGAAGTCTACTCTACCTTGAACACGTCGTGAAGATAGGATTGCTAATATAAATTATAGGAAAGGAATGTAAAATGTGAACCAATGATAGAATATAGGTATCATTATACAATATTGAGTTCTACACAATATATTAAAATACAGGGTTTATGGGAAAAATTGGGTCTCTCTCACTTTAGAAAGACATTGTTCTTGTCACAAAATTATAAGGTTCATTTGTATGTACCGTAACAAATGATAATGTTTTTCTCTCTGGATTTAAAAACCAAATACTCTATAGAGAAATTTTATAGGGTAATTTTACTATATCTGTGGCTGTCTGATAAAATAAGCTTTGTATTGGAGAGGTGGTAAATGAAAATTTTGCTATATTTCATTCAAAACGTACATGCCTAGTATTCCAGAGTTTCATAGAATGATAATGCTTTATCACCTTATTACTGCATATTATCAAAAAAATTAAGTTTGTTACGTAAGTATGGTTAGAATAATTATAAGATAATCTGTTATGAATAAGAAATCGATGAAATTGAAATGTTTAGATTTGAGAATGGATATTTTTAAGAACAGTAATAAAAATATTATAGTTCCTTTGTAAGGATGGTTTGCTGGAATAATTTGGGATTCTCTCTAGCATATTCTTTATTTTTACTCAGACTACATCAATTTATTGTATCGTAAATTACAAAGAAGATAAACATTATTGCATTCTTGCTCCGTGTTGATGAATGTTTGCCAACTGGCAAGAAATTATTCATTTTCTTGAATTTCTAGCTTTTTAAATAAGATGACATTCTTCTGTTGTGATTTTACTCGTAGTTTGAGTTTTGCATGAGTATTACAAATTATTTCTGGAATACAGCGGAAAAGACTAGATGCAAGTATACATACACCAAGACTATAAAATTGAACAGTGTGGGTTCGATGAGTAATGTAGGATAGGATTTCCAATGCTTAGAATGAGAGATAGATGCAAACATTGTGGTACGTTCATGAGTCTCAATGATCTGTATACAGATAAAATTAAGACAAAAATGCCAGCCAATAATGTCGAAAGCAGTGAGAAATAGCACGAAATATATCATGAGCCAATTGGATCTATCTTTTATATTTCACACAAAAGTTGACTTGAAATTTAGAAAAGAAAGAGGGTAAAGGATGAGCTTAGGTGTATAACCATAATACGGTACGGTATCTCTACAGCAAAAGAGCAATCAAATTTAAAAAAATATGAATGTTAAAAATAAATGTTATGTGAATAATACAGATTTATGTACAGGGAAGCATGTTCTTTTTCTTTTTTCGTCCTATTTCTTCTCTTTTTCCATTTTTTTAATTAAGATATTTTACATATATAGCAGCCTGCGCAGAACTGACCTGATTAAGAATAGGGAGCAGAATAATACCGGGTGGTATGCTGAAACTCTATTAGCTTGCGGAATTATTTTTGGAGATATATAGCATTATTAAATATCTAATTTTCTTGTCTAGAATATAGATATATTACTGATTAAAGGTTCTCATCTATATATTATGTAAGTTACTTATGATAAACTGCTTATCTATTTATTATATGTTTGATTGTTAGGGTCATATTCACAAGAGATTCAGGCAGTTAATATATAAGAAATTTCAGTTCCTCATCATTTATATTCTGTAGGCCTACAATAATTAATTATTGCTTCTAGCATAGACGAACCATCAAGGACCATTATAGACTTACTCCCTGATCTA
This sequence comes from Conomelus anceps, assembly GCA_948455865.1. Classification (NCBI taxonomy): domain Eukaryota; kingdom Metazoa; phylum Arthropoda; class Insecta; order Hemiptera; family Delphacidae; genus Conomelus; species Conomelus anceps. The sequence continues at coordinate 16,724,142 of OX418223.1, read as the reverse complement.
TGCTTCTAGTGACGAAAATGGATATTCCATTCATCAATATAAAGTATTAAGTACTGAATTCAACAAATATAATAATTCCTAAGCCAAGTTTATCAATTTCTGTCACTGTCAAAAAGTAATTATGGTGTCATTTGTCAATCATTGAAATCGCCGATATATATAGGCCTATATATATATATATACACGAAGATGGTTTCACCACATTTTAGACCTCTCACATTCAAATATCATATGAGTTTATTTTTTTCTCATCACTATTGGACTTACCTTTGGACTTAGGTACTCTTAATTCCAATCATCATCTGCTATATATTATTGTGCATATTTTGTATTTCTTATCCTTATGGTTTACAATCTTTGGAAATGATTCATTACATCATAAAATGCTTTACAATGTTGAAGATGCAGATAGGTTCCTACTTACAGTGGCGGATTTAGGGGGGGTGGGGGGGGCTTTCGGGCTGAAGCCCCCCCCCAAAACCTCTAGAGTGTACATTTTTTCCAATCAAACCTCCAGTTTGAAGCTCGTAAAATATTCATTATAGCAAGAATTACTTAATTCTACTACTAAGTCTTCAATTGTAACATGAGATCCCATATTTCTATAAGAGGAAAACTAATCGTCAGATAAAAACTTTAGAAAAACATCTCTTTTTACAGTGTAGAATTCACACAAAGTTTATCTATTAAATCTTGATGAAACATTATTTCATTGAAAAATTTGTATCTTATTAAAGCTCCCACATTGATTTTCATTCTTAAAAATTGAATAATATGACCGTAATACCGGAATAATACTAGGTCTATGTTCCTTGACAAACTGTTGTTGAACACACCAGATTCAGCATAATTCAATCAAAATTTTCCAATATACTTTAAATTTAAGTTAATTTTATTGCCGATATGGTTCCAAGCACTAGTAAAGCTATTTTTTATTTCCCAATCATATGAATAGTTATAGTTCGGGTATGATTGATTATGAAAAAATTCAAAAGCTTTCACAATACTTGTTTTCAGTTCACCTCTACCCCCAACCCCCCCCCCCCCCCCCCCCATCATCAGTAGCAAACCAGCCACCCCCAAAAACATACTGATATTGTTCTAATATTACTTCTGTTTACTCAACAAAGTACCTTAATATATACAGAAGATTTTGCACACAGTATTCTCTCCAATATATTTATATTATCTATATTCATCTGCATTTGCCACATTACGGTATATTATCTCCAATCTCGACCATGATAAATTCACCTCTCAAACTCACTGAGTTTTCTCACGTGAGATAAGATGTTCATAAAATTAAATATTCGTTCCCATATATCACACATACTACAAAATATAATAATTCAATATTTATTTTAAAATTCTTACAATGATGCACCTAGTTTCAATATAAAAATGGTTTTTAAAGTTTTATTTTAAAGAAACAAAAATAATTCTAACACTTGGTTGTAATTTCTATATCATTTCCTTCTTTTTTATTGTGACTCAAAAAGTAAGTCCGTATTTCGTAGAATGTTTTACCCTTTGTTTCTGGAACATACAAAATTGTGAAAATCAAACCAAATCCGCACACTAACGAGAAAATTATAAAATTTACACTAACTCCGAATAGATCAGTAATTATCTGATAGGAACGTAGACCTAAGAACGAGAGAACGGTCATGTTGAAAACACTGACGATGGAACCATATCCGCGCATGTGTGATGGGAATAGTTCAGCTTGTATAGTCTGTGTCACTGGTCCCAGTCCTAATGAAAAGAAAAAAGTGAACAAAGTAAGTACAACCGCGGGCAGCCACTTGATGTTTGACACATCCACGTCAGAGTTGTTTTGCAGCCAGAAAAATATAGCAATAGCTGCATTGCTAATGCAGGTTCCAACGCCTGAAACGATCAGAAGTGGAATTCTGCCAATTTTATCAACTGTACATGTGGCGATTATTATGGTTACAATGGTTACCGTACTGAAGAACACCATACATGTTTTGGGATCGACAGTAGTCCAACCAGCAAGTATCAACAGCTCACCCAGATATGCTGAGATTGTTATTGTACCACTCAATAGCCTAACGGCTGTTAGTACCTGGGTAATGAGGAGCACTTTTCTATCAGCATCTGTTGCAACTAAATCCATCCAGGATGCGTTGGTGTTCTTCTCGACCTCCAATGCCTCCTTTATTTGAGCTACTTCTTTCTTTATCGACTCTTCAGATGCGTTTGAACGTAGTGAATTCAACGCTTTGATGGTTTTATCCTCAAGGTTGTGCAGCATCAGATAGTAGGGAGATTCGGGTTGAGTGAGGAAAAACAAAAACACAAATACCGTTATTGCTAAATTTGTGTAGGCGTTCACTTCGTAAGAAAGGTATGATCCTGTGCAGAATTGTAGCAGGATGCCTAAGTACCACATCACTTGCACTAGTGCTGTTATACGACCTCGTGCCTCAACTGACGCTATCTCACTCAGATACATGGGACACACTGTGAAAACCACACTCACAGCGTAACCTTGGAGCACTCGTGCTATGTAGAAACTGTAAGCACTTTTCAGGGATAGAATTATGCACCAGCTGATGATGACGGGTGGGGCAGCCGTGATTAAGCCCAGTTTCCTTCCCCAGCGGTCTGCTATGCGGCCGGTTGGAAATGGCGACACCAGTGAGCCGACTTCCACAATTGACACCATCCATGAGATCTCTGTCGGTGTCATTTGCAGGATTGCATCTGCTCCACTCAGTCTGGGTATCAGTGGTGTGCTCCACACGAAGCAGCTCCCACATATCGTCATTGTAAGAGCGGCTGCAAAAAAGCATTAAATTATTCAAGAATATGGAATAAATAAAACTTCAACATAGATTGTAATTCTCCTACTGTCACCATAAGAGCGGCTGTGAAAAACGGATTATTCAAAAATATAAAATAAATTGAGGCTTTGATATTTTTAATTGTATTACTATACTTTCTACTAAGCAGGCACTACTAATAACTGTCTTCAACAAACTCCAATTTCATAAAATAGAATTGTTTAAAAATAGGGAAATTATTAGTGATATATTCATTGCCAATTATTCTAGTACTTCTACTACTAACATCATAATTTCCAAGAGTGGCAGTGAAAACCGTTTGATTATTCAATAAAATAAAATAAACTGTCTCAAACAAATTCCAATTTCAAGAACTAGAAGTGTTTGATAATTTATAATAATGTCCATTCATATTATTTTATACATTCAATTTATTCCTTCACTGAAAGTCTTATTTAATAACTGAAATTATATATTGTAATATACAACAAGAATATAATATACAACATAATGTAAAACAAAAAGAACTTGGAATTATTAAGAACAATATACATTTTTTCAAATAATTTTCATTACCTCTAATAATGGAACATACTTCGATTTCAAAAATGTTCAATGAATGGGAAAAATTTCCAATCACATTCAATACTATTAATTCTTTACTGAGAATTATTATTAGGCTATTATTATTGTTATGACTTATGATAAGTAGCCTCTATGGTGTTGAAAATATTTATACATGGTATTAGATTGGTTGCAATGCTTATAATTGAGAGAAGAGCATTGCTTATTAACGAGAAAGTAAAGAGTGAATTTGAAAATACATTTTCTGAATCGTTGAATTCCATCTTCCATTACGAACTGCACCTATTAATTAAACTTTTAGAATAATTCATGAGAATGCAGTTATTTTTATAAGAAAATAATTCACTTACATTTACAAGATATTTTCTGATAGGATATATAAAAGAAGAAGAATAAGATGATGGAAAGGATTGAGAGGAGCAGGATTATGATAAGTGAGGAGGAGAAGGAAAGACAATAAATGGGAAAGGGAATAATAATTGTGAGAGAAACAGCCAGTTGCACAAAAGAAAATTGAATTCAACCATCGTAAGATGACATCATATTACGGAACTCAATAGGGAAGTCGTTGCACTGGCTCCGTCAAATGACGTCATCTTACGGTGGTCAAATTCAATTTTCTTTCATGTAACTGGCCGAAAGAGACTGATCTTAGCCGAAGATAAAGATAAATACTCAATATTAACTTTTTGTGGTAAATTTAACGACTTGCAGTCATTTTTAATTGAGAATCAATAATAAATAATTTACTCACGTATATATACTCTTTTTCAGTATCTTAGCCTATTATGAGAACTATTCTAATATACGAAACTTCCATAGTCTAAAATGGAACTCACTTTTTTAAACACAGGGAAATAAAATCTAATTCATCATGTCAATAATGTGCCTCATAGAGACAGCATAATTGGCCAAACGAAGAGAGGTATCTGTTTCTAGTCGAACGTTTTGCATTTGCCTGTCTGTCTGTCTGTAACGCATTTACGGCTAAATGCTAAGAATTTTCTTATTCTTATTAGGTTTATTGTGATCAGCATTCCTTCAAATTTGAAACTCAATATTCATGTGTAAGTTTGGAGTTTTGTTCTTGTTCAGATTTCCAGTGGCTGTGCGCAGGGTTATTGGTCATAATTTTTTTTCGAAGTTCATTGAATTGGATATTATTAAGGTATTGAAATGCTAACTATTGATGAGTATTTTATTAACCATGATGAATTATTTTTTTCATCAAATATTATTTATGGAATATGGGAGTTCAAAGTTGAAATTTTTCGGTTTTTGGGGGCAATTGAACTCACCTACAAGTTATTTTAAACTTTTTTAAATTTCACATAAAAAGTTAATATTAACACGCAGTTCGTCATGGAACAAGAAATCCAGGAATTTATTTTAAACATTTAATAATTTTTCTATAACTGAAAGACACCTTGGGGGGGAAAAATGACACATTTTTTATTTCAATTCAACGATTGGTTTTTTCAAAATAAATTTTTGAAAAACTTAAATTTTTTGCATGTTTTAAAACATTTATTTTGAGAAAACTAATTGTTTTATCGGAATGAAAAATATGTCATTTTATTCCTCAATGTGTCTTTCATTTAAAAAGAATTTATCAAAAGTTTAAAATAGCTTGTAGGGGAGATCAATTGCCCCAAAAAAAAACAAAAAATTTCAACTTTGAACTCCCATATTTCATAAAATATTTGATGAAAAAAACAATTCACCATGGCAATAGTCAACATTTCAATACCTTAATAATATCCAATACAATAATCTTTGAAAAAAAATTATGACCAAAAACCCTGCGCACAGCCTTAAGCATTTTTGAACACATATTCATCAATCAACCTCTTTCTATTTAAACTCTATCATATCTATTTACCAACTGCAATCTAGATACATTTTTCAGTGAAACCAAAAGAATGCAATGACTTCAATCATTGAATGAAGAGAGGTTTCTGTTTCAAGTAGACCGTTTTGCATTTGTCAGTCTGTAATGCAAACAGTCAAACGGTCGACCAAATTCTATGAAACTTTGCATGTATCTTCCTTTGAGGAATGCCCTGAGATATTTTCAAAATTTGTTTGCATATTAAAAAAATTAAAGGGGAAAAAGGACCTTTCTTTGGTCTTCTTTATCATTAATGTTATACTGTACATGGTATAATACTGGTCTCATTCAAATATCTGAACAAGGTCTGTACTATACGACTTAATACATCTATCAAAAAATCTAAATTTCTTATAAGAGGAATCGGTCTTGTTTTCTTCAAAAAAAAAAGGAAGAAAAGAAAACAAAAAAACTGTTTCATTCCAAGCCATTAATCGAGGCTTCTTTCCAGAGTTCATTGCCATCAGTTAATTTGTACAGTATCTCTATACAAAATCAAAGCACAAGAGCCGCACCCATTATATTTTTCTATATTTTCTCCTTATAATAGAGATCTCCTTATACAGAGTATTTCGTTTAGAGCTACCATTCGTGGGCTTGTAATAACCAAAATAATGGAAAAAATCATATAAACATAGGCCCGGAAATGCTTCGTTACACAGTAAAAATGTAAATTATATAAAATCTTCAAAATACGAGAATATTTTGAAACACAATTAATTGATAAATGATTTGGAGGATACAATTTAATTGCAATACCATCAAGTCAAACAAAATACACATTCTGATTCTGTTTCATTCAAGATTTATATGATTGCACTAATTGACATAGTAAACAGCAGATCACTTCAATTGACCACTGGATTCATATCATTCTATCAGCTTCAGCTTCTGCTTGATCAATTATTATTATTTCCATTATTGGCTGTGGAGAGCTCAATTGAATGTTGAAGTCCACTCACTTAGCTACAAGTTTTAAAATAAATATATTGTGACAAAGACATAAGAACATTGTATAATATAGATGTATAGTGCAGCTATGGATATAAGCCTATTATTTTTTACCATGTTGTTAAGTCTTATTTGTTTACCTACAGTCCTACACTGTCAACTATCGCTCACTCTTTCTCTCTCTCTCTCTCTCACTCAGAACATTAGCTACAGAACATTATTTGCTGATTTTTTATATATATTTTTAATAGTTTAAATTTCAAGTTATAAATGTATTCCAAACTCATAAGCTAGAACTAAGTTATATTGCCGAAGGTTAAGTTAAGAATGTTTTTCTTTAATTACTCAATATTTTATATTGTGCGTGTATGTGTGTGTGTGTGTGTGTGTGTGTGTGTGTTTGTTCTCTCATTCGAGCAGTTTTAAAGTAGCTACAGACTATTATTAGTTGGTTTCTATATATATATATTTTTTTAATGATCTAAATAATTGTATAAATTTCAAGTTATAAATGTATTCCAAATTCGTAAGCTAGAATTAAGATATATTACCTAAGGTTAAGTTAAGAATGGACGAATTTTGTCCAGACTTCGCCATTTTATGTAAATACGTCACTGGGATTTTCTTCAGTTAAAATTAATATTTGCTGTACATTTGCTACCTATGCGACGGTAATAATGCTAAATTTAAAATCATTTAAGAAATTTTGTAAATTTACATAAATAAAGTGTTCTAATCTAAATCTAATCTAATCTCTTGCTCGTCCTTTCTCGATCTTTCTCCTTCCCATTTTCTCCTCCCCTTTCCAACTAGCATCCACTGTCAATTATCTTTTCCTAGAACTCTCTGATTCTTCTCGATTTTTCCATATGCTTCTGGCTACCGATTGTTCTGTATTAGGTAATAAATGGTTCTGATTTTTGTAGATACATTGTTTGTAACCCACAATTCTGTATAAATATAAGGGACCAGCTCAGTTGACCTAAAGGACAGTCTTATTAAGAAGTCAGTGTAAGTCTGTGTGACTTAAAAGAAAGTTGAATGTAGTTGTCCCTGTGTGAGTCTGGATTTAAAGACTAGTTTGTGAGTTATAATTGTGATCGATTTATTCACTGAGAGCTCTGTGTCTACGGTGTTAGAAGTTGAGTTCCAACACATTTTTGGAGGACATCGTTTTAATTGAGTGTTGGTTTATCCAGTAGCGGCTGGTGGGCTGTTAGGAGGGAGGGGCGGCTAAGCATATGAAGTTTTAGTGAAGTTTACATTAAAGTTATGGTTATTATGAAGTTCATAATTATCAATAATTAATTACTATGATACAAGTTAGTTGCCTACTTTCAAGCGAATATATTTCTAATATTAAAACTGACACTGTATTTCACTTTTAAATAATGTTTTACTCACATATATTGGAGATGCTTGAGGAATACATTTCACTTCTGAAAAGAAGCTTCGTCAGCCTGGTTCTGACTGGAAGCCTGGAAGCTTCTTTTCAGAAGTGAAATGCATTCCTCAAGCATCTCCAATATATGTGAGTAAAACATTATTTAAAAGTGAAATGCAGTGTCAGTTTTAATATTAGATTGTTCATTAAGTATTTCGCCATGGAAAACATCACAGATTCCAATATATTTGCTTGTAGATGAAATTAATTCTGATTCTCCTTTCCTTCTGTTAAGCAAAATGAACAATTTTTCACTCCTAATTACCCTGCAAAATATTATTAGCTGTGGTTTAGGGGGCCCCAACTTTTCCAGTTCAAATTGTAGGCAGTCAGCTGTCAAAATACTATCCATAGAATTCATCTTAAGAATGAATTCAAGTAAATTATCACTTTTCTTGACAAAAACCATGGATACAAGCTTCATTCACAACTGCAAATTTAATCTCCAAATAATTATTCAATTATAGTCTGTTCAGCGAGTCTACGGAATGAAGTAAACAAACTTTGCATGTGTGTGAGTGAGGAATTCAGAGAATTATTGTACTGGCATCAGTCGGTCGGCCTATTCACATTCATTGCCAACTCCTTTTCATTCAACAGCTGATGTCGCACCAGTGGCGTAACGTACACCCCCGCAGACCCCGCGGCGCGGGGGGGCCCGGGCTATAAGGGGGCCCGGAATGAAAATATATTTTTTCAAGAAATGGCCCGTGCCCAGACTGAAATAAAAATTTTTTTCCAAAAGAAATAAAACTGAAACACTGAAGGAAGAAAGGAAGAATGAATTGGCTAAATATTGTCAGGCCAATGTTTATTGTTTACTTTATCAATTAATTCCCAGATAGCAGATAATTCGCAGATAGTGAAGGAATTCAGAAGCAGGATGTTGTGACTTCGGGAATGGAGACATACCGAGGACAAAACACTCTTCAAACAAACTTATCTAGACTGTTATAAATCATGACGGCTATGTCTCCACAGTGCAAATATTAGAGGAAATTAATATTATTTTCCCATCGAATTCCTCAATGTATATTAGCATATACGAAGTAATGGAAAGTGGGGGGTTGTGTAGAAATTAAAGTCAATATTTTTCTTCATACAGTATTTTGAATTCAGTCTCTTTTGAATCGTCCTGTTGGATACACGTGTCCGGTAAATTGGCCTAGAGTAAACCATATGTCATTATTGAGTATATTCATTATTGAGTTCGTGATCGTGAATTTTATTATTTGGAGTGCCATTTTTTTTTTCATTTCTATTCTATTTTTCAACATGCTGCGTTTATTGTATTGTGATGTTGTACGGTCATGCTTTAGTTATTTCTATTTTTTTATCGACTAGTACATTTTTAAACAATATGCTCAGAAGGAATATTTATACCCTTGATATATCGGATAAATTACGTGATTATTGTATAAGTATATAAATAGTAGTTTTGGAACAACTGTCAGTTCTCCCAACGCAGTTGAATTTTTTTCTTATAATAGTATCAAGTACTGTATAAGTAGTTTACGTTTTCTATCTTCTGTCTCTTAAGAATAAATTTCTTAATTTTTTTCTCTTTTCCTGACTTAGTAATTTCGCGGTAATTTAGATAAAATGCCTTTTTATTAAAAATTGAACCTGTGTCCGTGTCTGCAAATGAGGCGAATTCTGAGAGAACACATTTTCTGGGAAAAGGAGCGAAGGTGCTAACAAGGAGGATGTGAATGTGGATCCTATGGAAGACATCAATTTCAAGGTTTCTAGGTTTCAAGATTAATTATTTATAATATAATCAACTCTCAACTATTTCCATCTTTCAGAAGCCCGCACGCTACAGCCCAAATCATTAGACTTGCCCCCCTTGAAACATGATTGAATTTTAAAATTTAATTTATAAAAAGGTGTTTAGTTCTTACATAATTATAACTGCCCACAAAATAATAATGCAAGTTTATCAGGGAGGGGTGGGGGTGGCAAGGGTGACGGGGGATATTTATATGATTTTGAGGGGCCCGGAAAATCGGTTGCGGGGGGGCCCAACTGGAAAACGTTACGCCACTGTGTCGCACTTCCAGTTTGTGAAATAAATAAATTATTATTGCATTATTTCAAGAACATATTAGATTTTAAATTCAGTTATCAAGTCAGTATTTTCATTTCAAATGTATAGGTAAAAATAATTCAATCGACACATTTATGAACAATTCTAATAATAGTGATACCAGTGATTGCTGAATGTTTGGATACATTACCTAAGCATTGAAAATAAGAAAATAGCCATCTCATTCATATAATTCATTATTCTCATGTATCTATTTCCATTTACAATAAATAATAAGTATTATCCAAGTAGGTGTTTGAAAATGATTATTGAAAGTCGTTTTCAATGGGTAGGCCTGTTACCTGTTCGATGCGTTTCGAAAACTAGGCTATGTGTGAATCGGGCTTTGTTGAGTCTCGGCTTGCACGCACGCACATGTTTGTTTACTCCATTCCGTAGTCTCGCTGAACAGACTATAGCTCGAATGTGACCAGTGGTTAGGTCAGCTCACTGTTTTAAGACAATAAATTACAGTATTCTGTACTGTGCAGTGTGCATGCCTTCCTATACGCGCTGGACTCTACCATAGACCAACCATCAAGATCCCTGATCCTTACAGAGATCCCTGATCTATGACTCTACCAAACGGCTACCTATCCTCAAATCCCTCAATCTCCATCTCCTCAAATCCCTCCAATCCCCTCCAGCCGCTACACATATCGGACTCTTCCAGTCGGAGTCCGTGACAGCGTTGTCAGATTGTTTTTGTAAATGAAAGGCGCCAATTTTCAAATTACCTTTCATCTATTATATGACACTTCCAACGTAAACATTGCATTATAAAAATAATACACTACTATTAAAACTCTATTTCAAAGATTTCAAAAATTAATTTTATTTATTTTATTTTCTTAATAAATTTTCAATTTTATTTGGAGGGCTCCGTCCTAGGATCAAAGGAGTAGATTGATTTGTGTACGGTAACTGCATATGTTAACACTTAGCTGGTAAGTGATTTTTAGATGTGTAACGGAGTTTCTTGTACTTAGTTGCAGTAATGATTTAGTGATTATGGTAAAAGTAATCTTTTTATGAATAGCTGTAGATCAGATAATTACTTGTTTACCTCTTATTTCGTTTTTATTGTAGAAGTAGAGATAGCAAGATCATAATTGCAAACCTGTGCTATTTATTTTGACATATACTGATTTTATTGTGTTTATTTTTAGTTTAATGAATTGTCTTGCCTTGTTAATTCTAGTCGTTCTTACTCGATTAAATCCCTACAACCCCCGATTTAAAAACGTCACAATATCTATATTAAGCAAAAACATATCTCACAGCATCAGGCTCATGTATGAAAAAGCAATTTAGGTTTTGAAAAAATTACCGTTCTACACATTGAACATTTCATTTTAAAATCTGAAAGTTTTACCTAATCATTTTCACGTGTACTAGCATTGAATAATCCTTCTATAACTCAATGCAACATATATTTAAAAAAAATATAGTGTAAGATGTTCTTTCAAGCTGAACGACTCATTTCTCTATCTATGAATATTACATCATTCAGTAAACAAAAAGAAGTCTATTTCTGCTGCGGTTACGTTAAATCATATATTATCTTGACAGTTTAATTGAAATTGTTGACTAGTTTCTCTATACACAATCTTTTGCTCCATCTGTCATAATACATACTATGAAGTAAGAAGGCTGTATCCTGATGCTTGCAATAAATTAATATCGAAAACTGTAGACATTTAAAAAAGATAATTTCTGCAATTTCAAAGAAAGTTGATGAAATCCCAATAAAGAAAGTACGGTGAATGAAATAACTTTTGCAAAGCGATACATAGATCCGAATTCACTTGGGAAAATTATTGAAGAAATATAACAAAAAGCTGATTTTTTAATTAGAATAAGAATTCCCTTTAAGAAGCGATGCATTTTTATAGATGTACAATTTACTATTTTCGAAGAAGGAAGAAGTGCAGTCTGGTTTATAGAAAATTGTTTCAATAATCAATAATTCGTGGTTCAGAAAAACATTAAGTTACAAATTCCAAAAGGTAGGTACTACTATACAAAAAATGGAATAATAATTATATAAACCATGTTTTGTTAAAATCACTAATACCGTACCTCCTTCTTTGAAAAAGAACAAATTTTTTAGCAAAGATTTTTTCACCTCTTGTCTACATGGATTTTGGTTTCTATTATCAACGAATATCACTGATGCTTATATGATTCTGTAGCCTACATTACCATAGATAACATTATCAGTAGTCTACTGCATCTATGTAATAAGATCGAGAGACTAGTGTGTGTGTGTGTGTGTGTGTGTCAGTCGTACGAATTTAAAAAAAATCAACGATCTGGAACACCAAATTTGGCACTAAGCTTCCTCTTAACTCGATTCAGTTCACCTCAAAGTCTGATTTTTTATTTTCCTTTTAGACTTTTCAAAATTAATGTCCAATTAATATTCTAGTCGATGTAACATCTGCTTCTTACACAGCAGGACTTTAGTTCAAATCCCAGATGAACACTGTTTTGTTCAGATAGAAACTTTAGCAAATAAGTTTTCTGTTTTCAAAACCAATTTGGTTAAAATTATTTAATTTGTATATATTTTTTCTCATAGTTTAATCTGAATTCTGTTTTATAAGAGAAACTACTATTTTTAATCAGCATAAAAAATAAATTCGTAGCTTTCTTTAACTATAATATTTGTAACTTATTAACTTTTTATTGTGAATTGCAGTCAATTTTAATTGTGAATAAATAATATTCCAAGTCACTTTTGGCCAAACATTTTCGAGTCATGGAGTCTCATCTCTATAAGGCCTTGAAGATGAGTTTATAGTTATATAATATTAACAATAGTTATAATATTAGAGTAAACTGGTTTTTGGAAATTGTTATGTGACAGGCCCCAATATTCCAAGTTAGATTTAGCTTTGATACCTTAAGTAATATTTGTTGTGATAAGCACACTTCCACAAAATTCTTTCTCCACTCGGTGAGAACTAAACTAAATGAATAATAAGACGAAATTGTCACAACCACATTTATTAAAACTTAGAGAAACTAGTTTCGGTTGTTACACCATTATCAATCTCAATCATACTAAAAACTAAAGTACAGAGAAGCTTAATATATACTGAACATGGAATGATACTATTGGCTAAGCGGGAAAGAGGCTGACCTTCATTGGACGTTGTGATTGGCTGTCAAGTCACGCCCCCTGGTGGGAGGAGTAACAAGCAAAAATACAAGTCAAATCAATAACTAAACACTGCGAACATCAAGAATGCAACAAAGAAGAAAGCTAGAATTTAATCAAAGTGAAACTAAAAAATTAGAATCACACTGAGATGCAATCAAGGTCAACTGAGAAATACATGTAAGAGCTGTTTTTTAAATGTAGGCTGGAATTATGATGAAACCAAGTTAGTTGTATTGAATTGGTTAAAATAAATTTGGTAATTTAAACTATAACTTAGTTATCTCCAAAGCTTCTAAAATGTTCAATTGTCTACCTTTGCCAATCAAATGCAGAAATTCAACATTTTCTTCAGCTTTGAACTTGTGCCCACTATTAATGAGATGTTCAGCAAAATTTGAATCTCCTTTTTGGGTTCTCCAATCCCTGATATGTTCATTTATTCTATATTTGAAACTTCTACCAGTCTGACCCACATAACAAGCATTACAATCACCACAATTCAATTTATAAAAAACTACTTTGATATTCCGATAAGACCAGTAGTGTCATTTTTTAATTCTCCATGTTCGAAATTGGCCCACAAACTTAACAGTATAGCTTCAGATCGTTAACGGGATTCCAACCCAAATTTGGAATAAAAAATTCATTGATGGAGTTAGTCAATAAAATGAAAAATATTCCTGTTCATTCGTCTTATAAACTTGTTTCTTTTGATGTTACTAATCTCTTTACAAATATACCAACTGAAGAAAGCCTTAGCAGAGCTGAAGAGATTATGGAAACTACAATTAACGATCATATTATTAGAACTGAGCTGTTAGGATTGATGAAGTTATGTACTGAATATAACTATTAATTTTAAGTTTGACAATATAAATTTTATAAACAGAAAGATGGGTTAGCGATGGGTTATTCACCCCTTTCACCACTACTAGCTGAATTATTTATGGATAGCCTTGAACGTAGAGTTTTTGAAAATAATAATTTTAAAGATAGGATTGCTAATTGGTACAGATATGTAGATGATATTATTTGTTTGTGGAAGGGTAGTAATAGACAATTAGATAATTTCCTTAGCTATTTGAATAGTTTACACCATAAGATTAAATTCACCATAGAGTTAGAAGAGAACAGTGTTTTAAATTTTCTAGATTTAAGAATAGACCATAGCACAGGAACCCACAATTTCTCTATTTTCAGAAAAGTAGGTAACTCATACCGATGTAATCATATCTCATCACTCATGTCATCCAATATCGCACAAACTTGCAACTTTCAAGTGTATGATTTATAGAGCTTCAACTATTCCAATGATCAATTATCACTTTAAAAAAGAGATTAGTACGATTAAACAGATGATAGCTATTACAAATGGATATGAGGAAATCATTGTCAAAATTTTTTTAAATAAAATCAGTGCTAGCATTGCTTTAACTGATACTGGGGAAAGGTCATGGATAATGGTTCCTTACCTTGGCCCAGTTTCTGATAAATTAGGAAAAGAACTGAAAAATAACGGTATTGATGTAGCTTTTCAAACCAAACCAATTTTAAAGAGTTTATTTGGGTGTAGTAGAGACAAAATTGATATCTGGGATAAAATTGGGGTTTATAAATTGAATTGCGGTGATTGTAATGCTTGTTATGTGGGTCAGACTGGTAGAAGTTTCAAATGTAGAATAAATGAACATATCAGGGGTTGGAGAACCCAAAAAGGAGATTCAAATTTTGCTGAACATCTCATTAATAATGGGCACAAGTTCAAGGCTGAAGAAAATGTTGAATTTGTGCATTTGATTGGCAAAGGTAGACAATTGAACATTTTAGAAGCTTTGGAGATAACTAAGTTGATAAAAAACGATTCCAATACTATAGTTTAAATGACCAAATTTATTTTAACCAATTCAATACAAACTAACTTGGTTTCATCATAATTCCAGCCTACATTTAAAAAACAGTTCTTATGTGTATTTCTCAGTTGACCTTGATTGCATCTCAGTGAGCTTCTAATTTTTTAGTTTTAATTTGATTAAATTCTAGCCTTATCACGTATTTTTTCTTCTTTGTTGCATTCTTGATGTTCACAGTGTTTAGTTATTGATTTGACTTGTATTTTTGCTTGTTACTCCTCCCACCAGGGGGCGTGACTTGACAGCCAATCACAACGTCCAATGAAGGTCAGCCTCTTTCCCGCTTATCCAATAGTATCATTCCATGTTCAGTATATAAAAAAGCTTCTCTGTACTTTAGTTTTTAGTATGATTGAGATTGATAATGGTGTAACAACCGAAACTAGTTTCTCTAAGTTTTAATAAATAATGTGGTTGTGACAATTTCGTCTTATTATTCATTATGGATACCTTCCACAATATCACCTTCACCACAACAAAGAAAACTAAACGCTGTACCTACAACTAATTTTATCCGTTTTTCATATTATTCAAGAGAAACTGCTCCTAGACTTGGGTACTATGTCTATCACTTGATACTTCTTGACAATTTTTTCTTATCCATCATTTTTATTTCATTATAATGATTATGAAAGAGCGAGAGCAAAAATAAATATGTTCGATATAATTATGCCTTTACATAATTTTTGTTTGTTGAGTTGATGATGTTCCTCAAGAAGCTGTTATTTATATTTATTTTTGTATAGGGAATAAAATTTTGATGAATACAAGTTTTAAATTCATATTGGAAAAACTCTTCCTAATTCCTAATGATTACGCGCACATGAGTCCCAGACTTGTGCATGAATATGAGAGGATACTAATGATGTATGGTGGACAGGGGTGCCCACAAGGGGGGGGGGCTATGACGCAGACTGTGTCATTGAAATTCTTTGGGGGGGGGGGTTCTAAAAAACGTTTTGGGGGGGGCGTAAAGTTGATTGAAACCGTGTTTAACGTGACAACATTCAAAAATATACTACGATGTCTCCAGATAGAATGTCAATTAATGAAAATATATTTATAATTATTATTATACAATTGAATATGAATTAGCTAAAATAGTTATGTTTAGGATTTGTGCAGGAAGTTATTATTGAAACTTAGCAAGACGCTAAGAGAGTGCTCTGAAAGTTGTTTACACAACTTTACTCTCCTTAACAGCAGTTAATCAGCAGAAAGAGCAATAAGTCGATTTAAAATGATCAAAAACAGACTCAGATCAGCTATGGGAGACTCATGGTTGTCCAATCTAATGGTTCTAGCTGCAGAAAAAGATGTACTTGAGTCTATTTCTAACGAAGAAATAATTGAAAGGTTTTCTGTTTCCTCATCCCAAAGACAAAAACTTCTATGTGGGGTTGAGAGATAGATTTAACAAGCTTAGAAGGTGCCTAGCTAACTTGCAGATGGTCACAGCCTACAAATTTAAAATGTTTGACTTCAAACTGTTGATGTTTGTCATGTATTTTACGATAACTACTTACTAATAAGTAAGAACTGCTATAGCAAAACTTACTAAATACAAAAAATTCAGTAATTTTTCATAACTATGTCTTTATTTTGTTTTTGAAAGACACTTCTTTCGATTGTGTGTTGTAAATAAATATACATGAAAAGTGTGCCTTTTATGTACTTCATCCATACATAAATTCTCTCAAGATACTACACTAAGTAAATAACCTGTTGTTTAACTACTGTCCAATAAATGACTTGGTATTTTGAATTTTTGTGTTTCACAAATGAAGTTATTAACTAATTGTTTTCACTTCCTTTAAAGGAACAACTTTGTAGAATTATTTATCCTTGATGTAATTGGTAAGTCTTACACCGAACATAAACTTATAGGTATTTAATTTTTATTGAACATTGTGTATTTGTAATAATATTTTATTGTTTAAAAACCATTTAGGTTCAAATTCTTATTTAGCTATTTTGCAATTAAGTTTATTGAGCAGAAGTTCATATATTCATTTCATTGATATTTCTTTTTTACCTTTACAAAAAAATATTACCTATGTAAAGAATCTCAAGAAATATACATACATTTTGTATATTATCGACTGGTTTTGAATCTTTTCAATAGTTATAAAAATTTTCTTTTAGCTTTAGAAAGAATACGGGGGGGCTTTTTTCGCATTATTTTTTGGGGGGGCTAATTTATGAGGGTTTGGTGCTAAATTTAGAGGGGGGGGGGTGCGTCATGAGGCTTAGGGGGGGTGGGCACCCCTGATGGTGGACCGACAGTATGTAGAAAAAACGCAAATGATCAAGTAACGGCACAGAGGATCGAGATGCATTCAAAATGATAAACCGAACACCTGCATTTAGAAGCGTATTTTTCCCTAGATAAACGAAAGCAACTCTCAACTAAGAAGCATTCAACTTTTCAAAATTTAAATTCCTACTCAGCTTATAGTCTAATAAAAAATTTAAACATTAATAATTGTTGAGAAATCTTCACTGGTGAATCTAACACTTATTTGTGTGATGTCTGAGGATTAAAACAATGCGAAATGGCCATAATATGTAATGGTTAAATTCACCAGTCAAGTATTTTAAACAATTTTTTTGTTCAAATATCAGTTGAAAAAGTAAATGGAACTATATCAAATAAACAATAATTACGACCAAGAGTCGATTCCACAGTCAGATAAAAAATTGAAGCTTCTTTTTTGATTTGATTCTTTTGAAATTGATTCTTAGCTCATTTTTAAAAACATTATAGTAAACTATCTACTGAGAAATAACTTTTATGAATTGCTAACTTTTATGCATTAGAAAAATTTGATGAACAATTTTAAAAAATTAGGAAGGAAATTTTCAGATAAATGCACTTTTTTACTCACCTGAGAATGCGGCAACATATTGATTCCTGATAAGAGAGCTTGGAAACATTTTCAAACCACAACTTGTTCTTCTGTTTGAATTGAAAATAATAAAACTTGTAACCTCACATTATTGGTTGAGAACTGTGTACTATGGACTGTAACATTTTTCTGAGAAATTCACGACTAAGTATTTAATAGACGATAACCGGTGTGTTTTGAAACAGCTCGAGTTTGTGCGCTTTTCAGTCATGGAGAAGAATGTTTACTATTGATAGCCCACAAAGAATGAAGTTAGCGTTGTAGCTGTAAGACTGAGAAGCACTCGAATATTGAAAAAGTCTGTCACGTGACCTTGTGTAGATGGGACTCTATTTTTAGTCCTTTTCTGACCCTTTGGATCAAGAAGCAGCTTTGGCAGTGCTATCTTTTTGCTAATGGAAGACAGTAATTTATGTTCTCCAAGCCAAAAGTAAATAACAGGAGCACAATAGAGTTATCACAACACTTCCATCTCATGAAACAACGTTATTATACCGGTACACCTCACAGCTGATGCTAGCTCATTTTTGACGCACTGACCTATGCTTATAAATATTTAATTTATTTAAAATTCGTGTTTCATAGCTCACTCATCCGTATGCTTGTAACCCTCAAAACCGGTTCGGCTGTATTTAAAAAAAAGAAGTGTCATCAGTAGCTTGTAAGTGTGGTGGGGCAGGAGATCATTAAACCAACAATATCGTTTTCTACTTAAAAAAAGAAACAGGCCGAATTGAGAACCTCCTTCTGTTTTGAAGTCGGTTAAAAAGCTAGTCTATTCCCGAAAGTTTTACACTTGGGCTTATGCAATACCATACTGAAAATAATAGGCTACACAAAAATCCTATGTGTTTGAGATAGATTATTCTATCTATGATGTTTTCCATGACAATATACTCTTCTATTAGAACTGACACTGTATTTTTGAGAGGTTTGTTTCTCCTCACTCAAATTATTTTTAATGCATTCGAACTAATGAAAAGAAGCTTCATTAAACGCTATTTTTTGATAAATAATGACAACTCAATCCAATCAATAAACAAACATAATTCAGGTGATTAGATGACGAAGCTTCTATTTTAAAGCAAAAATACAAAAAAAAAGTTACATTACTATATTAGAAAAACACACACGTGAATGCAATTTCAGTTTTATTAGTAAATTGGAATAAATTATTACTTTTTGAATATATTTTTTTTCAAACAAGGTGATATAATTATATAAGTAATATGTAATTGTATGCAGTTCAAGCTACTGCGCTTGGATAGATGACTGAGCAGCTATAAATTTACGTTATCTACTCTATTATCACTTTACCTACCTTCGAAACCCACTTTTATTTGTTTTAGACATTTCCTGTGTACAAGCCATCATTCGACAAAGAGGTTTGGAAAGCAACACAATATTGATGTAGCCTTTTTTTGTGTCGGAGACGAACAAAACTCAATTCAAGCTACTACAAGACTCATATTCAAATAAGTCATATAAAATACTATTTGAGAGGAACTATCTGAGGAGAACTCCAGGCAATGTACTTCTGGAAATCTTTTTACTGTGCATTAATAGCTCTTTAGTTCAAATGTGACGATTAGGCATTGGAGAAAACTGTAATAAAACAGAAAAATGTTGGAGAGAATAGAGGAAAATTTTTATGTATTCTTCCAGCTATACTAATTTTCATCCAGCCAATTTTTGTGAATTCTTCCAGCCAAATTTTTATCTCTTGTATTTTGTTAATTTTATATAATGGGTTTGGATATGGGGCTATTTAAAGCCACGCCCGAGTCTAAATAAAGTACCTCATCTACCTATCTATACTTAAATGAAAATGACCATCCCTTTTAAGGATATCTTTCGTGCTTAAACCCTTTGCTATTGATATAATTTGAGCTTTATGTTTATATACTTCAATAAATTATTCCTACAAGACCTAACCCAATTACTGAATATAATACTACTAGATGCAAAAACTACAGGAAGTTTCCATTTTTTTTTTGTAGATTACGTCTTGGAGACTCCAGTTAAGGAGTATAAGACAAGTCAGATCAACAATTATTCACTAGATACCATAATTACTATATCAATTAGTTGAGGTGAGGCTTAATTTTGATGTGAAAGGAACTCTTGTACACTATAAAAAGCTTTATCAACTAAATATTAGTATTGCCTCCAGTCCCTTTCTATTAGCATTGATTTCTGATAATAATTAGTATAAACTGATTTGAATTACAAACTCATTTGCTTCCAATTGAAGACAAATTATTGTGAGAGGTTTAGTTTGTCCACTCATTCTTGGCAGTGTCTCACGCATGCGGGCTAAATCCTTCTACTTCTATTAATTGATAGAGAGAGATTGAGTGTGTAAGGCTACATGTGTCCGAACTCATACCACTGCCAAGAATGAATTAGTATCTGAAAACTAACATAATTCACAAGAATATTAAAAATGAAAGCCCACCAAGAAAGTTCTAGCAATGTTTTTCAAAATAATGATGTATATTCGCCAAGATGAAAGACATGTATAAAATAGTTTAGTTTGATACGAATATTGATTCAACATTACACGCTATGAAGTATATTAATGGCATGAATAATTTCATTGAGAATTGTCAACATATTTTCATTTTACTCAAGATTTTTTCAAGTTCAAGATCACCTTATATTTGAAGTTCTGACTCCCTCCCGGGGTGAATCTATGTTTTTCTCTTTTTTTCTATAATGTGTCATTTTTTAAACTGCGAGTGCTAGCCTTAGTCGGTGCAGCGGTCTTGTGGTAGTGCAAAGAAGCAATGCGATTCCGGATGTTCTGGGGAGTGATGAATATTTAGTAAATTGGTCGAGAATCTTTAGAGTTATGAATTTTCATATAATCAATGTTCAAAAACATGTATGTGTTGTATTACTTATCATCTAGCACAACAGATAACTGTAAGAACTGCTCCCGCCCACAGACGATATAGTCTACACGGGCTCTATTATTCATTTTTTTCGGTTTTTCGAAGTGTATGTTGCTATGTATGATACGTGAATAAAATTGAAATTGAATTCCTGGATTTCTTGTTCCATGACGAACTGCGTTAATATTAACTTTTCAAGTGAATTAAAAAGGCTGGTAGCAACTTATTAGTTTATGCTTTATGGATCTATTTACTCCAATCAATAGGAATAAAATGAGTTTTCAGGAAAAAATGAGAAAGACCTTCTAATTTTATAATTAAATATATATTTGAAACCCTGGCCTCTCCTATTCGCTGCCTCCATTCAATGTCAATACACTCCTCTACATCTTCTACCTTCTGGTCTCTATTTATGAACCTACCTTGAGGTTTCTTCAACTCAAGGGAGACTTGAAAAGCATTTACTCAAGACTTTTCAAGTTTCTCTTGAATTGAGAAAACCTCAAGATAAGTTCATAAGAACGGTCCTTTATAATCTCAAAAACTCCTCAGCAGGAATTTAGGGGTGAATTACGCAACCTTCAAGTCCATAGATCCTTCATTGAAATACGGAATACAAGGTAAAATAGGTAGTGCAGAAATTTCTATAGAAATACACTTCAACTGGACTGCCCATTATACTTCAGTATGCTGTCAGATTTCAGTTGTTTTGTTTAATATTCAAAGCTAAGTGGTATCATAATCAGTCAAATATTCAATAACATTTTTAGTAAATATTCAAGGTATGACAATTATAAATTGACTTTGGTCATCCAGTTGCATTTCTAAATTAGCTAGTTCATCCACTGTTATACTTCTGACATGGTCAGAGACTGGAATTTCCAATTCGCTGCGTTCAAATGAATAATTATTTTCAGGCTTTCTAGAGCGATTGAGATTAGCTGACAGCGATTTATTGTCTAGGACAGATTGATCCAAACTGTCCACACCTGTTTTCTTTCTCTTCGGTAAACTTCCAAAACTCGTGTAATTATGAAGCTGCATGTGTGATGGCACTGTTTGAACAGCTGCTCGTTCAATTCTCTGTCTATTTCTACCTATAGTGAAGATTTTCCTCTGCTTACGGTTTCTATGAGTAGCACGAGAATATTGAGCGGCTATTAAAATTTTACACGATTTTTTAGTCAAATTCTTTGCTGCTGTTTGACTAGCTGATTTTACTCCAGCGGGTACGCCAAATGAGCACATAGCAGAAATCAGACCGTTATCAGTAGAAGCGTAAGTTTTTTCATTCATAAGCATCTTCTTAACTGCAGGCACAAAAATATCCGGATTGGAAGAAATTGAATTGGAAATCCTTTCAACTAATTTCTGAAATTGGAAA
Organism: Conomelus anceps; assembly: GCA_948455865.1. NCBI lineage: Eukaryota > Metazoa > Arthropoda > Insecta > Hemiptera > Delphacidae > Conomelus > Conomelus anceps. Next base: position 16,702,103 of record OX418223.1, on the reverse strand, counting down.
TGTTCTTCAGCAGATAGCTGATTGTTCATGACTTTCCTAAACAACAATGAGTCGTCTCTCCATTCATGCTCGGAGAAATATTTCAGTGCCTCTTTTCTATAACAGGTGATCCATTCCTGTTTAATATCCCACAGCCACACAAAGTGTTCCTCAAGCTTCGTATAACCCAAGTAGTCAACTTCACTTATGAAATCTGATGCATTTGATTCAGCTTCCTCAAATTCAAACGAATGGACAACTTGCTTGAATAGAAAGTACAATTTCTGCCGGTGATCAACATTGATATTGTTCTTTCTAGAGCACAGCCATGTCCACATCATTTTCAACATGTGAAACTGACTTAATAATAAGGAAGATTCTGGAAACGCGGTTTGTAGACAGCCTCTTTCCTTCATAGCATTGTTGGTGAGGATGATTTTTGGATATCCAACAGAACAAAACCCTTCATTCGATAGTAGTTCTTTGTAACAAAGTAAGGCCTCAGTAAAAACGTATTCTTTTTCACAGTCTGTGATAATTAAACCTAATGGTAACCCTCCAACTACAGTGGGTGTCATAAACATATAAGTCTTATGCCTATTTTTATGAACCATACCGGAAACATCTAGTAACACTAACTCACTACACTGTTTCACTTCTTGATGACAACGCAACATGAGTGAGCTAATAATCACCGCAAAACAATGAATCCCATCAGATGTCTTCTGAAATCTTGTTTTGCCACCGTTCGTTCTGTCATATTTTCTGACCAGTTCTTCCAAATCAGTCAACACTTTTTCCCCCGGATATAAACCATTTTCATCAGCTTCCTTTTTAAATAATTTACAAACAATTGAATTTGATGGTAGAAACGAATTATCAGAAGCGATTTTGTAATAGTTATCTGGATATTCGCACATTAGTTCTAGTTTGAGGTAGTTTATAGCTGAAGCTGGACTGTATCCTTTCTGTAATAGTGTGAGCAGTTTCTGTCTAGTTTCATCTGACATGTCCCGATAGCGCATACTTTCCACACACACAATCGGGTGATTATGTGCTTCTCGCAAGACCATCTCTGCTGGGTATTCCTTCAGTATTTCAGCATCGTGGGACTTCAAGCTCTTACGGCAGCTAAAAAATAAATGTTTAAATGAGTATTTGTACAAAATCACGATACTGGAACACCAATAAAACAATTACACAATGTTAAGATCAAAGGGGGTTAACATTGGATCATGAAATACATTATCAGTGTATGCAAGTTAAGAAATATAATTTCTTCCGTATTTTTCATCCTTGTGATCATTTGAAAAATATACGTGCCATATTTATAGAAGAGCCACTTCTCTCATCGTATAGCCTAGCTGAAAATTTTTTCACAACTGAAAGAAGTCACAAACTAAGTCTTGAGCTTATCTGATTATCTGTATACAGTTTTTAATCATAAAAAATTATAAGTACGAAATAATTATATTAATAAGTATATGAATAGTAGACCCCACGCACAATAGTAAGGGTGCTTGCACAGAGGTACATACTCGATGCACTCAATGATAACCACTATCACAAAATTAAACATAATCATCAGACCTAATTCTTGATTCTATTTGTATAGTCTATTTCATGACTGTCTTCCACAAAAGTAACCCTGTTTTTCATCACCAAGGCTTTGTCTCCATTTTCCATACAGCTGATTGATCATATCGGATGAGATTTCACATATCTGTTGACTGAGTTTATATAACAATACTATTTAAATTTGTATAATTATCATTTACTTAGTAATTACTTGTTATTATACTTAATTTGAATATGATTTGTTTCACTCAAATGTTTATTCTAATGGATGATGACTTAATTCATTTCAAGGTTCAACCAAATGAATAAGAGGGCCTGAGGGCTACCTTTAAATCTGATTCCAATTAATTGCATGTGATGGAGAAGCTCATTTTAAAAATCATATGTTCCCTGTAGAAGAAGTTCCAAGAGCCATTCTCTTTTCTCTTTCAAATATCCTTTAAATGCAAGCAAATTTTGAAAATCCCTACACATAGATCACTGGGAATTCCTTAAAGGAAGATCCATGCAAAATTTCATTGAATTTAGTTCACGCGTTTACTGCTCTGATTGTAACAAATTTTACATAGGATAATCAGGCCAAGCATTCAAAGAACATTTACAAGCATTAAATACAAAAACCGAATCGACCTTCACCGACCTCATCATTCAAACTGCACACACTTTTTTTTACTGATATCACTACCAACCTACAAATTCCACATAGCACATAAACTCAATACCTTGGAACAATTTGAAACATACAAACACGCCGCACACAATAAACAAAGCATCCTCAATGAACGATTAAATTTTAAATCCCTCAAACTTTTCAATCACATTCTACAAAATCACAATAATTCTTCTAACCAAAACCGACATTGACGATGAAGGATGCTCGAAAACGTTTCAGCCAAGTGAGTAAATTATCTATTTATTCTCAATTAAAAATGACTGCAAGTCGTTAAATCTACCATAAAAAGTTAATATTATGGATAAAGAAATTCAAGCATACATGATTATCTTGACAGTCTCACCTTCTACATCTGGGATTGAACTCTCTTTATTCATATTGTTCACCATCCACTATGGAACTCTGGCAATGAATTTTTTTAACATTAACAAATACGAACATCCACATCTTTAAGAGTACAAGGAGGTTTTCCAGTACTGAGATAGTAATAGTATTGAACCTACCTTCTAATTATTATGTTCAGCCTCGCAGGACAATTAGTGTTCTTAGAGGGCCCAGCTCCAGTAGCTCTTCTATCAGTTGAATGCTGACATCTGTAATCTTTTCTGTAGATGATTCTGCGTCCAGCATTGGGATAAGTTCTACTAACTCTCCATGTAGTTTTGTTCTCATTAGATAACTTTCTCATCCACTCCTGTGCGAAAAAATGAACAAGTAATCATATGAACCTGTACATATTCAAAACTATAATACACATAAAAAATTTAAACCGAACAAGCAACACAGAGGAGATATCCATGAGCATAATACAAGAAGAAGGAATGATCTTGACATTCCCTACACTAGTATAATTAATCTCAACGATATAGGAGGTAAAAAGAAAAATGAAATCAACTATATGCTTGTTTAAGAAGAGATGCAACTTTTGAGTACATAAGAATAACAAACTAAAATAGCAACTAGATTTCTGTATTGCAAAATACAGAGAGAGTAATTTACAGAAAAATATTACATTCATCTGTCATGTGAAATGTGAATCAAAATTATTTAAGGAAACATTGAGCTAAACGCTGGCAAAAGTAAAAACATAACTTTTCCCTACATACTAAACTACATAAGTTATACACATAACGGGAAGAAGACGGACATTTGTTTGAATTTTTATTCTGTACATTTCAACAATAATTCTAAAACACCAACAGGAACAAATTAATGAAAATAATGTCGTTTGGCTACGTATCAAGAAAGATAGGAACAGCATCCCCACCCACTATGAAACAATATATAACCCACTATGACCCGACAAATTTACATAGAATAAACAGACACAGTGGAGTATCCAAGGACCCAACAAATCGAATAATAGTTATTATTATCAATTGTACTTATATGTACATGCACCATTCAACTAAGCTGCATACTAAACTTGCCATTCAACTGCTTCAGTTTCTATAAACATCATAATTATGCTTTACTTTTACTTTTTTTACTTCTTGGGTCTTCCCAACAGTCTGTTGACTGGGGAGTCGTCCTATTTTCTTCCCTTTGGCGGGGTTACACATATAGGCTATGTGCTCTTTGTCATCTATCTTCTATCTCAAGTGTTGATATGTATGCCCCTCTATGTATTCCATTGTACTGTAGTATGGCCTTGAAGTCAGATATTGCTTTAAACTTTTCATGAACGCCTTTGAATTTGCCATACCTTTGAGCTCTCTGGGCAGCAGGTTGAAGAAGAAAGCCCCTGTGTAAGCCAGTGATTTGCTAAATTTTTCAAGTCTATGCTGTGGAAGTTTTATGTTTCTTTTGTCATGCGTATTATAGGCATGCTGTTCACATCTTAAGGTAGGATTTGTCTTTAACACCATAAACACGGATTCCAGTATATACAATGATATCACTGTCAGGATATTGTTCTATACAAAGAGGGCCTTGCAGTGTTCATACTTGCTCCTCCTTAATATTGTTCGGGTGGCTCTCTTCTGAATACGCAAAACTATCTCAAGGTTAGCTCTAGATGCAGAACCCCACGCGACAATACCGTATCTAATGTGTGACACAAACAGGGCATGATAGGCTTTAAGTGCTGTCTTCTCCTCTGATATATTTCGGACTCTTCGTATCACATACACTGCAGATGACAGTTTTTTGCAAAGTGAATCAATATGGTTTTTCCATGTTAAATTTTTGTCTATTGTAATGCCTAGAAATTTTGTGGTGTCAGCCGCTGTTAAATTACCATCCATCTGTTCCTGATCTTGGTTGTTATTTGGAGTGAATGCTATGTGAACTGTTTTTTTCCTGTTTATGGTAAGTTTTAGTTTATTGCAAATGTTTGTGGCTTCATGAAAAGCTGCAACTATTGCGTTTCATCTGGATGTGTTTCTATTGGTAGGTATTAGTATTGTAGTATCATCAGAAAATAAGATACATCTTTTTTTCATTTTCAAGTTCCTTGGGAAAATCATTTATATATATCAGGAAGAGCAGTGGTCCTAGTATTGATCCCTGTGGCACTTCTTTGGTGACTGTTCTGAGAGATGATTTGTAGTTTATTATGGTGTTTTTCCTTTTATGGTCTATTTATACGTATTGCTTCCTGTTTGATAGGTAGTCCTCTATCCATTGTAGTGCTTTTCCCACTATTTTCAATTTTTTTAGTTTAATTCTCAAGGTGTTGAAGTCAATAGTGTCAAAAGCCTTTAGGAGGTCAATGAAAAGTCCACAAGGTTTTTTTGCTCTTCCCACATTCAAGTTATCTCATTGCTCAGACTCGACATTGCAGTCATTGTGCCAAGGCTTTTCCTAAAACCATGTTGTTGCCTTGATAACAGGTTGTTTCAAGGTATGAAATGAGCTGATCATATACTTCCCATTCTAAGATTTTTGAGGGTGTTGGCAAGTTTGCTATGGGCCTATAATTTCTTGGGTCAGCTTTGTCACCTCCCTTCAATTTCCGGTATATCTTAGCTATCTCCATTCTTGCTGGGAATTTTGCCTGGTCCAAGGATGAGTTTATGATATCAAGGAGTGGCTTCTTCAATTCATCTCCACAGTACTTCATTATTTTCCCTGTAATGTCATCATATCCAGCTGAGTTCCCCAGCTTTAGTTTTTTGAATAGTTGATCCAGGCCTGTTTCTGTGATGTTGGTAAACTCACTGAACAGTGGGTAATTAGTTTCATCTCCTGTAATATCATATGTATCATCTGTGTCTGCTTCCATTGCCGGTTGTGTAAATAGAGCATTCAATATATTGCTAACATGATATGGGTCTGTAATTTTCCTGTTTTGTCTATCAAAGTATGTGTTTTCCTGTTTTCCAAACCTTTTCCTATTTCTTTCATCATTGATCATTCTCCAAAGTACCCTAGGTTTGTTCAGGTTATTCTTTATCCTTATATTCTTCTTTATCCTTCAGTGATCCAGTAATAGTGCTTCCCAACTCAATGGACATTGGCAGTTCTTGAAAAATAGTATTGTTTCTTCTTCTTGTTTAACAGATATAATAATATATAATGCATATATTCAACAATTCAAATTAATATATCATGCATCTATTTCAACGCATTCAAAAATTAAAACGTCAACGCTGAACGCTTACACTGTAAAAAAAATAGAGTTGAAAACAAATTGAGCTGAACATCAGCCTTTGTAATTTACAATGTTTTGATTTTAAAATGCAAAAGCAACAGCTGCCAATATTTTGTTTTCAACTACCCTAGAGCCTACAGTGGAATTTAAAAAAAAAATATATATTCCACCCCCAAACTCCAAAATCAATAGCCAAGATGGCACAAGCCAAGTTACAAGAGTTCAGAATCTTCCTTTCAAGCGCTAGAGCACAGACGGACGGACAACGGCACGATTACAATAACGCCGTTTTATCCTATCGTTAAGTCACGTCAGAGGCCCTGAACTTATTCAGGTGCGACCTGATATTCTGACACCAGGCTTGAGCCTGCCAGATCACACGATATTATTATTATTATCCTTGATAAAATAATTTGCTTTAGTGTTTCAGTAATTAGATGAAGGGTATGTAAAAGGCTTATTCTGACTGTGCATTGTCATTGTTTCTAGGGTAAACGTACTAATTATCCGGGCCCTTAACTTTCAACCTTTAAAATCTGTAATCTCTTATTGATTTTGAAATTTGAGCCGTTATTTTATTCGTTGAAAACTTGAAGCAGACGCTTGTTTGGGGGGCCTATAATTCATAATTGGTATTTTTACTTAGTACTAAACTTACCTCAGCTTCAGCTCCATTGGTTATCTCTTTTATACAAAAAACCTCTTCTTCAGAATTGCTCTCTATATGAAAATACGAATAACCTTTGGGCACAAGAGTTTTCAAATTTTCCATTTTTATAAAAGTGAGATGAAATTTTAGGTTATGATGTATCATGGTATAAACAAAACAATTTTATACTACTAGATGAGTAACTCCAGAATCCGCTGTGAAGCCACAGCGCTAGAGTCGCCCGCTTCTAAAGGTCGAATCACATATTCTGTTAAGGCGCGTCACAGTCACAGTTCCGTCTCAGTTCAGTCACCAGCACATCCGGTAATGGGTTGATTAAGGGTTGATTACATTGGGATAGTTACTCGCTAAGCGAGTAGCGAGTAGGACGCTACTGACCGACCGTGTACTCGCTGGCAGAGTAGCCAACACCAAAATACAATATTATTGTGGCCAAAGCCGATACTTAATCACGCAGGCTGCCAGCATAACACTTCAGATGAGATATATTGTATATTGTTTTGATTAAATTCTATTGAATAATTGTTGGTAAACTTCATCTTTTAATTTTGTGATGTTTTCCATGACGAAATACTTAATGAACAATCTAATATTAAAACTGACACTGTATTTCACTTTTAAATAATGTTTTACTCACATATATTGGAGATGCTTGAGGAATGCATTTCACTTCTGAAAAGAAGGCTGACGAAGCTTCTTTTCAGAAGTGAAATGCATTCCTCAAGCATCTCCAATATATGTGAGTAAAACATTATTTAAAAGTGAAATAAAGTGTCAGTTTTAATATTAGATTTTTAATTTTGTGTTGTGATATTCTTTATTGTCTTAGAAATTTCATAGTATGGGGGTGATTCTAGAAATAATTTTATTAATATAATTTGGCTTGGTATGCTGAGCTGCTGTAGCACGGTCGTAAAGTAACGTCCTACTCGCTACTCGCTTAGCGAGTAACTATCCCAATGTAATCAACCCTTAATCAGTCGGCGCCGTCGGGTGTATGATAGCGTCAAGGTTATAGGTTACTGTTTCTAGTAGCCGGCACCACACATTCGGCATGAGCCGAATATTCGCCAAGTGACGAGCTGCTCGTGCTGGTATTCGCCGAGTAACGAGCAGTCCCGTTGCGGGACTAGCCAGAATTGTAGAATAGCGAACTCACATAGATAACGATGATGCTATTATTTATTGTGCTGCCTTCGTTGTTATCGCTGGAAGCTATTTATTTTTAAAGAGAAGAAAACCAACCAAGGAGAAGTTGGTGGGTGGTATCATTAAATCAAAGTAGAAACCGGTTAGTAAAAAAACAAACTAAATTTAAAAATGTAAATGTAATTATAGAATTATTGTATTGAATAATTGTATTATTTCACAAGTTTCTTTCATTTAAATTCAAAGTTTTTTAGTCTAGGATCTAGAGTAATAGGTGCCACTTCTGAAAAACCCATAAGCTTGGAACAACATTTTTACTTTTTGTGTAGTGTAGTTTTCTTCTGCTTATGTGAAATATTCTTGCATTTTGTAAATTTAAAAAAGTTATTTTAAGCCCGTCGGCACGCCCCTGAAAATAGAGCATAATAGCAGTTGACCTTTGTATAAAAAACCCCACGGTCTGTTCCTTTAAAACAGTGGTTCTTCATCCATTGGGGGAAAGGCTTTGGGTTAAAACGCAACGTACCACGTTATCAGCTGTTTTGTATCATTCGGATGATACAGAACAGGTGTGTTGATAAGCAAGACAGTATCGATACTTCCATCAGATATCGAAACTCATGCGATTATTTCACTGGATGGGATCTCGAACTGCAACCTAGTGCTAGTCCTATTCTCCTATATTGAGATTTAAAAACGTTAATGCAGTTTCTAGTTTTCGAGGTTTTGAATACTTTGACAACATGACAGACACTGTTATGGATGATTTCCTTGTACGCTATAAAAACATTTCGAACAAGCTGAGAAAGTAAGTACAATATTAATACGCTACAGTAGTAGCGTATACTATCAAATATTTAACTTTACTACTCGTTTCCAGTGAGAGGTTATGTGTACATGTTGGGTGATCGCCTAATTTTTTTACTGTTTTATTATCAGAATAACATTATAAATCGTATATGACCAGAGATTTGATGATAGTGGACCTCGTCGGTATACTTAACTTGGAATTTCGTTGATACAAAACTAACAATTAATGAATCAAGTGCACCGAACCATCGTTCACTATTCTTTTATTTTGATTTATAACATTCAGTAATATCTGAAACATAATTACCAATAATTAATAGCGTTTGATTCAGTTCGATATCCCATCCACCGATTATAGTCACATTTAGTTTAAAAAACAGACTTTTAATAATTTTAAGGTGAATGAATAAAACAGTGGTTGCGCCTAAACTGATGATGATGCCATGAGCATTGAAACTCGAGTTTGGTTTTCTTAAATAATACAAATTTTTAATGTGGAATGGACAACATCTGTTTTATTCATTCACCTTAATATGGAGAAGTTCCACAAAATGTCTGAATCGAGTGTTTATTTTGTAATAATTTGTTTACACCGGATGCACTCCGTATGTAGTCCATCAAAATAATAGATCTACTGAGACAATCCATAGTCGATAGGTTCGGTTTTGCTTTGGGTTTGATACAGTTATCGACTGTCAATATTCTCTCCGTCGATTAAGTATTTCGGTGGGCTACATACGGAAGTGCAACCGGAAAGTGTGCAGTAATGAACCTATACGCTAAATAGCCCAATCCCAAGGAAACATTCTGAGCCCTGGCCTGCATTTGATATTATGTTGATATCGATATGCCACTTCCACACTAGATATACAACCAAACAAGCGAGACTTCTTTATTTCTCTGTTTTGGTGTACAAATATCGAATACAGGTCAGGGCCTAAATTAGAGAACTCAATCCTAACCTTGCTAGATTGAAGTTTTGTTGGTGAAATGATTGAAAAAGAAAATGCATATCACTATAGAAATCTACTTTAATTTCCCCTTGTGCTTTGTCCTATTTTTAACTTTTACCAATGTATTATAAATAAATATTTTGTTTTCAGACGATTTCTTCGAAAGCCAAATGTCTCAGAACCCAGTGACCAGTTTGGTAAGTGACTAGTTTACTTTATTTTTCTTAATCCATTTATTAACCTATGTTTATTCCATAAAAAATAGTAGTAACATGAGATCAAAGATAAATTTTCATTTTATAACTTATACTTTGGCCAGTTTAGCCTTGACTTTAGTTTGGCAAGCTCCAGTTTTGTACATTTTTTATAACTTCTTTATTTTGTAGGAAAATCTTTAATTTTTGCCTCTGTTTCACCGGGTATAAGGCATTAGTTCTGTAATGCAATTTACTAGCTCAAGTTCTACATGAAAGCAATTGAATGTTGAAAATCATACTTTCAATGTGAAATTTTGAATGAAATGTTTTTCTGAACTATATTGATTTTTGAGCATTGATTATGCTGCATTTCTGATGAAATGTTTTGTGTAATTCAGGTGCTCTTGGAATGGAATGCGATCGTGCAGGTGTACTGCAGTATGCTGGCCTCTGTCAGCTGGCAGTTGCGCGGTGTGAGACTGAGCTTGGTAATAGCAGCACTGCTGCTTGGGCATTGAGAACGGCTGGAAGGCATTTCCTAATGGCTGACTCTCTTCCTCTCATTGAACCACTCTCAGATCGTTTAGAGGTAATTTCTCCTTGTAACACTGCAATTATAATTTGAAATTCTATTTCATCTACTGATGTTTTCAAATCTCTTGCTAGGCTGCTTGCACAGCAAAGAGCATCCAGTACTCCTAGATATTGGATCAAACATTGTGGAATGGTGGCATTCACTATTCACACAGCTTCAGTCTGCAATTTCCCCTTCCACAGCTTGCGTCTCAAGTAGAGCATCCAATACTTTAGGATAATCACTATTGCAAAATCAAATACATGCTGTAGAATGATGGTATTCACGCTTCTCTAGTCTGTCATTTCTTAGCATGTGCTTGATTTTGCGTGGTTATCCTCGAGTAGTACTGTAGATACTTCCCTATGCAAGCGCTTTTAGAAAAACTTGAGACACATTTCTAAAGGTTGAAAATAGTTATTTATGTATTAAGAGCGTGAAGCGCGACTTTATCGCTCGAGCCAAAACATTTACTGCGCGACGCGTAGAGGAGCGCAGTAATTTTGCGAGAGCGATAAAGAAGCTTCACGCGCGAATTGCATACAATATTTTTCCTAAAACTGCAGTTCTGGATTCCAACACAATAAAAGCTTGTAGTTTGTACCATCACAGACCATGCACGGATTTGGTAAGCGTTCGCCTTTTTTGAGGTTATGTGAATTTCACGGATTCAGTGATCAACCAATGAGAAGACATCAAAATCAAAACAGAAGCGTAAAGAAAACAGCTGGCGAGCGTAAAGTACTTTACCGCTTGCGGAGCAGTAAAGAGGTATTTTACAATTAGTTTTCAGTACGTAAAGAACTACTTTACGAGCAGTTGTAGGAAAAACATATTTTTCAACATATTTCAAAAGTGTTCTATTCCATATTTCATCAATTATTTATGCATACATACATTCATCTGCATACAAATTAGAAGGCGCCTTAAGCTGTTCACTTCTCTAAATCTCAACCGAATATCCTAGTTCATTAAAATCTTTTTTTTTTGAGGATGAAGCCACAAAGGTCTGAGACCTGTGCGTGGGTAATGAGCTGGATGATGGTGATTGATGAGTTGGACCTACAGTTTTAGGTGGGTTCCGAACCACCGAGGTTATCTTTGAAGTTTATTTTCTATTAATTTATATTTTTTTTAATTAACTTGAGCTCAATGTGATCAATGCTTTAGACAGAAAACTCATTTTTAGTGTTTGAATAACCTCTTTTTACTGAGGGTTTACGAGGCTCTATTAGAGTGCTGACTACTGGTAAATAATGATTAACTATTTCTGTTGTATTTGATGTATTTTTAAGGGCGCTCTCGGCAGTTTCTCTGAAGCAAGTCGTCTATGGCAGTCTGATCTGGAGGTTCCACTCAGTGCTGGTCTGAGTCTGGAAACTGGGGCAGCTCTGGCTCATGATCCTCATCAGGCTGTCACCCACTACGCCAAGGCTGCCAACCTTCTATCTTCTTGTCCGCCTCAGCAACTTCCCGCCTTATGTCAACTGCTCTCTTGCCGAATAAAAGCTGGTAATGCTAGCAATATTACTATCCCAAATTAAGCAGTACAGTAATTTTTTGAAGAAAGCAGTTTGGGCTTAATGCCTGTTGTGCCTTCAAATTACTATGTAATTTAGTCTTAAATTTAGAATGAATGAATATTCTACCCAAAAAAAACTTCACTGAAAAACGAACTACACATCGACACACAATATTTTAATAATAGTTTATGCAACGAATGTATTATAACTGTTCAAGCCACAAGTGAGATATAAGATAGGACAAATAACGTATTCAATCTAACATAACCTAGAATGCTTTATTGTTTACGATCGGTTGTGAATGTTTGTGATTCAAAGAAAGTATAATTTATTGGGTTAGCATGTTGCAGCTTAAAATCTTTCTATTTCAATCAGTTTTTTTGATTGTACAACTTATATTCTCTTAGAAAACCTTTGTTGTTTGGTTTTTCCAAAACAAGCCAATAACTTTGAAATGGGGTGATTCAATTAGTTTTAAATGAATGTATTACTCCTAATTAGATTAACTACTTCTGTTGCCGGGTATTAAAAGACCAAAGGCAAACAACAATACAGAAAAATGTAATACAAAATTAATGCATAGTGACAAAAAACTCTTCCTAAAGTGACCCGAAAAAGTGCCTATTTTTTCACTAACTGTAGCACACAAAATAGTCTATTCCTGCACCAGTGTGGGAAAGTAAATTCCAGTGCGGGAAAGTACTTTTTGCAACCTAACAACACAAAATAGTGAGCATATAATACGCAGGTTCTCTATTCTGTATTCAAAAATAGGTTGGCTACTCTGCTTCAGCTGTGAAATAGTTGTAGTTGAAATCGATTTGATTCGAAGATAGGTTATGTGAGGAATTGTCAGGGTATTTATGTCCTGTTCTGTTCTGTTTAAATTACTCTATACATTACTGTAGGAAAAATTGAATGTGTAATTCGAGCGCAAAGTATTGTTTCTGCACTCAAGAAACTTTTTTCACTCGCCTTCGGCTCGTGAAAAAAACTGTTCCTCTCGATGCAGAAAAACGCTGCTTTGCACTCTAGTTACACAAATAGCTATTATACGGCTGTTTGATAGAAATGAACGATATTTTGTAAAATCAATTTTTCTATTTCTCTTTTGTAATTTTTGGCTTGAAAATAAATTATCGTTTGATTTGATCAGTAAGCATATTTCATGAATGATGAATTTACCAACTATATATCTAATCAAATTTCTCTAGCAAAAATTATTATCATGGGCTATTTTAATTCTTAGTCTTCATTTGTCAAGGTGATTATGAAGGTGCATTGAATACAGCCAATGATTTGGCAGCAACTGTTGAAAGTTCGACATCAGTCCCTTTTGGGTTGTACTCAGACATTCTTTTAAGGTGAGATTCTTCTTCCTCCTCGTATTTATTCTTTTGTATTCCTTACTTTGTATTTGGATTCTTCTTTGTCTATGTACTTTTAGCTACCAAGCTTTATTTTAAAATCTATCTCAACTGTATTTTTTGGCATAAATAAGTTATCAACGAATCTTGGAATCCAAAACAGCTAAGAATGATTTGTGACTAGATAATCTTGTCACTTAAAAGTAGAGATCACTAAATTTCATGGGCGAGTAGAACTGTGTTATTGCTATTATCAGTATGCAAATCGGCAGGCCGATGTGAACAGTGCTGGCGCTTTGTGCACTTTTGAATGCAAATTTAGGATTATTGTTGGTAAAGTTACCTGACTAGTTAGCTAGATGGTTAGTGTCGGTTAGCTGTTGGTAAAGTTACCTGACGAGTTGACTCCAGCAATTATTATTTTTTATGGCCCAATTAGTTAATGCATGTCAGGTTCTTGTCCCTAACTTCGCCCCTTCATGTAAAACATCACTGTGTCTTGGATTATCATCATCAACTATGATTCTATTATTAATAATTTTGATAAGTTAACTTGAAAAATAAATTTTTAGGTCATTTATCTTGATATAATGTATCATATAGTGATGCTAATATTTCGATTAGTGTGTTATATGAAAATATTTATTTCGACATTCTTGCAACAAGGTGATTTTAAATTACATTCTACTGAAATCACCGTCTAGTCTCTAGTAGTAGAAGTTGTGCTCAGTTCCTTAGTTACACTTGAAATTTCCTGCAATATTTTTTACGCTCTTTTGGTTAAAATGACATTGTTTTGTTCCTTACAACAGATGTGAAGTGACAAGAGTATTGCTTGTTCTGTTGTTGAGGCCACCTCCTTCAGGTTTACCTCCAGTTTTGTCAACACTACTTGAGAAATATACTTGGCAAAATCAACCTCCTGGTGAGTCAGTTAAGCAACTCATACCCTTATCGACTACTATGCATCATATACATCATTAAATTAATGCATAGTGTATCAGGCTGCTTTTGTACTATGCGTCAAATGACGTAGGAAATTTTTCATGCTTTTTGAATTTATACGGTATGCATAGTTTCAACCATAAACTTCTGGTCCATCTATTTTACTTGTAAATTGTGTACTATAATCACATTATACAACTATATACTTTATAAGCAGGGTACAGTTTATGATTAACCCTTTATTGGTCAATGTAACACTGGAGATGCATACATTTGTAACGCAGTTATCTCTTTGAAGATTTGAATAACCTAGTCTTTGAAAGTGACTATACTTTGTCATACATATTTATAAGCATGTGCTTCCATATCATGAATAATATTCAGTTGGTGATGATAAAATGGCTGACCAGTGACACTTGCCATCTGAGCATGTGTTGATTAAAACTTTCATTATTATTTATTTTTCAAATATTTCATTAATATCGCATTGGAATTTAATTTTTTTTTAAATCACAACATATTGCCACTCCAGGAATTTCGGGAAAGTACTGTTTAAAAAAACTTATTGATGAGAAATATATCCACAGTTACAATGAACGTTGAGCGCACAAGCACATTTGGACTGTTATGTATCTCACATGATACTATGACCGGTTCCCAATCTTTCATTTCTGAAAGTCATGTAACTACTTGCGTCATTTAGTTTTAATTTTTGTATCAATATCCTCCAGCAATAAGCAATATTATTGGTGTAGAAAATTCTATTCAAACCTTTTGTCAATATCCAATATCTTGTAAATTTTTGTTTCTGTGGTGTGTGTGTGTACTTTTACTATACCATGATGTGGACAGATGCATCATGATGCTATGAATAGTGAACCTTTAGTTTCAGGTGGGTTCCAAACCACCGGGTGTGTGATAATAAAGCTGATGTTATGTCATTGCAGCCTGTCACCCTTCCAAGCACAGTCCCAAGCACCTGTGACTGAACATTATTATCGCCCTGTCACCCGTGCACATTAGGCAGACAATTGGTCTAGTTTGTTCAATTCTTGTATCAAGAATCTCTTGAAAAAATTAAATCAAAATTCCCAAATTAAATCTAACTGCACCCTTCTTATATAGTATGAAGTTGTGGACAGTGATTATAATACACAAAGCCGAACAGGTGCATATTCCTAAAAGTCCCCGAAAATCTTGGTGCCTTCCCCCCTCACAGTAGTAAAATGTAGGTTATTACAGGAAATTCTTTTACTCAATAATGGACTATTGGATAGGGTTGATTTTTCTTCTGTTATATTAGTCATATACAATAATGCCATAATTGTCCTATTCATTTCTATGGTAAACCTGATAGTTTTACTGAAAAAAATTAAAATGCCCTGAAAATTCGAATTTTTTCAACTTGATTTTTTCCTATTTTGAGGGGATTTTGTTGTACGTCATTTTACGGAAAAAAGTTGAAAAAAGCTGTAGCACGTTTCTTTCACACATAATGATGTGTGTAGTTGCATGTTCAGTCAAGGATGATGCTAAACGGTTGACCTTGACTGCATTTCAGTGAGCTACCATTTTTCAATTTAAAAATGATTCAATTCTAGCCTACTTGTGTATTGTCACGCCCATCAGTGGGCGAGACTTGGTATGGCCTTCAGCCAATCACAAACCGTCCATGAAGGTCAGCCTATCCCTTAGCCAATAGTTTCATTTTGTGTTTAGTATATATTAAGCTACTCTGTACTTTAGTTTTAGTCTGAGATTGATAATGGTGTAACAACCGATACTAGTATCTCACTGTTTTTAATAAATGTGGTTGTGACAACTTCGTCTTATTATTCATTGTGATAATATATTTAAAATATTTTGGTTTCTCAAATTTATCTATTGAATATGTTGAAAAATATTCTCAAAGCAAAATTGTCAAAGCTTCAATACAGGGAGATCTGGCTATTTGTTATTATGAGTATTATTAAGCGTTTAAAGTTGGTTTTTGTGATGGATACAAACTAGAATGAATCCTTTGAACTCAGAATTTCATTCTTACAATTCCAGTGAAATGGTTGGATGAGCAGCTTTTTCTCCTGCTTCAGTCTCTAGTACTCGCTTGTCAAGCCCAGGACCATGAAGCTCTTTGTGAAACCGAAGGACAATTATGGAGTTTATTGGACATTGAACAGCAACACCTGCTCAGCTGCATTATTAGGACAATTACTGCAAGTGGCTGAATCAATTTGTAGCACCTTCAACCTGGAAGTCAGGTGATTTTCCATTACAAACTCGGCATTATACAATTTCGTTATGAAAATCGATGTATGTCACTCATCACTTATATGAAACATGTTTAACAAGTCTGGATAATAATTTGGATGTCAGCGATACTGTTTTTTCCTACTGTCGACATTTGTACATGCTAGTGATATGAATTAAAGAAAAAAAGAATTCGAACAGAAAAGTGGTTTAAGCAGGATTTAAATTTTTAGTAATGCCATATGTTTTTATGGATTCTAAAAAATCTTAGTTTGAATAAAAACAATAATCTATGGTCTAAGAGTGTCGCCATAAGGTTATGTTGTACAATCTTGAAAAGAATATACAAGACATAGGCTTTATAATATGGTTACAGTTCCGTATCTTTCCACTGATTTTGATATCAAAATAATCTATATCTGTATCAAATCTGAAGTTAAACCCATTCTATACAGGACCGAAAAAGCATGGCAGAAACGCATAGATTACATTTCCATATACTCGATATAACTCTATATCAAATCAATAAACGTTTTGTTCACCATCTTAGATTTTGATGAAATTTGGTAAACTCATAGTGAGTGATGAAATTAACAAAAATACAAAAATTCGATTTTAATATCAAGTTTACAAGTTACTACCATTTAAAATTTCAAAAAATTCCCAGAAATTGGAAATATGACATTTTTTAATTACTCTAGCAGCTGATGCAATCAATAGGGCTGTGAGTGGTATAATTTTACAAATTTCGATTTTTTACATGATAAAATAATAATTCATTGCCATATGCTGAAAACACAGTGCATTTAACATTATCCTCGGTGACATAATTTTCAAATATAAGTAGAGCATTTTTATGTAACCTCAGGATCTGCAACATAATGACCAGTTTTCACTTTTCAATTTCAATTATGTAATCAAACAATTAGTCTTTTATAAAGTCCAAAATAGCACATAGAGTTTTATCAAGGCGCTGTGCTTTTTTTCCTCTGAGATAACTGTATTTCAGTGCTCTATTGAAATTTTCCAGGCTCATATTGGCATGGACTCTAGCATGAGTCCTGCAAGAGTATGTCTAGAATCAAAATTTGTCATTCTTTACATACCGATCCCAGAAGTAATTATTTGAGCTTCCAAATCACTTTTCAATTTGTATTGGGTTGCTGGTTGAATAAATTGAGAAGTGTGACAGTCCAGCTCATTTAGAAGGGGCTTTGCAATATGTAGACAGTTTCTTTCTTTTTAATTTTTTAGGTTGCCCCACCAAGCCCTCGTCCCATAGTCTCACTCCATGCTAAGTAGAAGGCTTCTTCTATGTTGGTTATGAAAACGTGAGGCATATTCCAGTCACACTTTTCATTGACAAGAGCCTAGAAATTAATTTGGATGTTAGTAATTTAGTTTCTTCCTTCTGTTATCATTTGTCAATGCTATTTTATATAAATTGGAAAAAAATTAATTTGGTCAGAAATAGAGTTTAAGCAGGATTTAAATTTTTGGTAATGCCACATGTTTTTATGGATTCTAAACATAAAATCTTAGTTGTTTGTATAAAAACATATATTAACCATCCTAGTACCAGGTGAGACCATGGTGACGTTTCCAACCCAGTCTTCATTTATACATTTTTAGGAAAAATACTTTGAAAAAATCATTATTATATAGTTAAAAAAACGATATTTTTTAAATATTTAAAAAATTGAACGAATATCATTGTTCAATTAATTATTACACGAGCACATTGGGGGCTTTATATTTTCATGTTTCCCACACAATTGTTGCTCACCTTTCATGCACCAGGAATTGTCTTTTCTGTCTTTTGCACAACTACAAAAAGCACATCTTTTTCTGGACTGCAAAGCAGCAAGAATTGGTGTTTGGTCATCTTGCTTTGGTATACCCAATCTGACTATGGAAGATTGGATTTGTGAAGGTATGTGTAGATTATTGGCTCTTCTTGTCATCCAGGGTTTGATGTGTTCAAAAGCCAGCATCTTCAAAAAATCAGTACATGCCTCATTTGAATATCATTCCAAGTTGAGGTTGAACTTGTACAACACACCCTTCACAGCAGCCATGTACAAAATTCCAAAAAAATATCTCAGTGGTCAGCGCTTTGTTGTCTTGTCATAACTTTTCCATGACATCATTGTCTCCCTTTGCAGAATTTAAAACTGTATTATCTCTGGTTTGGACTCACCCATTTCACCGATATAGGACATCAGTGACAATAGCAGTACTTTTAAATTCTTTTTTGGAGTGTGTGAAAGAATGATTCTATCAGGTTGGCACAGGTATTTAGTGTGAGGGATGGAAGTTCGAGCTGAGAGCATAGACAGTGTGATTTGAGGGTTTTTTGAGAGTACCCACTACTGTCCACCTTTTCTTTGCCAATTATTTTGCCAACTCAACAGGGGTGACCTTTGCCTGCAGGCAAAGACAGATGACCTTTTCTTCTTATTACTTCTTGACCAATGTAAGATATTCCTTTTATAAAGTAAAAAGTCTTGGCATCACACATTGAAATAATTTTCCTTCTTATTACTTCTTGACCAATGTAAGATATTCCTTTTATAAAGTAAAAAGTCTTGGCATCACACATTGAAATAATTTTCCTTCTTATTACTTCTTGACCAATGTAAGATATTCCTTTTATAAAGTAAAAAGTCTTGGCATCACACATTGAAATAATTTTGAGACTATATTTGTCAGACTTTGATGGAATAAATATTATAAATGGATGTTTTCCACAAAAACTGAGAAGTGTTGGTGAAATCCAATTCATACCAAGTTTGATACACGACTCAAGCTATTTTACATTACAATAGCATGCAGGTGCACCACAATAATAAGCAAGATTATTCTTCAAATCAGTTAACTGTTAATTTCTAGCATGTTGACTGTTCATGATATACAAACTGATTTTATGCAAAATAAGTAGCTTTAAATCTTTAGTTTGAATCTCTTTTGTCATAGTTATTGTAAAAATCCTTCACATTGTGATGTGGCGTAATGCTGATGGAAACCCCCTCTGGGATGCTCCCATATTTAAATCCAGCTCCCTAAATGGAAATAGTGATTCTAAGTATATGGAACAACCTCATCAAACATTTTTTGAACAATAATTAACTGTATTTTTTCTAAAGTTTGTTACGAAAAGGTGCACATTTATCAGTTGCCTGTGTAACCGGACTGGTCGACAACATTTGGTAGCGCGCCTATATATTTACCCGTCCGGACATATATAGTAGAATTTCTAGGAAACTAACATGCCTTAACCACTACAGATGAGGGCGACTGGAGATTCATACACTGTGTTTGCTTCTATTTGACTTTATTGGCATAAATCAATTCACTAATCTTATAGTATCATAAATGTAACAACACGGAACAACTTGCAACAACAGGGTTCAAAGGAGACAACCTTTCCGTATCAAACTATATTAACGATCCACTAACAACAAATTAGGATTAAGGTGAATTCAATAACATCTCATTTAATAATTATATTGTCGACCACTCGAAGATAATTGAATATATTGCACGAAACAAGAAGTTTAATCTCAATCGAATCACTCCATGGTTCAAATCCCAGAGTCAAGAAATTACATAAAAATAGTCACACAAATATTCTAACATTAATTGGAAGTCTAGTCCGCGCCACACTTAATTGATCTGTCTGAAATTGAATTATCTCACTAGTAAATAGAAGAAATAAAAAAAAAGAAACAATTCTCAACTGTATTAATTTGACCACAAAAATCAGGTATCTCAAATGGGCACGTCAATAGAGGTAATGTCAATCCAATTCACAAGTTATTCAATTATTTTTTGAGGGTCAACTCAGAAGAACACAATAAAATTCCGAATAGGCGACATAAAATCAGAAATCAGAACCTTATGTTGAACTTCCAAAGCGGGTAATTTTTCGGTTGCTTGTTTTAACAAGAAAGCCGTGTCTTCAGTTCGTCTGTGAAGTTCAGCTACTTCTTGTCGAGTTTCGTTGAGATTAATTTCCATGGCGATTATCCACTTCTCTCCGGTAATAAGCACCTCTCCCTGATCCTCGAACCAGAGCTGGTTAGCTTCAGGTGGGGAGATAGCCATCAGACCTGTAACCAATCATATTCGATGTTCTACTCTGACAGTGGTTTTATTATTCCACCATTATTCCACCAGTATTCCACCATAGTTATTACATCTCCCATATTCTAGGATTAATTCGACAACTGGTTACTTGTATTCATTTCATTTCTGAAGCTAACGTACTCCGTCTTTCCAATTAACATTATTAAAATTAATTGAAAAATAATTCCTATTGTGCTAAGTGACATTAGAAGTCTGATATATTATGATACAGTCAGCAATCTCTCCAATCAGCCGTGAGGCATGACTTAGATTGTATGAGCGATTCAATGTTTATTGTTGACATGGAACTGCTTATTTGACAAGGCTGTTCCAAGGCGGTATCGTTGACCCACAATGTAAACAATGGTTCTAGTGTCGTAGTTACGTCTCTCGCCGCTAGATTGCGTAAGCTTTCCGATCGCCGTAATACTCTTTCTGGATATTCCCACGGTTACCGTTCATTTACCCATGTGATCACAATGTTGCCATTCTCTTACCCAGAGCCGTATTGTTTAAGTAATAACAATTACTGCATAGGTCGTGCATTTTATAAATTTTCTCACAATCCAATAAGTTACCTCTTCTATTTCAGTGAAATTTGAATCTTTCGTTCTCTTCTAGAACACAAGGTCTATTCCAGGATGGTATTTTCAACCGAGGTTTGGTTTAAATACCACCGCCTACTCGATTCAACGGTAGCCCTCCCCCCTTATGGTTTTCCACTAACCAACTGGTCACCCTTTCCAACAATAAAACGTTCTCAGATCAGACATCATATTCGTGAATTATTTTCGAAAATCCAGATGACAATTCAATTTAAGATTACACAGTGGTAACCATTCTACTAAATTAATCATCAAAATACAAGTACAACTTTTCAACACTACATCAAAATTAATCATCATCAATTGAATTCCAATTAGTCGCATAGCCATAGAACAAAATCATCTCCTCTAAACATAATTCATAACAAAACATAATACAATCGTTGAAATCTCAAGTTAATAAATATTTTATCTCCAAACAAAATCAGCCTAATCGTCGTCAATCGAAATTCATAATTACATCGTCATGAACACTGATAAAGAGTGTTCAAAATACAACTTACAAATTAAAATTAATTCACAAACAACATCAGTCGAAATACAACATACAAATCAGAATTAATTCACAATCAGAATAATCTCGTCATCAAAACTCAGTATTATCTCGCAATTACTAATACAAGATCATCCCCTAGTGCGCCAAATTCAAAATTCTTCCCGGTTGTAGCACATATCCACTCACCAGCCATCCAGCTGACAAAAGTCCCCAGTACGCTAGTAATCCTCCATCCCGACAAGAGGCCGTGCTCAAAGGGGACTAAGTCACCAAATAATTCCAACTGAAGTGATTCCAAGTGAGCACATTCCTCTTCAGCCACCCGCTTAGTTTCATCGTCAAAAGCCAAGCTTCGGACAAATCTTAACACCACCCACTTAGGGATATGATGGTCAAACCTGTCACCGTCCACTGACCCATACCAAGCATACGTTTTAGAGTAAAAGTCACTTAGCCAGGTTGGGCTGGATATAGGAGAGTTCACTGGCGGGTGACCACCTCTGCGATACAACAAGTAACACTGACGTATATAACTGGAAAAAGGGGTTGATATAATCCCTTGTTTTGGTGGCCTCTTCTTTCAGTGCAATGGACGCCACCTGCCGACATCTTAAGCTCATATCATATATGTTACGCTTCTGATATGTATCATTGGTGATGGTGTTGCTCAGACAAAACGCCCACTTAGTACGATAAGACTCACCACCAAAGACAGATTTGGGCCCACCCCCGGGCGTTGCCCAACGGAAGAAATCACATCCATACTCATCAAAGCTCAGACACCCGTTCCTGGTCGGCCACCCGGAAAAGAAAAGGTCCATCTTCTCCTCGACAAAATCAACAGGCATATTCTCCATCTTTCCGGTTACCCATGACCGCACGTTGGCCTTGATTTGTTCTCGCGTATGTGGGCTCGGACCACCGAGTGCATGTAAGTGCATCAGTAACATGTATCCCTTGTTGCTGTGCAAATTGGAATAACAGTAAGCGTGTAACCTCTTCAGATCAGATCGGACACAGTCGTCAACGATGTCAGGGGGGTATCTCCTACGTTCAATCCCCCGTAGATAGCCGAGTAGTGTCTTAGCAATATTGACCTGTCCCAGTTCAATTAGTGCCCTATAGTAGATGGAAAGTGAAGAAGAAAAAGAGCCAACAGAAAAATAACCCCCATACTTCACCCGTTTCAGACTACCAAGGCCAGGCCTGTTAGGTCGGCCCCCATCACTGTCGATGAGACCGCCAGGCAAGGACACTCGATAGATCTCACCACGGGGTGGAGTCATATCCTCCGGGAGCATTTGGTGCAGTGCTCTTATTCTACGAGGCCAGGTTTCAGAAATTGAACAAAACTCGATGGGCAGACTAGGCTCAATAGGTGTTCTGCTGTTTGCGTTAGCAGGTGGTGGAAGCAGGCTCCCGTCTTTGCTGTCTAGTGGTTCGATGTCTCTTCCAACCGCTGCAGTTCCGCCTCGGTTGGCATTGACTCCAAGTTCACTCTCTCCTTGACGCCCCGGTTGCGCTGTTCTTCCATTTCCCGCACTTCGCGACGATCCATTTGCCTTTCTATTTCCCGCCCCGCGGCTAAGCCCGCTTGAGATACCGATCCCGAGGTCAGGTATTCCTTCCCGGCGGATAGAGCTGGTTTCGCCACGTAATCTCAAAGCCACCCTAAAAAAGAGTCCAGGGAAAAGGGATCAGGTAGCACGATCGGAGAACATTGTATACGGCGTTTACCCTTCAGCACGCCCATCAAACCCGATGTTATATATGACAACGATGGTATGGTGTCAAATTCCAAAGGACTCTTGAAGGCACGAGTGTACGTAAGAGTTGATAAAATGGGTTTGTTGTCGGTCTCGTTAGGACAGTAGGCTATATTCCAGTTAGTCCTGAATTGGAAATAGGTGGATGTACCCAAATTCTCAACCCACATGTCCTGATAGAAAGGTTTCTCTTCAGCTCCGCAAGACACAAAGACTACGGGCAACGCAGACTCATCATTCACAAAACCCGTCATGATGGCCTTCTGAATACCCCAGTCCTCCTCAATCTTCACTCCTTGCAGACGTTTTCCTCCGATTGTGACTGACGAAAGTGTCACATTGGCGTCCGAGATGTTGGATTCAACCTTCTCAGCCCACTGTATGGTACAGCATGTAGCATAGGGGGTATTGACCATGAATGAGGTTCCGTCCGCATAGGATACACCAAAATATTTTTTGATCAAGTCGATGGTGTCAGCTGGTGATTTGACTATTGCAGGTGAAGTGTTATTCAGTTGACCGAGAAAGAGAAGGCATTTGATCTCCGTCAAAGTTGAGTAGAAACCCCTGTGGCTAGCAGCGTCCCAGCCGACCCAGTGTCTGTACTCGATGTCGTTCTGTAGCAAAAAGATCGCCAAACTACCTGACAAAGCTGAAGCGAGGTGTGCGTTGAAACTGGTCAATGCCGAAATATCCACGAAGTGGTACGGCCCATCTACAACATGTGTGTCAATGAGATGTGACGCGGCCGCGAGCCTATTCAATGAGCCAGCCATCTGGACGACGTAGTTGGAGGCACTCAGAAAATCAGGTGTGGCTTGCTTCCAATATCCGAGCTTTAGCTTGTAGTCACCATAGGTCACGTCTTTCACAGCCACTTGAACCCAGGAAACCGGACAGACGCCGACGGGTGAGGTCAATGAGAAATTGTATCCTGAAATGCGCTCATCCATTTTCTTGTGATCCGCGATGGTGCATCCCTCAAGCCAATCTGAAGACTGCCAATCACATTGTCCCCACTTCTGCGCCTTGTAGCTCCACAATCCTCTGACTGGTTTAGTATTATCATACCCAAGACCTGTGCTTTTAGCGATCAGCCCTAATCCAGGGTTTTTTTTGCAGAAGATGTCAGCTGCCAAAAATGCGGCCCTGCCAGCAGCATCTCCCACGGTGTTCCTGTTGAGTATGTAGTGGTATGCGCTGTGTAAAGTCTGCCTGAGAACGCCGGCGTTTTCCTTGGTAAAAATCTTTCGCCAAGCCGG
The DNA here is from genome assembly GCA_948455865.1 of Conomelus anceps. NCBI lineage: Eukaryota > Metazoa > Arthropoda > Insecta > Hemiptera > Delphacidae > Conomelus > Conomelus anceps. The sequence goes on along the minus strand of OX418223.1, from coordinate 16,677,586 downwards.
TCTTATATCATTAGTAACCGTCGCTGCGGCTGTGTCAATAGTGAAGACGATGTTAGTATCCTGCACTGTGATAGTCGGTGCAGTTGTGGGAGAACTACCGATCATTTGGACCAGCATGACATTCCTGGGACCAGGCAGATGCACAGAGTTAGAGGCAGGCATCTCAGCCAGACCGCCAGCATACAGGTCGTTATCTATGGCATCATGTTCAGTGAGGTAATTGATGATCTTATACCAATTGATCCTCCCCGCCCAACAATCGCTGTGCATATGGGTGACGATATACCCCAATATATCCCCCATGGTTAACAATTCTCCGGTGACAGGGATTTATTTCTTCCTCGCCGCATCGCTGTGGTGATGGTGTGTTTCCCCGCAGGCGGGAATAATTCCTAGGTGGAGGGATATTTTGTGTCGGCTGTTGGCTAATCTGTATGCGCGCGCAGCGCAAGCAAGCAGAGTCGTTCTCCTCTTCCTCCTCTTCCTTCTCATTCTGCCACTGTCCATCCTCTCTTCTTCCATTGCTTTCGTTTTTCTTCTTCTTCTTACCGGTGTCTTCCCTTCGTGCTGTTTCCCGTTTCTCGCTATCAATCATTTTATTTTCTTTCGTTCCATCGTTTGTACTATCTACTCTCTCACCGTTGTTATCAGCATCATAAATCGGTCTCTCTCTCTTCTCGCTGTCCACTTCGCTTCGCGCTACGTAACGCACTGCTCTCTCCGTCTTAACTCTTGGTTTATTCTCACCTTCTCCCCGTTCATAACAATTATTGTCTTCGGGCGGCGCGACTCCACAAAAGGTGATTCTTTTCCTTCGCACGTCGATTACGGCTTCAGCTCTACTCAGGAAATCGCCCCCTAAAATACCATCAGCTTGTATGGCGATTTCAGCTATGGTGAAGGGATGAATTTTATTTATTCTCGCTATTTGACAATTTAGATATTGTATGCCAAATATTCCCAAAGTAGCACCTGTCACCCCACGGGATTTGATGTTCACTTCCGAAATTTTCACGCTGTCTATTGGTCTTTTTAGGATGGAAATCTCGGCTCCAGTGTCGACAAGCAGGGTTCTCGTCGCCCCTTCTATTAGACAATTGACGTAGATGTTGTTCGTCCTGCTTGTTTCGACATACGGAATCCAGTTTACTGGTCCATTCCGGTTGTGGCCGGCACCTGGACCTCTGGTACCTGGCCGTTCCCATTTGGGGAATTTTGTCTGTCGCTCGGTCTGTCACTTGGTCTTGAATGCTTGTACTCCCTTTGATTCGGACAGTTGAACGAAAGATGGTCGGGTGCTCCGCATGAAAAGCAGAATTTCGGCCTTGGTTGCCCTCCGTCTCGGCGTCCACCTCTTGGTGTCCGGTTCGGCTCACTCTGATTCGCTCTCTTCCTCCTTGTGGCACACTCTCTCCCATAGTGCCCGACTCCTCCACACTCGTAACAGGTTTCCTTCTGGTTGCCTCGTTTTGGGGTAGAATCATCCCTCCATTCGAATCGGCCTTGTATGGCATTGACTTCCTTATTCAAGCATTCGGTCGTTATTGGGAAAATATTATTATTGGTCAAGTTGGTGGCTTGGGCCTCTGCCGTTCGCTCTGCTATCCTGATCGCCTCTTCGAGATCCTTGGGCGGGAAGACCTGTAGCGTGGTCACTGCTGGGCCTCTGATTCCTCGTACAAAGGCGGCTAGGAGAGTACGTTGCAGCTGGGCGCGCGTCCACTCGGCTTCCTGCTGGTTACTCGGCATGGGCATCGCTTTCAGCCCCAGCTCTCTGCACCGGTCGGCGAAGGCGCGAGCGCTCTCGCCTGCATCCTGCTTCACCGTGCTCAGCGATAGTAGCCAACGTTCTGGGTCGATAGTACGCTCGAATCTTTGTAAGAGGACTCGCTTGAAGTCGTCGAAGGTAGCCGTTGTTCTGGCGAGTTCAGGGTGAGCCTCTAGGCAACATGCTGCAGGGCCAGTAGACTTCAGTCTACAGATGAACTGTTTGTCCTGCTCATCCCAGTTGCCGGTCTTCGCGACCAGGTCTAGGTTTTGGAGGAACTCCCTGACGGGCTGCGTCCCCTCGTCCCCAGAGAAGCTCTTGATGAGTGACTGTAGCCCCAGGTCCTTGCGTCTTCCTGCGGGTCTTGTGTTCACAGCATTTGATGTAGATTGTTCCTGGCGATCGATCCTTGCCTGTAATTCTTCGTTTTCACGTCTCAGCCTCTCCAACTCCTCTCTTTCCGTGGTAGGCTCATCGTGCTCTTCCGTGTCGGACATGATTGTAGCTGTAGATGTAGTCGGGTTGTAGATACAGGTAGATGTGGTAGATTTATCAACTCTCTATTATTCTCACTCTCGATTTCGATATTTACGGTATTATTTTTTTTTTTTGCTTCTAAATTAATAAAAATTATAATAGTTCTAACAAAACTTCAACCGTTTCTGTCAGAATTCTACTCAGGTAATCTGTGAAATTCGTATCCTCCCACTTGTTGTTCAACAGTAAGTCCACCAGAAGTTGGCTCCTTTCCAACACGAATTCCGCCACATTAGCTTCAAAATATCTGTTATCCCTATTTCTTGACAGTTTGTTCAACCAACGTCTAACCAGTCGTATTACCAGAACAACCACATTATTCCCAACATTACTGTCCATATTATCCGACATTCCTTCATCACATATTTCACTCGATTTGTCTCTCTTAAATTATTATTATTTTTGTTTTATTATATGCGGACAACCAACTAACTCACAATAATTCTACAAGAATTTCAATCATCTCTAGTAGGATTGAAACAACGTTATGTCCGAAATGTTCCGAATTACTCGGAGTAAGGTCTATCAAACTTGAAATTAATTCTACAACAAATTCAGCTACATTATAGGCAACGGTTCTATTTGCATGGATTGGCATTTTTTTGCAGCCAAATCCCACCGCCGGCCACCAATTATGTAACCGGACTGGTCGACAACATTTGGTAGCGCGCCTATATATTTACCCGTCCGGACATATATAGTAGAATTTCTAGGAAACTAACATGCCTTAACCACTACAGATGAGGGCGACTGGAGATTCATACACTGTGTTTGCTTCTATTTGACTTTATTGGCATAAATCAATTCACTAATCTTATAGTATCATAAATGTAACAACACGGAAAAAATTGCAACAACAGGGTTCAAAGGAGACAACCTTTCCGTATCAAACTATATTAACGATCCGCTAACAACAAATTAGGATTAAGGTGAATTCAATAACATCTCATTTAATAATTATATTGTCGACCACTCGAAGATAATTGAATATATTGCACGAAACAAGAAGTTTAATCTCAATCGAATCACTCCATGGTTCAAATCCCAGAGTCAAGAAATTACATAAAAATAGTCACACAAATATTCTAACATTAATTGGAAGTCTAGTCCGCGCCACACTTAATTGATCTGTCTGAAATTGAATTATCTCACTAGTAAATAGAAGAAATAAAAAAAAAGAAACAATTCTCAACTGTATTAATTTGACCACAAAAATCAGGTATCTCAAATGGGCACGTCAATAGAGGTAATGTCAATCCAATTCACAAGTTATTCAATTATTTTTTGAGGGTCAACTCAGAAGAACACAATAAAATTCCGAATAGGCGACATAAAATCAGAAATAAATTCAAGCCTCAACTTAGGGACAAATCAAATATCTCATATAGACGAAAAATAATCATAAGCATAATAAAATAGTCGAATCATAACCCTGATAATTGTAATAAAATCGTGAATCATAAATCGTTCAATTAAGTTCAAGCCTCAACTTAGAAGCAATCAAATATCTCACATAGACGAAAAATAAGCATAAAATTAATGAAATAGTAAAAATACAATCATGATAATCTTGATAATATCGCAACTAATAAAATCGTTCAATTTAATCCAAATCTCAACTTAGGGACAAATCAGATATCTCACATAGACGAAAATAATCATAAGAATAATAAAATTAATTAGTTATGCACAGTGTCCTATCTCTCCCCTCCAGTCGCCAATATGACAAATTGCGGATGTAAACCATCAAAGAAGGTTCGGTCAAGAATATTTATAAGAATCGTGGCTAGAATAAACGATAATCTCACTCACCAGTAATGGTCATACAGTTCATCAACAGAAAGTTCCAAATATACATCATCCCGCGTTTTCGCACGTACGATATGTACCAACAATCCAACTCCAGGAAAGGCCGCTTCACTAACTCTTGCACCCGTTCTGATTTTCACACAATTAATTAGAATTAGTTCTCCCCGTAAGTTCTTAAAATTTTTACGCCAAGTTTTAAATTTTGATACAAGTTTATAATAATTTTGTCATAAAGTTCATAATATTTCCCACAAAAGCCCGTGAATCTTCACAATTGATAGTTCAGATAAAACTCTAATCTCCTTGAATAACGCCCACACCGCAAATATTACTTTAACCAAGAGTCTACCACTTCAACAGAGATATTGACCGCCGCAACGCGCATCAAATAATTTCATCCGTTTTCTTCAAGAGACCGTCACCGACTGACCGGAAAATTCGCCCGAGGACGTTTTCCCGGCCAGTACCACGTGTAAAACTCTCCCGTTCCCACGGGAGGAAAGAGTGAGAGGTTCCAAAATGGACGGAGAGAGAGATAGTTTCTCAGCATAAAAATGCGGAGAAATTGCAGTTTTTATTCCCCACAAGGAATAAGAACGCTGTACTGTGCATAACTTCAATAATTCAACGCAATAATTCAATTTCTGATACATTTTCACACGAGTAATTTTGTAATAATTGCTGCGTTTTAAGAATTGTCTGTCGATCACGCCACTGAGTCCAATGTTCATAATTTTGTGCGGTAACCTGATTTTAAAAATGCAAAATTCGTTCAAGCTAATAAAATTAAATCCACTATTAAAACCTCTAAATATTCACCCATCACACCTGTCTTGCAGATTTAGTTGATTTTTGATCAAAGTGAAAAACAGAAATTTGAATAGGCTTTTTTGACATTCCATAACAAAACAAAGGGGTCCAAAAACAGTAGCAAACATGTCTAAAAACTAAAACCATGTGGTAAGGTAAAACATGGCTGCACTCATGTAAACTAAACTACTTTCATTTCCATAGAATCAGTATGTGTCCACAGTGTTGTAAGTGTTACGATTGCTCTAATTAATAAATTGATTTGAAAACTGTGTAGAATTTTAATCACTTAACATTTAATAGAACATTACAACTTTACTAGTCAAAAACCGAGAACATAATGAAACTTGTTTATCAAACATAAAAAACTTGAATAAATCAGCTAGTCAGCTGACCATTGAATATTTCCTACAGTAAGTAGTTCTAAGTATATCTATTTCAGAGTATGTGAATGTTACAATTGACTTATGTAATGAACAGGGAAAATAATTTGTGTGCACTATTCTCACAAACTGCTACTCCCTTAGCTACGGCTACATGAGCGTTTTTCACAGAGTAATAGTAGCTTCTTTTCCTGCTGCTTGAAGTCCCACTAGTGTATGGTGACATGTACGATTTTTCACATCGATGGTCTAACTCCAATACCTCGTATCTTAGAAAAATAGAATTTTTCAGGGGAAGGAAAAACTTCACATTTTTCGTTATTGCTGATGGATGAATCAAATTTTTATCAAGTGATAAGAAATAATAACACCACATGTTTTCTTTAATCCACTTTGGATCAAATCATCCTTATATAAAAGATAAAAAATAAATTAGATTATATGTGGTATTAGAACATCACTTTTTTAAGATACATGGAATTAGAATTTGAGGTATTCAAGATACATGGTTTTCGAATTTGATAAGAAGTTAGTTACATGGTATTAAATGGAAAAAGAAATCAAGAAATTTGAATAATAATAAGTTTTATTGTATTGTATTACCACTCTCTTTTTGCTTTACAAAAAAGTTTAGGGTTTGTAATTATTGCATGGGAAGCAGCACCATGTACATGTTAAGAACAAATTCTGATATTACAGAAAAAATCTATAAGAATAATAAATGATATAATTCACACTGCAAACAACATTTTAAACAAGACTAGTATTCTAACAATTATCAAAAAATATTCAAAACAACTATTTATGTAGCCAAATTCAAATCAAATTATAAATGCCGAAACAATATTCATATTTATACACAACACAAGAGCAAACAATAATTTTGACTTTACCATACAATAGACCACAGAAACACCCTAACTGCATGGGATGTAAATTTTACAACCTGCTTCCAAACAACCTCAAAAACATTCAAAACAATTTGGAAAAAATTAAACAAGCAGTTAAAAAATATTTACTGGATAACCTATTATACTCAATAAAAGAATTCAAATGTTAGTAATTGAGAAGAGTTGAATAATTCCATATTTCAGGTTAAATTACTTTATTTTTCTAACTTTTTCATTTGCCTTTGATTGCGAGCTTTTTTTCCTTTTTTGTACATTCTTCTGGGTGGCAACTTTCCCATAGTTTATATTGTCATAAATACTATGAAAATCCAAAGGAATGACAGATTTCAGCTCCTGCAAATGCTTCCATTTGCTCTCTTGGATTGGAAATCTTTGATTATAGAGTCTTGGAGGTTTGAATGCAATCTTGATATTTTGATCTATTCTATTCATTTATTATAAAAATTTATTTCTTGTATTCCATTGTCTGTAGGCTAAGTAAATGCTATTTCAACTTTTTGCTGTATTTTGGCAATGGATGTTGTATTTTTGCTATAGATGATATCAACACTCGCTATAACGTTCAGTTAAGTGGCATTTACCATTACCATTGTTCATAATACTTCAATTTTCAATCACCTAGTATTAATAATTTCTCTGTTTTACTACTTTACATTTTTCTAATCAATCCATAAAGTATTTTTGTTTTTCACACGATTTTTGCAACTCATGCCCACGCTCAGACTCTGTGTCTTGTGGGTATTTTTTTTCTCTTTCCATTGAATAGAACTATTGTATAACTTCTGCATCAATGAGTAAAGAACGATATTCAATTTAGTATATTTCAGATGTATATTTTATGTTTCTGATGTTGATGTGTTTCTTTGTTATGAGAGATGAATAAAATTTGATTTGGTTCATGTGTCCTAATAAACATGAAAAAAAAATTGATTTTGAAGCTCCTATCAACTACTGAAGGCCTACCTGGCAAATCCTTGTAAATGTCATCAAATTTTATTTTATACTGAATGCGACCATCCTTGTACAGAAGACTGTGAATATCAGTCACAACCGGATCACCAACAAGGCGACCTGGTCTGATAAGAGTCATAGTATGAAATCTTTGTATAATCCAGAAAAAATTCATTTGATAAATATTTTGCTATATGGGAAAGGCTCTTTACAAGGTTCTCTGGTGTAAGTAACAAACTCATATGGGATGTAGATGTCCTTCCCTTTCATGGCTCGCTCTATTTGAGCATGTACTGAGTCACACTCCATTTGAGTATGACCCTTAATTTTTTATGCTGTTTGTAGAAAAAGGTAGAAGTGCTCAGTGTTAGAATATTTCAAATCAATATTTATTATTTGATTTCAATAAAAATTATACAGACATAATAAAATACTTGAAAATAGAAAAATAAATTGTCAAATGTACGGTACATGAACACCTACATACTGCATACACACCTTGTAGAAAAAGGTAGAAGTGCTCAGTGTTGGATATCTAAAATCAATATTTATTATTTGATTCAATAAAAATTATATATACATAATAAAATACTTGAAAATAGAAAAATAAATTGTGAAATGTACGGTACATGAACACCTACATACTGCATACACACCTTGTAGAAAAAGGTAGAAGTGCTCAGTGTTAGAATATCTCAAATCAATATTTATTATTTGATTTAATAAAAATTATATAGACATAATAAAATACTTAAAAATAGAAAAATAAATTCTCAAATATACGGTACATGAACCTACATACTGCATAAACACCTAATACCTAAACTACTACATACTGCATACACACCTAATACCTACATAACTACTACATACTGCATACACACCTAATACCTACATAACTACTACATAATATAAAATAGTGAAACTGGGATTGCAATTAAGTTTAATCATATTTTTCATTTTATTTATTCACCACCTACTTTTGTTTGTAGAAATTTAGAGAAGTTGTTTCATGGATTAGCTCATTTATGGTAATTCATAAAGCAATTCCTCTTTGGCACAAAGCAATTCCTCTTTGGCACAAAGCAAAGACATACATTACATTTCGTGCAATACACTTTAGTTTACCCCTTCCCACAGTGCTTGCAACGTCCCTGTTCTGGCAGATAATTCGGAAAATGCCCAATATTGTCTCAATGAACATCATCAACTGGGGCCAATGAACCATTATGTTTCTTTTTTGTTTCAATTGGGCCTTCTTGTGTAATGCTTGGGTGACCTCTTTTTTTATTTTCAATTTCCCAGCATTAGCTAGTGCACTAGCAATACTAGACTGAAACTGGATGAGTGCTAATTGTGGCTTCCTACCCCTTTGAGTTTCATGACACCTGTACAGGAGCCATGAATTCACCACTGTGACTCCAAGGCACCAGAACACAATCCTCATATACCACTTATTGGAACATACCCTAATATGGTATAATTCAAGCACGTATCACTGAGGTCCACACCCCCCATGAATTTGTTGTACTCTTGTACAGCATATGGCTGAGAAACTTCAATATGCTTGTGCTCTTGTTGGCTCCATCTCATACATAAATCAATTGGTTCAATGCATGCATACAATGAAATGAAATTGATAGCTTTGCGGTCCAACCAGTGAACAAGAGCAATATTCTCTTCTGTCTCTACCCTATGATCAGGAGATCCTCGACCTAGTTTTTTTAGTTCTTCTTCAGAGCTCAAAATACATTTTCCTATTCTATCCTTATGTATTGTGCCCAAGTAAAAAATATCTTTGGATCTCAGGTATTGAACAAGATCCAGTGAAGAGAAGAAATTATCACCATAGACTTTATAATTTTTATTGATGGGTAAATTTTGTGTCAGAGTACAGACAATGTCACTAGAAACCCCTAACCCATGGTCATCTGCTGTGTTTTTACCTGTATGAATCCTAAAATCATACATAATACCTGAATTGCCTGCACGGGTAAAACACTTGTATCCCCACTCATGTGGTTTGGATTTTATGTACTGTTTTAAACCACTCCTTCCCTTGAAAGGAATGATTTGCTCATCCACAGCATGTTTCTCCTCCTGTGGAATATGATGCATAGTTGTTTGCAGTGCAGTGAGGAGGGGTCGGACATTGAATAATTTATCATGCTGTGGATGGGTAGCAGGGAGCATTTTGTCATTGTCAATGACATGAAAATATTGTAGTAGCTGTTGAAACCTATTCCTACTCATCAGGTCTGTTATTGGAGCATACCTGCACTCATTGGACCAATACATCCTTACACTTGGCATATCAACTATACCCATTTGAAGTAATATAAAGAAAAATTGTTCCAATTCATTGGGTGTATTGTTCAGCACTTTCCCATCTCTTTGATGGGCATATTTGTTTGACTCAACAGAGATTATATTTAAAAGTTCATTTGTGAAATATTCCTTGAAATATCTATAGGGTGACACTTCTTTTTCTGGTGGTGGTGGCAATGAATCTTTCCATGAAACATCAGGACTTTGAAATGGAATTTTTTTAAACTTCCATCTCTGTGCATTTTTTTTAATCTATTCTGTGAGATGGTCCTGGAGGAGTCGGGAACTACTGGTTCATTTACTTCTTCCAGTATCTGGATAAAAGGGAGCTATCAGGCTTCTTGCTTCTGTACTAAAGGAGTCCTATACAAAGGACCATGTAATGATTTGGATTGACCAGATAGGTTTTGAAAAATGAAGTGGAGAGAATCTTACCTGTATATTGTCTTGTGGAGGAACAACAATATTCTGTAGTATTCTATCAATACTGTTGGCATTTTCACTCAAAATTTGTATCTCAACTGGGTCGTCATTGTCAGAGACATCTGAAATATCACCATTTGGTAATTCAATGCCTATATATCTATTGAACTCATCTTCAGGAAGATTCATCAACCTATCTTAATTCTTCATTTTTGATTATTTCATCCATTACTACCACTCTACCACAATACTACAAACAATACTCTATCACAACAAATGCACTATGAGACTGAAACTAAAACAACCACATAACCTAGAAACCCCTCTTCACATGTGACTACTCAAAAGTCCCAGTGTTGTTCTGAAACAACAGATGTAAAATTATGAATATGAACATCATTTGTGAATAAGTTTTCACTTTTATCACTGAAAACTCATCAATAAATTATATATTATCACATAAATAATTTATATTCTTATTTTTAATTCTTCAAAGCTTTATATAAAATAATAAAAACCAAAGAAAATTCTTACATTGAAGCATTGGTACCATTGAACACAACAGCTGGTTTTTTGAAAACTAGAATGCATTTGACCGCTTTCTAGTGGCATAATAATGAACTATACTAACATAGTTTTAAAACAACATTGGTAGATCTTCACTGAGAAGATAAATGCAATGGAAAATCATGTTGTTCAGGAACAACACTGGGATAGAAGTCAACAGTTTTTAATCATATGGCAGGCCCCTTAGCGGCGTTATTTACGCTGTCTTCGAACAGCAAAAGACTTTACACTTTGCATGTAGGCTACCATGCTGTCGGAGCCTTGCAATATGTAGGAAACATACGATTGGGTATTATGAAATGTAATTATGCCAGGTTGATGACATCTGTTAATCAATGCAACTAGAAATTTGAAATGCAGCCTCAGCGGGAGGTGGCGAATAATAAAATAAAAAACCTAGCTTCTACCCTTATAGTCATAGGAGGTTTAGATTTGAAATGTTTCTTCATTCAGAGGTGGTTATTAAGAAAACAACGAAGCCTCTATGATCAGCTGGAAGAGCCCTAGGACTAACTTCTTCCCTAATTTGAAATGTAACCTCAGCGGGAGGTGGCGAATAATAAAATCAAGGAGAATTTTTATGAGAATGCAGCAACGTGCGTCGGGCCAGCTAGTATTATATAAGAATTAATATTAAAAAAGATAATACCTTATTATTATAAAAGAATTGACTTAAGATTATAATTTGTTGAATCTCAGTTTATTGTGGATGCGTTGATAGTTTGTAACAAAACCACAAAAATGAAAGACAAGTCTTCATAACAGACTTAAAAAAACATTAGCTAGATCTTTAGCAAAAAAGAAACACTTCCAACACAATGTCGAGCTACAAAAAGGTCTATTCATACATTGACGAAACCAGAAGACTAGGAAGAAAAAATAACATGCACAATGATTCAATGAATCAATTTTTTTAAATAAAAAATTAAGAGAGACATTGTCAAGCTGAGAAGCAGATAAGAAAGTTACGAAAGTGATAACTTATTTCAAAGTTTATGATGGGAGCCAAGTTTTTGTTTGTCATGTTTTAATAACTGCTATCATCCCATCTAAATAAATATTACATTAGTGAATTCATTCAAATATTCTTCTTACTTGTATTATTATTTTTTTCAATTAAATATTCAATTTCCATTTCTCATCATAGGCTCTAATTTCAAATATTGTAATAAAATAACCCAGTGCATAATGTAGACTTCTCCACAATTCTGTGTAATACAAAATCAAAAATTCAATGGTTAATATTAATATAATATTACTGATACATCTACTCAAAATGTTGTATGTGCATGATTTTGAATATTGAATTTTAAGATTCACATAATCATTAGGCTTGTATGATTTAATTACTAATCACAGCCAGAATCAAGCAGAGTATGAGTATGTACAATTTACCATTTCACACAAAAAATGGAATACAATACAAAAGTACAAATGTACTTTTATAATCGATTATTTTGTTATTCATATTATACTTAACCCTAGATAGTGAACCATGCATCAAATTGATGCATATGCTCAACAAAAGCATTATCTCCCCTCCACAGCATCTAGGAGTGCTTCATAGAATAATATTATCATTCTTAATATCATATAAAAAGTAATATTAAAAAAGATAATGATATCTTAATATTATAAAAGAATTATAATTTTTGGAATCTCGGTTTGTTGTGAATGCTTAGATAGTTTATAACAAAACCAAAAAAAATGGAAGACAAGTCTTCATAACAGGTTTAAAAAAAAACAGCTAGATTGTTGAAAAAAAAACACTTCAAACACCAAGTTGAGCTACAAAAAGGTCTATGCCTACATTGAGGAAACCAGAAGGCACTTTATTCAAAATGACTATCTTTTATTTTAAAAATTCAGAACTTTTTCAAAACGTTTACCCTAAATCAATAATATTTTATTGACAATATTGTTTTTCCAAAATAACATTTACTTTGCCAAATAAAAAAATAATGGCTATCTTTATCAAACCTCTGTCACTATTCATTTTATTTTTTTTAATTGAAAATTTATTAAACGTTACTCTACAATGAATGTATTAAATTTTATTTTATTAAGATCTCACTTTTAGATGCAATTATACAACCCAATAAAATTGGTAATCAAGTTCAACATCAACCATGAAAATTTATACTATTGCAGTCATGAAATACTAGGATCTGAAGACTAATCCAGTACTTATTGGTCATCTCCTAGTGGCGGACTTGGTAAAAAAATAATGGAAAAATAATTTTAAAACGTCCCTCTTGGATGACCAAGTCATAATCCTTCTGTTTTTTAATGCATACAGGACACAATCAGGCGAATGACCAGTTCTGAGATTAGGGATGAAAAAATATTCTCTTTTTAGTTTGTCCCATCATTTCATATTTTGCACTGGTTTTGAACCCATGCAAGTTGACGTCATAAGAACCCCTTTATTGTCAACCTACTTTACAACTGCAATCTTGTCATCCTCTTGCACCATGAGTAGGGGTTATTGAGAGTACTGATGCGACCAATCAGAAGACAGGGGGGCGTGGCCACCCCCCTTCCCCCTCCCCCAGGTCAGACATTTTGTAAACACCCACCCTTCCCCCTGTCCCAGGCAGCCATTTTGTTTTTAAGGTGAACTACCCCCTTCCCTATGTGTCCCCACTTTATTCCCAATAGATTAAAGGGGGACCCCCCGCAAGCACCAATGAGAGAGGACCTATCCCCCCTGACCCCACCTCTCACAGAAGGTTCCCAATAAATATAGAACATACAGTTTTATATCTATATATACATGCTTGCAATTGTATATCTATATATACCTGCTTGCAATTACTATATCTATATTTGCAATAGCATCAGCCCCCGCCGCCAGATTTAGCTATTAATTGCATCTGCACACCTGCTACCTCCTGCTGTGATTCTCAAAGCCCTCTCTTTCGCACGTGCAGTGTTAATATACCCCCCTGCCCCCCACCCCCGGACAGTGCTTCAGATATTAATAATACTTCCGCCCCCTGCTGTGAAAAACTATTTCATAACGTTTAAAAGCAGAACACGTGCACAAGTTTTATGTGTGTGTGTGTGTGTGTGTGAGAGAGACGTGCTCTCAGGTCATTAACCTTAGAATTTAACGGTCGCAACACATGCCTAGCAGGTGGGGGGCTGTACACAGAAATAGAATGCTTCTACACTCCCCGATTCCTAGATTGATAGCGTTGTAATAGGCGTTCTTGTTGAGGAGGTAAAAACAAACTACTATCATATTTTATCGTCGGCTCATCCATCCCAATAAGCCGAAGAAATTCGCTGACAGTATGTTCTGGCAATAGTCCTCGTCCCTCCAACTCTTTATAATCAAACGTTCTGGCAGCCATTACACATTTTTCTATCAAATAATAGGCATATCTATACATCAGATCATTTAAATGCCTCTTGAAATCTCGATTATTATGCACATAATCCATTAATAGGTCCTGTGATATTTTTACAGCTGTGTTAAGTTGTTCATATGAGATGAATCCTGCTTTTTCAATTATAAACTCTTTTTTAGTGAGTAAATTTTCCCTATTGAATTCATCTCGAGTGAGTAGTTTATCTCTTTCTGCCTCTGCCTCTTTGCTAATAATTTTCATCTCATTATTGAGGGTATGTCTACTCACCAGCACACTAGCCTTCTCCTGCTCAAATTCTCTCCTAGTTAAAACAACCTGTTCTAAATCATGCATGCGTTTTTCCAACACATTGTTAATTATACTTAATCCACTATTGAGATTTTCAAACGACACAAGTTGGCTTCTTTCATTGTTAAATTCTGTTCTAGTTAAAACAGCTTTCTTCAACTCACTCAATTCAAATTTCAACTTGTCAAAATTCGCTACTAATTTTTTTAACTCCTCTAATTGCTTCGCATGCACTGTATGCATCCTACCGAATCGATCGGTGTTCATTGTTCGAATGTCGAAATTAATTATCAACACCTCGGTACACCCGCTCCAGCGGAGAGGCTCCGATTTGTGTTGCTTGTCAAGATGACTCGCGCCGGCAGCACTGACGTCACCACCCCAGCTCATGTCTTTAGTCGGCTATTCTCACTTTACACGATGTTTCGCAGAGGGGTGAGGGGGCGCCCACTCCGCATTTCTTCTAACATACTCTTTCGCAACAGCCGGTTTCACCCAGCCTCATCTCTCTCATATTTCTTTCTCTCCTCTTTCGCTCTACCGAACAGCTTCCTGCCAACACGGCCTGTCCTCGCTTTTTTACTGTATAAAGTTAGCTTCTCGCAGTTCTTGTAATATCGAATCGATTTCAATATCGTGAGCTGAATTTCCTGCATTTTTTGAACCCATTAAAATAAATAACCGTTCGACTAGTTCGTTAACATCATCCCAGAATATGTAGTTTCTATCACGTGATTTATTTCTAACAAAATTCAATAATCCCTTCCCATACTTTGAACGTTTTTTGGGTGGAAAAAGTTTCTGTATAATTTGAGATTTTTTACCAGAATTGCGAATTACGTAACCCTGGTTATTAATATGTACAGATGTCAGTGATAATATTTTTTTATATTTCGCCAAATCTTTGTTATTGTAGAGATTTGAATTTGGTCTACTGTTAAACAATAGCTCCAACAAACCATGAGTCATTCTAAACCTTTGTTCGCCGACAGTTATAAAAACATCATCAAAACTTACGGGCTCATCGCCGATAAAATATAAATTTTGTTTATGATCAAAACGTATACCATAAGGAATAGAATTATCTAATTTCTCGTTATGAAACACACCTAAATAGTTGTCTAAAATTTCTTCTATTCGAGTGCGACGGTTAGTAATATTCAAAGTCGAATCAAAGAAAGCAGATTTATCATTAGCAGAAATATTTACATCCTCCTCCCCATCCTCCTCCTTCTCCTCCACCTCCTCCTCCTCCTCCTTCTCCTTCTCCGTTACCAACGGTTCAACCTTGTGTTCTTTTTCGCGCTTTACTGTTTCATTGGCAGAGATTGTGCTCTTTTTGAGTTCAATTAATGGAGTAATTATTGGTTCCAACCTTTTACGATTAAATTCTTCACTCTGTGTTTGAAAACCCAATAAATTTCTGTGTTTTTCAATAATAGTTTTTCTCAATTTTTTTATTCTATCTATTAAACTGCTTCTCTCCCCAACAGATGATGCTGCGGTAGGAGCAGCACGATCGCGTTTCTTACGCATATTAACTTTCTCCATTAATGCCGCGACGTTGAATGACAAAAAATCGTGCAAACACCGAAGTTACCTCATTGCAAAGGAATCTTTATGAATTTATCCAATTGCTCTCTGTATCTTCCATTTTCAGCCTTACATTCAGTAAAAATAGAAACAAATTTGTGAGCGCCTTTTGACCACACCTCCCAACATAGTTTTCTAAACTCACTGAAACTCATATCTTCCCCCACAAAATCCCTATAAATTAATTTCAAATTTAATTGATCAAGTTTAAAAATAATCAATTAAATTAATTTCAAATTTAATTGATCAAGTTTAAAAATAATCAATACGTTGCAATTATCTCGGATGTGATGTTTTTTAATAGATCCGTAACTTTGTACCAAGTAGGCTGTGTCAATTTCGCGATGTCTACCCATTGTAAAGTAATTACGAATTTGAGGTACATTGCTTAATTGTAAATCATCAAAAACGACAAGAGAGTTTCTCTCAACTTTGTTGGGATGAGGTATCGATTCTACATTGTCTGATAAATGAAAAGTAACACATTTTATCTTTGAAAACACCTTTTTCAAAAATTCATATTTATCCTGATACAGAGAGTGGCTAAATAAGTATAAATGTTTAAATTTCAATCCGTTTTTATTGAAAATCAAATTCAATAACGTATTTGTCTTACCACTGTTGGATCTTCCAATCAGGATAATGCGTGCATTATGCGGTAATAAACTACCATTTTTACTCTTGCCAATGTTCGGTTTACCTGTAATAACCTCATCAAAATTGATGATGGGTATGGTCGTATCCTTTACCATTGTATCACTATGATAGCCAATGGATAACTGAATAAAACACATGCTTCAACATATTATATCAATTTATTGATAATATTTTTCAGTTCTTTTCCAATATACAACATTTCGCTTATTTACAATATAATACATAGTATTTACAATATAATACATAGTATTTACAATACAGTTCTTAACCTAGTAAATTCTTTCTCTCGATCCATGTAGGTTCGCTGAAACCTAACCATTTAACCAATATTTTATCTTTATTTTTCCTTATAATTTTCTCTACTAAATAAACTTTCTGCTCCTCCTCATCCAGCTTTGTTTTTTTCATTTCTTCTTCGTAGAAACGGCCAGAAATTATTTCCCCTTTCAAATCACGCAAGATGTAAGTAGGAGGCTTAGTCGGATAGACTGAATGAATTATAAATAATTCCCCACTCCAATTAATATTATACGATTTGTCGAAAACCTGTCTGTACTTACTAATGCGTACAACATCGCCCAATTTAAATTTCGGTTTTATTCGTTTAGATTTCAAACGCAAGTTCTCATTGGCCGCCTTATTAAGAGATGCTATTATATGATTTCGATGTTTTTTGCGAACATCAGATGGCCGCATTTGAATTGTTCTGTGGAAAGCATTATTATACTCTTTAACCATTGTTGGTAATGCTCCCACCCATCATTTTGTTCCATGCTGCGTTAAATATTTATAGATTTTTGATTTAATAGTTCTAATAAAACGTTCGACTATTGCAGCCTTTTTCTCACTAAAAACATGGTAATGTTTAATATTATACCTATCCAATAATGCTTTTACTTTTGTATTAAAAAATTCGGTACCTTGGTCTGTCTGAAAAAATTTAACATTTTTATTTTTACGAATAATTGGTTCAAGTGCAGCATACACAGAGCCGGCACTTTTGGATTTTATTGGCACACAATAAGCATATTTAGAAAAACAGTTAATTACAGCTAAAATAAAAGTAAAATTTGAATTATCTCTCGCCAGCGAGCTCATATCAATCAAATCTGCCTGAAGCAGATCCACCTCACTTTTAATCTCATATTTTCTCCTATTAAAATATACTCTTGGAACAGAATGCAATTCTTGTGCTAATCTATGTCTAAGTTCATTCATTTTTGTCGACATCACACACGCGCGATATATCTCAACTGCCTCGGCACGCGTCGTCGCGTAGGTAATCTATTTTTAGCCACCCTCTTTTTTGTAAAACAACACTCCTCCTTCCTTCTCCACTACTCACTCGCTGCTGCGCACTCGGAGAGGAAGGTTCTACTCACTTCTTCACCCCTCTCACCACCTCCTTCTCCCCCTCCTTCTCCTCCTTCTTCTTCTTCTTCTTCTCCTTCTTCAACTTGGGGGATTCTATAATGGCCCCATGCCAAGGTATGAATACCATCCGGGGCAATATACCTTTTATCATCATAGCATGAGAGCGCTGTTTTTGCACATTCTATTTGATAAATTTTATGCGAAAAACTCCTAATCATATTGAAACGCTCGTAGTGTCGGATCCTTTCAAATAAACACTTCTTGTATAGATCAAACGATAAGCACCTGTCTTTAATTTGACGTTTCACACCTTTAGCAGTATTTTTTGTAATTTCATCCACATCGTCCATATATTTGAAGGAATACAATTTGGGGCGGAGACCGACAAACTGTGTAATTATCTTTGAATTTGCTTCATCCTTAAATTTCCCAACCACTTTTTTATTTACAAGACTATAACATTTGTGAGTGGTTGGGTAATCAGATGTGTCAAACCACGTCAAATTATTCCTAATATCCTGGTACACATCCTTTGTTTTCAATTCATACATCAGGCTATCCGTATCCGACATTAATAGATTCACATTTTCAGGACGATATATGTTCAAAATCTTGTTGTAGTGGAAATCAAACATTAGGTGTTTACTCAATTCCAAAATGGTGAATCCTGCAAAGATGGGTTTTTTCAAGCTGATTTCAATCTTTCTTAGAAACACCCCGATTACATGCTTGTTATAAATAACCCATCGCTTGACCAGAGGTTTCGAAATTAATTTGTCTAATTTTTTTTCGTCGGTAACAAGCTCTACTTGGGTGTGGTTTCTATCACACTGCAATGTTTTCCCATAGATTATATTACTCAACGCCTTGAAATTTTGAATTTCAAACTTATTTTTTGCGTTTCTTCTACATTCGGTGTTGAAATCAATGTAGGGCTTAAGCCAGCGAGATTGCGTGAACCTCACCACGCGATGAATACATTTAAGCCTCATTCCCAATTCTACATACAATTTTAAATTCCTATAATGTAAAACATATTTCGTGCGGTCATAGAGGGTGGCCAAAAGTTTTGTTGTTAATATTTGTCCCTCATGTTTCTGGTAGTCAGACAATAGATGGTGAGGTGCTTCTTCTTTTGTAGGCGCTAGCGGAAAATGATTGTGTAAATCGTGAAGCGATTTAGGATATTCGAGATCACACTCGATAACGTAGCCGAACTCTGAATCCACCGGCAAGTTTAGAAATTCAACTTGCGCAATTTCATCTTGTGATAGAAATTTGAAATTTCCGTCTGGGAGTGGTTCGCACATTGCGTACCCATATAAATTACAAGCGTCCAAATATAAAATATAGCTCGTCGGTTTGCTTTCATCGTATTTCTCATGCATAAAAGGATTATTGGCTTCGGCAAATCTGTGTGGTATAACAGATAACCCACCTCGTACATTCTGTTCAAACATTAAGTGCATATCCACATCTGTAATCAGTCCGAGCTCGACTTTTGTATAATACAACATACAATTCCACGAGAAATGTGCCAGAGACAAAAAATGGGTTACATCTAATCCGTATTTTTCAAACATTGATGATCTCATATCCTCAAAAACGTCACACAAAAGGAGTGTATCACAAAGTAGATACAAATCATGATATTGTCCGAGGTTTTCAATGTCACACGCTCTCCAAACATTCTGTGCATGCGCGTACTCCCTTCGTTGTAAAATGCCTCAATTGGCGGTAGGTTGACTTCTTCAAATTTCTCTGGCGAATCGAAATATGTGTATGGATACACTCCCTTTTTAACTAAAAGCTTCAGTTGTTCGGGTGTCTTGAACAGTGTATGCATTCTCCTGAATTTCGATTCCAATCTTCCATCTTCTGACAAATTTTTAACAAGACTATCCAAAGAGGCATTCATAAATTTCAGGCTATCTAGAAACTTGATTCGTCCCACGCTGATTGTCATAAACTTTTCCGACGAATTGGCAATGCATTGTATTGGTTTTTTGCATTTACCTAAAGCCTGTACGATATGATGGCTGTCATATCCCGTGAAGTTGTGCATGAAACAGGGTATGAAATTAGGTGCCTTTCCATTCAAATTGCACGACTGATGTGCGGCACAAATATATGAACCTGTTTCGTGCGAGTGATGCCTACACTTGATGTCGCCAATCAAGAAATCCTTCCCACACAGCCCGCATTTTTCCGCACTATTAAAATCTCTTTGTTGCGCTTCACTCAACCGAATCATAGGTATTTCTCTTTTCATGTCCTCGTAAAGCACTTCACCCACACTTGTAATTTCATCTAGAAATTTTTCCACAATCTTATCGGCAATATCTCGCGACCGATAGATACGTGGTCCATGACAAATTTCGCCATCGATATTGAGTACGACAAAACAGTATCCGCATGGAACGTGTCGAGTTGCCTTTTTTGTAAAGCTTCCAGTGATGGCCACATCATCAACTTCTTCTTCTTCTTCTTCTTCTTCTTCTTCTTCTTCCCCACTCTTTATTGGCACAATAAACGACTCAAAATCGGCATAAATAACATATTTCGGTTTCAAGGTATACGTGTAATTTGTAAATTTCAGTTTCTCATCTGCCTTGGGAAGTGTTGTTCTCTGTGCAGCAAATTTTGAACAGTGCTCTTTGTGTTTTTCCAAATTTAGTTTTCCATCCACGTTCAACGATTTGTTTGTTGTGAAGCGATGAAAGCAAAATTCGCATATGTGCAGCTCCCCATTATGTTTTGATAAATGACTCAAAAGCCGAGACAACCCGTTTTTCCCGTTTGCGGTGTTGATGAGACAAAAATGTGATTTTCGGGGATAAGTTTCGCTTGTTAGCAACAAAAGATTAATTTGGTGAGTACGCTCTCTGTGTATGCTACACCTGTATGGGAAAAATTTTCCATTGTCGTACGCAATTACATTTATGGATATATCAGGATTTAAAGCTTCAAATTTCTTAATGTCCTGCAAAGTAGCAGGAAAGTTGACCCCGTTTGTGTTGACTGTGTGAGCAAACTTGCTCAAATATTCAACAGTCATATGTGTACCTCGACGATGATGGAAATAAGCGAGAATTGACCACAAAAGGCATTTCTCGTCATTGAAATTTTTTATGTTAATCACACACTTTTTCCTTACAATAAAATCGGGAGTCTCTACAAAGGAAGATGAAGATGTGTACATAGGATTATACCTAATTACGTTGAGATCCAGCGAATGGATCCTATTTATTACCCAACCACTGCCAAATCTAACAAAATTTTCAAAAGAAGATAAAATTTTCCCAATAGCTAACACAAAATCCCTATTCCATTCATTCAAATTCTCACATACATTTACACTAATTGCCGAGTAGCTGTGAAAGTTCACAGTTGCTGAAATTTGTTCACTTTCCTCGGGTTGCACAACAAGTTTTTGTAAAATCACATTTAAAACAATGAACCACTTTACATTTCCGTTGAACCGCTGCGACTCGTCGACGATAAGCTGCAGCACCTCCTCCCTGCTTGATTCCAGCGTAGATTTGATGTCACGTTCCTCCTCCAGATACGTGAATCTGTATCTAGCTGCGCTGCCGTTCAAACCCTGAATCTTCTCCGTCGTATGAGCCATTGTGAAATCGTTCTGCTCTCTAAAACAAAACAAGTTAGTAGCAGATTAGAAGTTGATCACCACGGACTATTCTAAATTACGTATGATTGACTTTCAAAGGAAGCGATTCCACTGTGTTCTCCAACTGAAAGGTTAAAAAAGATTATGAGTGTGAAACAGATTATATCTATGGATATAAACGTGGCGGTAGACGAGGAAGAAGAAGAAAAGTTTATTAAAAATAAATCCTCGTTCGAAAAACAATTAATACATAAATTACGCTTCCACCGTTATGAGTGTTATGGAAGAGAATATGGACACTATTGCGTGTGTATAAATCCTGCGCTCAATGAACCATTACACCAATTTATTGGAGAATGTAATTCAGATACTTGTTTTTATCGAATAATGCAATTACATATTGCAGATAACCATCACGAATCGTGTAATGGTGTCTATCACACATTTAATATGTGTAACAACAAAATTGATAAATTTTTGTGTAATTCGTCCAGAAGATTTCGGTGTGGGAAAAATTGTAAATTATTTCAAACACTCAAGTGTGTTGGTAAAACTAAGTAGGAATACTGAACGCGAGTTTACTCCTCCAATGTACAACAATAGGCAGCAGAATTAGTTGAATGGAGATGCTCGCATGCGATGTGTTTTCTGCAGAATAATAGTTTCTACCGAGAAAAATAATTCGAAATAATGCACAGTCAATAATCGCTACTTACATTGTAAAAGGGTGATGGCAAATGATGAACTCTCTCTCTCTCTCAGATGTGTGCTCTCTCTCTCAGATGTGTGCTCTCTCTCAGATGTGCGCTCTCTCTCAGATGTATCCTCTCACTCAGATGTGTGCTCTCTTACACTCCGCTGGTACAACTGATCTAAAACAAACAAGTTAGTAGTGGATTAGAAGTTGATCGGCACACTATGGATCAATCACACGTTTTAATGTACGAAAGATTGAGGTTGTTGAGTTTTGATGAGAGATGGAAAAAATTCGAATCTCCCCTTTTATCGCCTAAACATTTAGCTAAACTGGGATTTGTATTCAAGGCGCCACCAGACTCAGTGCAGTGCATGTTTTGTTTAGTTGGTTTGGAAAAATGGTTAATAACAGATGATCCCGAAAAAGAACATGAAAAACATAGTCCGAATTGTGGGTGGAGGAGAATGCATAATATTTCTATCGAGAATGAAAATTTTAATAATCTTCGGGATTACGACCAGCGAATAAAGACATTTTATCAAAGATCGATGCCTCACTGGTCAAACTCATTTAATAAGAGGATATTGGTTTTTAAAAGAAATGCTGAATATTTCGCGAGTAATGGATTTTTTCTACATAAAACGGGTTATTTGCAATGTGTATATTGTAAAGTAATTATTGCAGATTCGAAAAAACTGTGTCATGCATCATTTTGTATATATAATAAGAACAGTCTTAAAGGAGAAGGAGGAGAAGGAGGAGGAGAAGGAGAAGGAGAAGGAGGAGGAGAAGGAGGAGGAGAAGGAGGAGAAGGAGAAGGAGGAGAAGGAGAAGGAGGAGAAGGAGAAGGAGAAGGAGGAGAAGGAGAAGGAGGAGGAGAAGGAGAAGGAGAAGGAGGAGAAGGAGGAGAAGGAGGAGGAGAAGGAGAAGGAGGAGGAGAATTAATTGAAAAAGTAAACAAACCTGCACGAGAAGGAAGCCGAGGAATCACTTGCGCTCTGTTGTAGACTTGAAACACCTCTAGTTGGAACTGAAACATACAAAATAGGGAAAATGGATCAGATTGATGTTTAAAAATTTGGATTATGCACACTTATTATCAGATTATGGAGATGTCGTCTGCATTAATCAGGTGTGAGAAGATTTATTGTAAATATTATTGAACAATTACTATTTCTATTACAATTGCTCCAATTTAATATGCAAGATTTTTTGCACTAACAGTATTTAGCCAAAAACTTGTAAAAATGCGTGATTGGGTTGAAGATAATTTTTATGAGTTTGATTATTTTGTGGCTTTATTTCGAGTTTGTTATAATTGATTAATGTAAATAAATATTTGAATTATTATTGCTCACCTTTGTTTCAAACTGATGTGATGCTTTCAAAATGATCACTCTTCTTGTTGTGCTGTTCAAAAACGCAAATGCTCTTTTATCGCTGTGCGCGGATAGCTAAAGTTCAAACTGATGTGACGCTTTCAAACTGATAAAGATGATCGCACTTTTTTTTGATCCGATAACTATGACGTTCAAAACGCGAATGATCTTTTAGCGGTGTGCGCGGCAATCTAAAAAAGGATTGCGGGATGCGATGAGCATTCCTCTTTGGAGTAGGTGAGCACCTAAAAGAAGGAAGCTCGCAGGAAGCTCTCGCTGGCACGCGCTCGCTTCTCCCCCTCAACACGGTGTTCTATTTTTATCAGTATGTTTGTATCTGTCAACATGGAATGTGCTTTGGCGATGCGGCACGTGTGGAAAACGATAGTACTATTTATATTTCTATTATGCTGTCTAAACACCGTACTACTTTTAAATAAAGATAAATCGTGCAATCTGCATGAGAAACGAAATGATACGCAATTTCTTTTCAATTCCTTTGGATCGTCAACTTCACTGAGAAATCATACTTTATTCAATATTAAATCTTGCGTTAATTCGTATTATAAAACACCAATTTCCTTTGAAATTGGGTTGATACATTGGTATAAATTTATGGTTGATGAGCTAGAAACAGTTTGTAATTTCTACAAATACTATAGCGTTCTTGCAAATTGTGCCGAGACTTTTAATGAAAAATCGAATTTTCTTTTGAAGAAAACTAATCAATTATGTAGTAGTAGTAGTAGTAGTAATTACAGTTCAGTTTATGTTTAACCTTTAAAGGATGAACACTGTTAAGAAAAAGCGATGCTCTGTTCGTAAGCGCGGAAGAGGTATTTTATCAAAAATTGGCAATGTATTGGGTACAGTGATAAATAAGGGGGTGGATAACCTCAATTTCGAGGCTCATCTACCTAATTATTCGTATTGCGGACCTGGTACAAGGTTAAGGTCAAGGTTAGCACGTGGAGACAAACCTATAAACCGTCTTGATGATTTATGTAAGACGCACGACATAGTTTACTCCCGAGCGTCTGATAACAAGACGCGGGCGGAGGCTGACAGGCACTTGGCAGATGGAGCTTGGGAAATTTTCAAGGACCCAAAAACGGGGTTATCTGAGAGAGCATATTCTTATCTTGTTACAAACATTATGAAAGCAAAATCCGCATTTGGTGGAGGTTTGAGAAAACGAAAAACGAGGGGAGTTAGAAAAACACATAGTGATAGTATTAGGCAAAAGGCGATCAATAGGTTAAAAAATCATATTGCTGGTCGCGGTTTTTATCTGAAACCATATCCAACAGGCGGAAGAATACTAGTACCACCCACCCAATACGGTGTAACACTATTTCCAAAGGTTAAAAAGAAGCAAGGAGGAAAAAAGCAGAGGAAAAGACAGAGAAAAACGCAAAGATGAACGGCCCGCTGTCAAACTACGACCTGATAAAATGGTGCAAAATATTAGATATACCACTAAGGGGCATATATATGATTGATACACTTCCGAGTAAAATTCGAAATAATGAGCTCGCAATTGTTAATTTAGACAAACAGATTGGAATGGGAACACATTGGACCGCATATATTAAACGAGGAAAAAATGTGTATTATTTTGATCCGATCGGTGACTTGCAACCGCCACGCGAATTGGCAAAATATTGGGAAAAAGAAAATAATGTAAAAATATTCTATAATACCAACCAATTGCAGCGGGTAAACACAGACATTTGTGGGCACCTAGTGATTTTGTTTCTTGCTAACCAGTTGTAATTTTACGCTTGTGTTGAAAGCATTAGCTGAGTGAGTGATGGCTGTTATTACACTAACCTCAAAAACAAGTAATCTATATGAGAATTTAAACCACGCTCTGGAATTGGATAAAAATCGCGAATGGGAAATTGGATTGGTTAACTTGTGGACGTTTAATAGTATACCGAATATAATAAGGGGGAAAAATTCCAGTTTTAAATATGGAGATAAACTGGTGAATCTTGATACAGGATCGTACGAAATTGATAATATAATAAGCGCTATAAAGTTGAAATTGAACTTGAGCGATGAGAGTCTTGTTATACAACCGAATAATAACACTATGAAAGTTGGAATTTATTCCGATAAACCAGTAGATTTAACTTTTGACGATTCAATTGGTAAGACACTTGGGTTTGATAAACTTCTACTCGAAGCAAATACATGGCATTATTCAAATCATTTAGTCTCGATCAGTCATATTAATACAATCGTGGTGTCATGTAATTTAGCATGTGGAAGCTTCGCTAACGGAGATGAAAAGCATATTATTTACGAATTTCTGCCGAGGGTACCGCCCGGTTATTTGATTAATGAAACGCCCGCAGAAATTATATATGTACCTCTCAATACGCGCAGAATTCAGTTTATTAATGTGACGGTAACCGATCAAGACGGATCACTTATCGATTTTCGAGGGGATAGTATAACTGTGAGGTTACATATTCGTGAGAAAAGTTAGAAGATGGGTTTTATTGTATTCAATGCCGTACCTAAGCGTCGAGATGAGAACAGAGAAAGCATCAGTAGGAGTTTAAGCTCAGTAGCGTTAACACCTATGTTAACGCCGAAAAACAGATTAACAGCTAAAAACGCGAGAATACTAGAAAAATTGGGATTTATAGTTAATTGGAAAAATGTCGGGAGCCGCAATAAGTGAAATTCTAGATGTCGATAGTCAAATTCAATTTTACTCTGATATTACTAAGTACGAATTTCACACGCACACAACATATTCTGGACAGAAACTAGGTAATTCGGATGAAGTAAGGCTTCCTGTAAATCAGCAGGATATATACACACTGCCTTGTAAATCCTTTCTATTTATTGAGGGGAGTGTTAAATGTACAAAGCCTGGTGCGAAACCCGAGGATCCGCCAGTGCATGCCGAATATAAACTTGTCAGCAACGTGGTAGGCCATCTGTTTGATGAGATACGTTATGAATTGGCGGGACAGCAAGTAGCGAAATCGAGACTTGTCGGAATTACGTCTACAATTAAAGGATTGCTTTTGAAAAATGTTTTCGATACAAATACATACCAATTGGCAGGATTTGATAGAGATGGATATAAGTTGACGGATAATAAATTCATTTTTTGCGTACCGCTGAAACTTTTGTTACCATTTTTCGAAGATTTTCAACGAATAATTTTAAACTTGAAACAAGAGCTTGTATTATTGAGAAGTGCGTCGGATCTAAACTGCGTTGAATCGGCTACAGGAACAAATGTTTCTTTAACAATTGATAAACTACAGTGGAAAATTCCGTACATCCATTTGGAAGATCACGTAAGGTTGAAATTTTTGAAATTACTCGATTCTGATCGCCCTTTAAAACTTGCGTTTAGAAGATGGGAGATTCACGAATTTCCAAACATGGCGACATCGAGAATTCATTCGTGGGCGATAAAAACATCGTCGCATTTAGATGTTCCACGCTATGTAATTTTAGCCTTTCAAACGGCTCGGAAAAATGCTATTAATAAATCAATGTCTGATTTTGATTCGTGCGAGTTGTATAACGTTAAATTATTTCTAAACAGTCAATATTATCCCTATGATAATTTGTTGGGGAATAAGCAGATAATGTACCGTATGTTTTTAGATTTCGCGCCGAGTTACTATAATCGCACTATAAATGCAGAACATGGGAACGCTATTGATTTTAAAGCGTTTTGCGAAAAATCACCAATAATTGTCATTGACTGTTCACACCAATCTGATCATTTGAAAACATCCACAGATATAAGATTAGATATGGAATTTAGTAAAGAACTACCAAACTCGACTTCTGCATATTGTATTCTTATAAGTGATTCAATAATGGAATACACACCTTTAACCTCATTAGTTAGAGAAGTACAATAAATTGCCGGTAGGGGTATGTTTAAAAGGCGAAATGTAAAAAATAATTTATCATTCGTGTGGGCGTGTGTGAGAGAGCAACATGTCCACTTCTTCGCTGTTTCAAGAGGCGATTGGAGATTTTGAGGCTAGTGAAGAGGGAAAAACACGTACAGTGGGAATACAGTGTGAGATGGAAGAAAAGAAGAAGAAGAATTTTGCCGTTGCGGATCTACACTGGTTTAAGGGAGATAATAATCAAATAATTTTAAAAGAATTCGCGCTGGTTGATCGGGCTGGTAATTATGTAGTACTACACTTTAAACCGCCTTTTCCGAAATCTACTTTGAGCTGGAAAATGTTTCGCGAGGCTACCTGGTTAGAACAACATTATCATAAAATATTATGGGATGAGGGGGAGACGGAGTTTACAGATTCATTGATAAGAGGATATCTCGGCGCGTATGATTGCATTTTTACAAAGGGAACAGAAAAAGCGTCATTTTTGAAAAAGTATCATAATGATGTACGTTGCATACCGGAATATTACGCGAAACCGAATTTCACAAAGTTTAAAGATACGTGGTGTTTTGAGGTTTGTAACATACACAAAAATGTAGAAGGTGGGAGGTGCGCTCTAATAAGTGCACAACATTATTTGCAACTATTAACATCTAACACGCTTCCAAAGATAGGAGAGGAGGGGGATTATACTTGTGAAAATAATCGAATGAAAAGTATGAGGAATTGTGCTTTTTATAGTAGAACAAGCAAAAGAAATTATGCGAGACAAGGATTTTACTATGATGGAAAAAAGGTCGTATGCGTTTACTGTGGTTATGAGTTGGAATCACACAAAGTGAGAATTTGTAGCGTGGGAGTTGGTAGAAGACCTATCAATTTTTCGGTATTAATCCCGCTGTATAAATAATTAGTTGTAGATAATGGATCCTCAGAAGTGGATGTGTGCGGATAAAGAATTAGAGAACAAATTACGAGAATATCTGCAGTGGTTTGATTTGTGTGAGGATGCCATTAGAAATTCTACTCGTGAAAACATTGGACTTGCGAGACAGTTGAAACAAATTTTTTTAAACAGTGTAAATTTGAATGATGTTTACGAATATTTATCCTATTATAGGCCGCATAGGCTTTGCGTTAAAAAATTATTACAAATTGAGGAAGAAGCTACAAACTGCGCTTGCGCAAACAGTGTTGGGGAGAATGCATAAAAGGAGTGAAATTGAGAAGCTTGAATCATTAGGAAAGATGGGACGGTTCTGCGTGGACGCATTCAACGCTTTGGCACGTGAGGTGTTGCCTCTAGAATCAGTACCTCTCGGTTCGTATCTGACCGTTGAAAGCGCAATAATTTATGGTACAGGCAGAGTGTTACTAAATCTCGACGATCCCGATAGTGAGGGAGACTCTTATTTCGATTTATTACTATGTGATAAATTTAAAAGCGTATTAAATAATGAGAACTTGACAGATTTTAACAAGAGAAATTTTGTATTAATATGCGAACATGAGAACGGACAAGTAGAGTTGAAAGAAATGTAAATTTTTACAATGGGTTTTTCTCCATAGCACAGGTTTATGTGACCTAGCCCTGTGTGAACCTCTTTTTACCCAAATAAAAAAGAGTGACCTCCAATAAGGCGGTGAGGTTGACGTTCCTTTGGAGGCTTTTTCTAACTAACAAACCGCCGGTCATTCAGTATGTGTTTAACTATCATAGAGGAAGGATGAGATGCTACAGCTATACAAAATTTAAAAAACTATCCCGTTTACTGATGGCTATTTCAGTAAGCGAGTTTGATATTATTGCAAAGCATATTAAATTTTCAACTGAGGCAGATGATGGAACTTTGTCTGCAACAAAAACTGAGAATTTCTGCTATCCTATTTTATCTGAAATATATGATCTCCTAGATATAGTTATAAGTGAGGAGGGTCATTTGCACTATGGGTGTTCTAACGATTCCCCAATACAAATTATTTCGGATACAAACGAACTTTGGGATGCTCTATATGATTTAGCGGATAAAAAATGTAAAAAATTTTAATCATGAGGGGGAAACCAACAGAACGTGGCATGTGCATTCATGCAAAGGTTAATGACCTGAAAAAGTACACCAGCATTCTACACCTATTTGTGTCTAACAACATTTAATGATGCTAAACGCGATTATGTGTGTTGGGCTTGCCTAGAAACCATGTTACTAATAGCAGGTGGCTATGAATCTATTGGAGGATCCAGTTTCACTTGCACACCTCACATCGAGAGTGCATGTGCACGAGATTCAAAAGGTAGTGCACGTGATTCAATAATACCATGTTTTGGTCATTCAGTTTACTTATTGGTATAGCTATAGATGAGTTTAATATTATTGCAAAGCATATTTGAATTTTCAACTGAGGGTAATGAATGAGCTGAGAGAGAGTGAGAGAGAAAGCCTCTCTCTCTCACACAGACAGGTTAAAACATGTTTGTGACCTTCGAATGAGCTGAGAGAGAGAGTGAGAGAGAAAGACTCTCTCTCTCACACAGACAGGATTATTCATGCAAAGGTTAATGACCTGAGAGAGAAAGCAGATGTATGTTCATCTCTGTCATGTTGATGTAGATGGTTCACTCCCGCAGAGAACATGTTAAAAGTTAATGAGCACAATCCACAGCTTAATTAGTCACATAAAAAAAAAAAAAAAAAAAAAAAAAAAAAATCTACATAAAACTTGTGCACGTGCTCTGCTTTTAAACGTTATGAAATAGTTTTTTCACAGCAGGGGGCGGAAGTATTATTAATAGCTAAATCGGTGGGTGGAGGGTGGGGGGCAGGGGGGTATATTAACACTGCACGTGCGAAAGAGAGGGCTTTGAGAATCACAGCAGGTGGTGGCAAGTGTGCAGCCTCAATTAATAGCTAAAGCGGGGGGCGGGGGCGGGGGGTTACGGATAAGAGCAAATATAGATATAGTAATTGTAAGCAGGTATATATAGATATACAATTGCAAGCATGTATATATAGATATAAAGCTGTATGTTCTATATTTATTGGGAACCTTCTGTGAGAGGTGGGGTCAGGGGGGATAGGTCCTCTCTCATTGGTGCTTGCGGGGGGTCCCCCTTTAATCTATTGGGAATAAAGTGGGGACACATAGGGAAGGGGGTAGTTCACCTTAAAAACAAAATGGCTGCCTGGGACAGGGGGAAGGGTGGGTGTTTACAAAATGTCTGACCTGGGGGAGGGGGAAGGGGGGTGGCCACGCCCCCCTGTCTTCTGATTGGTCGCATCAGTACTCTCAATAACCCCTACTACCATGAAATCCTCTCCTTTTTTCATTAGATTAGCATCAGTTGAAAGTTTTGTTTTGACATTGTGTATGATTG
The DNA here is from genome assembly GCA_948455865.1 of Conomelus anceps. Taxonomy (NCBI): domain Eukaryota; kingdom Metazoa; phylum Arthropoda; class Insecta; order Hemiptera; family Delphacidae; genus Conomelus; species Conomelus anceps. The sequence goes on along the minus strand of OX418223.1, from coordinate 16,646,828 downwards.
TCCCAACATGCTATATCCCATTATAAGGGAGAAGGAATTCAGAGATTTAGTGATGAAAAAGATCTATCAGTGTAAAAGATGTGACCTTTAGGAACATCTGAAATTAATTTTTTTACTGCTGATCCTCCCACATCTAAATTGGTATTTGGGTGACCTGCTAATGTGTTAGCTCCCTCATAAATGAAAAAATTATGAAGTACTGTAGTCCATTTGGTGAAGCTAGCACATAGTTTTCTAATACAACAGGGTTGGGCTTCCCTTTGACATATTGTTTGAGATGTTTAACTGTGAAATGGTATCATTCCTTCATCAATATGTGCTTATAGTATGAGAATTCCCTACACCTGTTAAACACTTTCTAAAATGGGTTGCACTTTCCAAAGCTTTGACCTTCTATCAGCAACATTCAAATTATCAACAAAATGTAGAAAATTTCTGAGTTTGAAAAATCTATCACAAGAAATCACAGTGACAGATGTGACTTTCAATTTAAAATACAACTGTAGGCTTGGAAGACCCAAAACTCCAGTAATTATGTGTGCACCAGTTACCTTTTTTAATTCATTGGCTGTTGCCTTCAAAGGTTTGGTTTCATTGGCTTGCATCACGTGAATGTTGCTTTGGTCTGCAGCTAACTTCCAAAAATCTTCACTGAAATACTCCTTTAAATAGTCCAGTGAAGTGAAAACATCTGGAGTAAACTCCAGACATGTTTTTTCACTTTGAATTTTTCCTTTCTGTTTGTTGGTCCCTGCCTGGTCCACCTTTATATTGTAACGTTCTCATTTATTAAGCTTCACCGCTGGCTTGCAGCTAACCTAACCAGACACAAATAATCCACAATCCTGATCAATTTGTGATACAGACTGAGAACTGATGTGCCTTACCTGAAAAACGTTATGCTCCATTCTCCTAATAGATAATTCATCGGTTGTCTGAATATTTGGAAAAGCAAGGGAAGTCAATGATAACTTCAATTTTTAAGAATAACAAAATAGGACAATGTTTATTCTCCGTGGTTCAACTGCCCACAACATGTCAAATTTAGAGAAAATAGATTTTAAATACATAAAATATGAAAGAATGCTCACCTGCTTGTCGATCTCTTGCAAAATACACACGTTTACCTGAATATTTCAGCTTTTTTACTTGTTGAAACAATGTGCTCAGACAAGTCAAATTTCACTATTTCGAAAATTATGAATTCACGATACAAATTGAAAAGATTGATTGATCAGGGCATTATCCCCATTTTCATTCTTAAAAATATTACAGAATTGAGACACAAAGTATTTGGATTATTTTAATTAATAAAGATTATGTTTCAAATTTTAAAGAAAGAAAAATGCCTCCTTCCTCCTTCTTCCAGCAAGTGGGGAACCGCCTGCATCCACTCTCGCCACCTCAACACTTTTATTTAATTTATTTCAAAACTTTAAATATATATTTATTGGTACAATTATTGTAAACTGAATATTCTTGTATTTAAAATTGTTATGTGTTTTCTATTTTATTGTCAAAAAGTAACAACCATGTCATGATAAAATATGTTATTCCTTGTTTTTATGAAATTGCATTTTCTACTAAATTTTATATTATTTATAATTTACAAAATATTTATTTCTTTTTATTTTCAAAATCCTAATTATTGATTACATTTGAAATATAAACTGATAAATCATTAATTAATATCGATCTAAATCGATAATCAATTATTCAAATATCGATACTTGACATTCAATTATTTTGAATCGACTTTTACTTTTTGCTCGAAATTCAAATTTAAACGTTTCTTAATGCCGTCACAATACGTACTATTACAAATTCCCCTCCTTCGAATTAGAAATTTCAAATTTGGGTTTTGCAACTCTTATTCAAATTTTAAAATAACATTATTTATTAATTAATTTATTCATTATTTATTAAAATTTATTAAACAACATTACAATACTTATGTAGATTTTTTTTTTTTTTTTTTTTTTTTTTAAACTTTTTTTGCAGAAAACAAATTTGAAATTTCGTCATTTTACTCGCTTATATAATAATCAAAGATCAATGATAGAGTTAATATGATGACTCAAAAGAAAAATTACATAATTATACAAAACTTTACGCATAGAAAAACATCGAAATAATTTTTTATATTGTTGCAATGAATTTGAAGTTCTTGGAGAATACTATTGATTTAGTTACTTGGCATAGTCGGATAAATACAAATTTCATTGTTCATTTATCGCAGACAACACAAAAAAACGTTATTATTTTCGAAGTATATAACTCACTTTCATGTCTTCGGTTATCTCGGTGAAATTAAATATTTTTTGAAACGAAGTTAATATAACATGATTATTAAGTTCTTCAAATAAACTGTTCTGAATTAATACTGATGAAATTACTCAAAGCAATGTTCATGAATTGTTCGATCACAAGTCAAGAGCTAATAAGTAATCAATATATTGTCTATCCAGTACACACTTTTATTCACAAGGCTGTATAAACTTCACAAATTTACGGACTTATGGATTTTCAAGGTATTGGCTGTACTCATGTAGGTAAGTACACTGTAACTGCATCATCAAGATAAATGACTGGAAGTCGCATTGTATAGTTAGAGATGAGGACAATACTAAAACTTTTGTAGGCCAGTTCGCCATAATTACTTTACGACTGGGGAGCACTGTGTCAAATTATGTGTATCGAGGTACACTAATATCCTAAGGCAAACTTTTTATGAAATCATAACACATTACTGCTGCTTGAAGTGGTCCTCATTGCTAATTTGTTGACGCAATGATCATTTAACCTGAAGTTGATAACTGCAACCTGTTGATTAACTTGAACATTTCTTCACCGTATTAGAAGTTTTAGCACATGTGATAATACAAGAAATCGAAAAATTGGTTAATATATAGTTTTTCAAATGATTTTCCCTAACGAGCACCGAATCATGTAAACAGTTCTTGATTTTAAGGCACAACTGGTAAATATTTGAATCAAATCGCGAAAATAGTTCATGACTTCATTACACATAATTCGTTTCTGAAAATAGTTCACTGGTAAATAGCACTCATACCATCTTTTTAGTTTTTTAGCCAAATCAATAGTTCGAAGGTCTTGAAGATTATTCAATGCAAACAATATTTTAAGTTCAAGTAAAACTTTAAAATTTTGAGTCATCAATTATAAAAATGAAACTAAAGAAAAATATATTATTTAAATGTATATGCTAAACAATGCAATCTTAATACTATGATGAGCATTCAATCATTACTAAACTAAATTTTGGATCACATGTTGAACCAATATTATCAATATATTTGACTAAAATTTATAAGCTACTTATATATTTTCATATTTTCTTCAGACAATTTTCAATCAAAGAGATAATTTTAAATAATCAGACATTTTATATTCATAAGATTCAATATTGATAGAAATTTCTTTTTTTTTTTTTTAATAAACTTCATGATAATTTGATTAACAAATTAAATTTGATCTATACTTTATTTAATATTTGAAATATTTCAACTTGTTTTTCAACATCAACATATTTTCAACCTCAATGAAATAGAGCTATTAAAATATTTAGCCTTAGCAAAACAATCATGTCTCTTAACAATCAAAGCTATGGTTCAATTTATCAACCTGCCTACTTGTCATTACAATAATAAAATAATAAACTTCATAATAGTCAATACAATTTTATATGCCCTTGCTCATTTGGCAATAAGTTCACACCTCAAATAAAAATACAATATTTTATTTAAACAACAACACTCAGCAATTAAATCATTACATATATTGCTCCTCTTTGATTCTACCAAATGACAATTATCTGCAAGTTCTATTTTAATCCAACACATAACTCTATAAATTGAATGTCTGATCTACAATAAAAAATTTATTCCACTGGAATAACCATGTATTGAGCTTTTAATACTCATAAAACGACTATATAATCAAAGATGAGTTTTTTATTTACTCAAAGAACAAAATTAATCTATATCTATGGAAACCTTGCTCCAATAAATTCTTTACAACGACTCATTTTTTATTTATTGTCATCACAATTCTTTATAATAGACTATAATATATATCGACAAATGATTAATAAATCAAAATTATTAGCAAAGCTGCTAGTAAATCATATACACAAGATATGATGCTGAAAACTATTTTACAATAAAACTGCATGAATTGATAAGTTCATATGTGAACAAAGAATCTTTTCTGTTGTGAAGACAAGCTACTCTTGTCTTCACATATTTAAAAGCTTCAAGTTGAAACCTCACTAAAAAAAAAATATCATATTATGAAATAGAATTCGACTATTTTGACATGAGTATAAAATACTTCGATACTCATTTTCTTGTCTGTCTAACAGCCAAGTCACTCATGGTCAATTAAAAAAAAATACAAACAGATGTATTCATTTTGTAACGGTGGTTTAACCAACTGCAATTACATAAAGAATACATACAAAATACACAATTCAAAATTCAAATCCGGGAATAATATAACTATATTGATCAACAGTCAAATGATTCCATTGAAAATGATGGATATTTTTCTCCAAATGCTAAAAATTATTTTCTTGAAACATGAATTGACTTCAAGAAGATAAGGATTTATTCAAGATCGCCATAATTTTTAAATAACTTACAATTATCTTACTTGAACAAACAAAATTTATATAATTAATCAGTATAATATGGTTTCATCATGAATTGATTTACTTTCACAGACTTGTTTTTCTTCACATCCTTCAAAAGATAACAACCTTTATTCAAATCTGTTAAAACAACAAGAGGTCCTTTATATTTTGGACATAACTTACTGGAAAACTTTTTAATTTTACTTGATAACACAAAATTTTTTATCAAAACTAGATCTCCAACATTATATTTACGACAAGGTTTATTTTTTGCATTATATTTGAATCTACGTATGACACCTTTATTTTTAATGCGAATTTTAATCCTTCTATTCCTTATCAATTCATCTTCCAACTCAAATTTGTTGTCCACAGGAAACTTTATATACTTGAAAACAATATGAGATAATTTTTTATTCTCCATCAGCTCAATAGGAATGCTTTCAGTTGTCTCATGAAAATTGTGATTTATTATATATTCGGCCTTATTTAAATGTTTATACCATAAATGATGCTCATTTTCTGGGACATAAGTTCTTAAAATGCGATTTACTTCTTTAAGTGGTCGTTCGCTAAGATTTGATTGAGGATGGAAAATGGAAATATAAGAATACTTTACTCCCAATGATTGCATCCCCTCCTTCCAGGTTTTACTTTGGAAACAAGTACCGTTGTCACTAATAATTATTTCAAATTTACCATATTCTCTAATGTACTCTTCAACTTTTTTCACTAACGTTTTTGCATTAGCCTTAACCAGAGGATATAACTTGACAAATTTTGTAAATGCATCCAGAATGATACAGACCCACTTGTATTTACCACCCGGTAACTCACCATACACATCCACAAATACCTTGTGACCTTTATTATTAGCAAGGATTGTAGCCATTTCCATACTTTTCTTCTCATTCGTGGTTTTTACAAGTTGACAATACTTGCAGGTTCTCAACACCTTCAATACCTTTCTATAACAACCCTTAATATAAAATGTCACCTATAAAACGGTACGTTTTTGAACAACCAACATGACCCATTAAAAGATGCATTTCTTCAATCAATTTACTGTCAAGTTCCGATGGTACACATAATTTCCAAAATTTGTTCTTATATGACTTACGACAAAATAATAAATTCTCATACACTGTAAAATATTTACAAATATTTATATTACCAAGTTCAACTTTACTTTTGATACTTTGTATCCAAGAATCTGTCTCTTGTTTTTGTTTGATTTCAAAGATAATATTTTTCAAATTTGATTCATCTTTTATTAAATTTAATACTTTAAATTCATTAGAATTTCTTACATCAACATTTTTGTCATAATCAGTGCGAGAGATAATGTCAGCCACAATATTCTCCTTACCTGGCACATACTGCCATTCAATATTAAAATTTTGTAGAGCTAACACCCATCGACCCAACCTACCATGTCCTATCTTACATTTTTTTATGAACGTGAGCGCCTTATGGTCTGTTCTAACAATAATTTTTTGATTACCAAAATAATTATGAAATTTTGTCAATCCAAAGAGGACGGCAAGACATTCTTTCTCACATATTGAATAGTTCAACTCAGACTTAGTTAAACTCCTACTGGCATACGCAATTACTTGGTGATCTTCTCCTTCCAATTGAAACAATTCTACTCCTAATCCTACATCACTTGCATCAGTTGCCATTATAAAATCCTTATTGAAATCTGGATGCTTTAACACAACACTTTCAATGAATCTTTCTTTTATCTCACGAAAAGTTTCACTATCCTCACTTGTCCATATAAATTTATTTTTATTACACAGAAGGTGCTTAAATTTACGAGTTAAATTGGAATAGTTTTTCTGAAATTTACGATAAAAATTGCATAGACCCAAGAAGGATTGAAGCTGCTTCAAATTTCTAGGTTCAGGAAACTTATTGATGGCATCAAGTTTGGAGTCATCTGCTTGAATACCGTTTCTACTAATCACATGTCCTAAATATTTGATTTGATCAGCAATAAACTTAGATTTATTCAACTTAAGTTTCAAATTCCCTTCTTTCAATCTTTTAAACAGTAATTTTAAATGATAAATGTGCTCAGTGAGGGTTTCACTACTGATTGCCAAGTCATCAATGTATGCTATGACAAATTTACTAACTTCTTCACCCAAAGTTTTGTATAAACATTTTATAAATTCAGAGCCACTTATATTTAATCCAAAAGGCAAATGTGTATATTGATATTGCTGTCCACACACATTGAAAGCTAAATATTTTCTACTATTATCAGAAAGTTTTACTTGATTAAAACCTTGAGTCAAATCTACACTAGTTATATAATTACAATTATTGAACCTTATTAGAATATTGTCGATTGGCTCAGGCTCAGTATGATCAGTTATTAAGAATGAATTTAAATTTCTTCCATCAAGACACAATCTAATTTGGTTATCAGGTTTTTTAACAACTACCATGGGACTAGTATATGGTGAACTAGCAGGTTCAATTATTTTCTGCTGAAGCATCTTTTGAATCTCTTCATTTACTTTATCTCGATAAATGTAAGGAATGGGGTAACTTTTCTTATTTAATTGCACATTATCTTTAAATTTCAATTCACAAATATAATCGTTAGCTGATCCAGGTTGATCTGAGAACACATCTTTATTATCTTCAAACGTATCAATCAATTCTTGTACTAATTCAGGAGGTTCATGTATTAATGAATTTCGAATATTTTTTATCTGCTCATTCCACAGATTGTTGAAAGTTGTTGGATCATTACCAATATTAATATTGAAAAGTTTTTTATACCTTGCCGTATCTTTTTTGACAAACGGTATACTCAAACCATTTATAAATAACACACTTTCATTGAAGTCTATGATAGCATTCATATCTTTCAAGAATTCGCAGCCTACAATGATATCAACGTTCAATTCATCTATTACTAAAAATATAACAGGTATTGTTAATTTTTCGAATGACAATTCCAGCATGATTTGTTTGTTAACACGTTTATGACGTGCACCAGTAGCAGCTACGATACTAATATTAGGCGCTGGAATAAAACTAATATTATTATTCACTCTCATTTCTGAAACAAGTTTACTACTAATAACATTTATCTCAGATCCACTGTCCAAAATTAATTGATAATTTTTGTTAAAAATATTTACTGGTACCTCAGCCAAATCATACCCTATATTAGGCTGAACGTCTGTTTCTTCAAGCAACTCATTAAAAATACAATTTACCTTATATTCTTTCTCAAATATAATACTTTCATCCTCAATTTTATTAACACTAGTTATATTTTCATTGTACAAATCATCAATATTAACATATATGTCTTTATCATTGGTATTAGGTAACCCTTCATTATTCGAACAAACAGGGAAATCTATTTTTTGTTGTTCCGCTATTCGTTTAAAGAATGTACCGGTACACAAGATTGTTGATTTGAATGCATTGGCGTTACATCAGCATTAGTGGTAATTAAATTAACTGATGCTCTCATGGGAGGCGGCTGAGTAAATTGTATTGGAGGCGGCTGACTAAATTGATCATTCTGATTTGAATAATGAAATCCTTGACCTTGCATAAGAGAATTATTCTGTCCATATGAGTAATTCGGACTTACATAATTACCTTGAAAACCATTTTGATAATTTCCGAAATTTCTATTTTGTTGAAAATGTTTCTGATTTCCATTATTGTAACCATTTCTATAATTTTGTCCATTACCTTGTTGATAATTTTGATACGGTTTTTTATGAAAATTATTTTGATTTCGATTTCCTTGGAAGAATTTTTGATTATTTGAATTATCATGGTTCCGATTCTGCTGAATTAAAACATTTTGCTCAACTTGAGACTTTTCACTTTCATTTTTATCAACCTGATCCACTTTTGGATTGTTTTCAGCATTATTCTCTCTATTTTTTCGACTATTTTTATAATGCTCCAATCCAGCAAACTCGTCCAATAATTCAATAAAATTATCAGCATTAGAAACATTTCGTACCACAGCAGCAGTAACAATAGTATCATCATAATGCCCTCTTAATAATTCAAAAATCATATCATTGTCCATGGATGGAATAAAATTTTTAGCCACATTAAATTTACTTATGAAATACTCGCTAGGACTTATGCTACTTCCTACTCTGTACTTACCAAATTGCAAGTCTGACCTAGCCCACTTTTGAATTTCCTTGGACCAAAATTTATTAATAAATTTCTCCCTGAATTTTTCGAAATTATTTATCTCATCTTTAACAAAATCCCACCATGCTCTGTGAAAATTATTTCCATTGCTATTGAAATTATTCTCGATAATCCCCTTGATTTTAACCCAGTCATTCATATAATTTCGTGACAAGTAATTACTTAAACTTATAACAAAAGTCATTGGATTTCACTTATCAATTGTCATTTGAAATTCATGCTTATCCTGAATTATTTGACATACATTAGAACTATTATTTCTATTATGACTCTCATCAAACTTGGTCTGTACATCAGATTTGTGCTTGTGAAATTTTAGCACTAATGATGCAATTTCTGAATTACCTGCTTCAACTTTTCCCTTAATTTTTTCAAATTCATTTCTAACATTGCTCTCTTGTTTACCTAATTTTTTATCGATTCTTTGTTCTACCTCTCCAATGTGTTCCCTAATCTTATTATTTTCTTCATCCATCTTTTTCTCAACATTTATAACCTTACCCTCCAACTCAGTTGTCTTATTTACTACCCCTTCTATTTTGTTTTCTAGTTTCTCAACTATTTTATTCATTTTATCATTCATTTGTACGCTCACATTTCTAATTTCTTCCTTTAATCCTACAAAACTATCATTACTATCCTTTTTCAATTCTGACATCATTTTATCACTCTTATCGTTCAATTTTGATATCATATCTACTAATTGATTTAGCATATTCTGGTTCAAAACTTGACTACCTGAAGCTACCTGTTTTTCATTGTTAATACTGCATTGTTCAATAGCATTACCACTAGGCCTAGAATCTTTTGATTCACAATTATCTACCATAGTAAGCATACTTTCATTTGATAAGTCTGAGGAATTCATTGTTAGGTCTAAATCTTGTGAATTTTCTTGATCACTCACAATCAGAGTATCATCTGAAGGAGTTAAACTATCAATATTAGAATCAGCCATTTTGCAGCTTCTTAAAAAGTACGCCATTCACAACCCTACCCTTCCAAACATCAGACACCTTCCTACAAGTTAACAAAGTTCAACTTCAACCAGGGATCAGATCTATGTAAAATAAGTAACATTACACGTATCTGTAAGTGGCTCCACCAGAAAAATACCATTTGTAACATGTCTTACCATTTGTTCAAGGTCCCACCAGGGGTACCATGTGTAACGTTCTCATTTATTAAGCTTCACCGCTGGCTTGCAGCTAACCTAACCAGACACAAATAATCCACAATCCTGATCAATTTGTGATACAGACTGAGAACTGATGTGCCTTACCTGAAAAACGTTATGCTCCATTCTCCTAATAGATAATTCATCGGTTGTCTGAATATTTGGAAAAGCAAGGGAAGTCAATGATAACTTCAATTTTTAAGAATAACAAAATAGGACAATGTTTATTCTCCATGGTTCAACTGCCCACAACATGTCAAATTTAGAGAAAATAGATTTTAAATACATAAAATATGAAAGAATGCTCACCTGCTTGTCGATCTCTTGCAAAATACACACGTTTACCTGAATATTTCAGCTTTTTTACTTGTTGAAACAATGTGCTCAGACAAGTCAAATTTCACTATTTCGAAAATTATGAATTCACGATACAAATTGAAAAGATTGATTGATCAGGGCATTATCCCCATTTTCATTCTTAAAAATATTACAGAATTGAGACACAAAGTATTTGGGGAGCAGACCAAAAATAAATCCCATAAGCCGTAATGTTAACATATGTACCTTTTTCTAGAGATCTATCCACCCGATCGATGTGAGATTTTGAACACAGACTAACATGACCTTTTTACATACTTTAGCACAAGATTTTTCGTTTTTGACATTTTATTTACCAAATATGATTTTTTTCCTGAATTACTGCTCGAAAACACCGTATTAGATCACAAAAAGTTATATAAAATGGGATTTTTTATTTAATTCTCAATTATCTCTCGCTAAAGTGTATATAATAGTCCTAAAAAGTACTGTACAAAATTTCAGACGTCTACCTTGAAGGGTTCCTGAGAAAAAGGTACATAAAGTGAAAAAATACTGTTTTTAGAAAATTGACTTTGAAAATTTTGAAGCATTTGACTTACATTTAGAAGTTTCCTGGAGCGTAAGAGGGGTCATCAGGGCCTTCTTCTTCCTCGAAAAGCTCCTCCAATCTTATCCTTTGTGAACTCTTCTGTTGTCTGCATTTTTTTTCAATGATTTCGATTGATTTTTCCGCTCGTAGAATCCTGCGGTTGTCAATATATTTCATTGAGTTCACAAAATAGCTGCCTGGTTCTAGCCCTAGATTTTGAAGCACAAGACACTTGATGATGTTGCCCTTATTATAATGCCCGATAGCATCATAGACTCCCAGTTTAAAAGTGTCCAGTCTCACAAATACTTTTTTCGGAACTCTACACCAAATGACATTGTTTAGGGACTCACTCAAGTTTTGGGTTCCTCCATGAATGCACTTGACTAACAGTTCTGGAGCGGCTAGATCTCGAAAAATAGGTTTTATTTCTTGGAGCACAACAGAAGAAATATGAGTGTGCTCGGCATGCTTGTAGGTGGTACCTTCTTCAATTGATTTGTTGAATTTACACCATGAGTCTTCACCTGTTGGACACAATCCATGACAGGGGGCCTCATCTGTGGAACCTAGGTGGAAATAGGAAGACCAAATCGCCTGTTTCATTGCTGCAACTCCGTTTTTTGCTTCTCGTCGAATTGCCAGTCCATAGAACAATTGAATCGTATTTATTGCTGAGTCGGTAAGCCTACCATGCCCTCCAAGTTTCTTTCCATCAGATAGTACCAACTTGGCATTGGTCTTTTTATATCGTCTAAGACGTGACCCCATACGCTTCTGGACGTGTCCCACACACTCCAATTTCTCAACCTGGAAGTCAGGGCCATATGGTTGCTCTTTTGATATAGTAGAAAACCCCTTGGAGTCACCATCTCCGAGATAGTATTTATATTTTATATTGTGCAGTGCTTCTGATCTGCCAAACATTTTCCTGACTCCTTCAACTTCCATGCCCCCACTAGTTCCCCTATAATTAGCCATGCAATCATTTTCGTGTATATTCTTATATCTTTCTTTGCATGTACAGAATTTTGAAAGAATTTCAACATCAACTACTTGGCCAGTGGTGATACTGTTCGCAGTAACTACCCCATTCAGAGATGAAAATCCACGGCGTTGCCAGCTGCCATCAAAAGCTGCAGCAATACAATTATCCCCATCATTATCCTCAACAGCCAATTTGGCAGCTTTACTCATAGAGTCATTGCAAACCTTTTGAACAGCAGGTAACAAAACTTTATTATAACTGGCAAACTTAGAAGGCATATGCAAGTTCATGACAGCATTGAACATCTCAGCAGTCTCTTGGCCTACTCCAATGGATCTACATGCATATACAAAACGAATATTTATATCATGTAATTTATTACTTCTATCTTCTAATTTTACACTAGGACAATTTGGCATAGAAACTTTCATATTGCACTGTTCTTGTGAGCACTGTAAATTCATTGAGAATGCTAAGCCTACCCTATTACTAAGAGAAAGTTTCAGTGGGCCTCCACAATGTTTACAAACAGCAATCTCATTTATTAGTTGCACTATAGATTGTACATCAACAATTTCATATTCAAAGTTTGAACCCTCAAATTGTTCATATACCTCACTGTGTTTGCTCAACTTTTTTTTCGAAGCACTTATATTTGTCTTGGCACTTGAAGAATGAGATGTAGAAGCAGTTTCTTGTAGGGAAGTTTCCAATGTTGAAGAAGTGAGGTTAGGACTTTTTTTACAAATGTTTTTCACTTTTTTAAAAATTCTTTTTGATCGAGGCATTTTTGTACACAACTATGAAGTGTAGAAATATCAAATATTTACATAAAAATACACAATCAAGAATCAATTTCACTTTTCAATGCACTGTAAGTGTCGAATTCTTGTACCGAAAACCGAACCGTTGTAAACAACTTTCGATGTAATCAAACTAAGATGATCATGGAATTCCAAAGCCTTCTATATCAGCATTACAGGTGTAGTAACATAACAGACCGTAATGTACAAGAATTTTATAAAAATTTCATCAGAAATTGAGTAAGAGTGAAACTGGGAAATGTACAAAAAATGACTGTGAAAAATGAGCAACTGGAAACGAAAAATCTGTTACAGCATGACAGTAAATAATTTTTTTCTCATCAGTGGATGATCGGATCCTTTCATATGATACATCGATTTGAAGCTATCGATTTGAGCTATCGATATATGACAAAATCGAAAAACTGAAAAAAAATCGATTTTTTTGGTCTGCTCCCCTTAATAAAGATTATGTTTCAAATTTTAAAGAAAGAAAAATGCCTCCTTCCTCCTTCTTCCAGCAAGTGGGGAACCGCCTGCATCCACTCTCACCACCTCAACACTTTTATTTAATTTATTTCAAAACTTTAAATATATATTTATTGAAATGAATTTTATAATTGTAAACTGAATATTCTTGTATTTAAAATTGTTATGTGTTTTCTATTTTATTGTCAAAAAGTAACAACCATGTCATGATAAAATATGTTATTCCTTGTTTTTATGAAATTGCATTTTCTACTAAATTTTATATTATTTATAATTTACAAAATATTTATTTCTTTTTATTTTCAAAATCCTAATTATTGATTACATTTGAAATATAAACTGATAAATCATTAATTAATATCGATCTAAATCGATAATCAATTATTCAAATATCGATACTTGACATTCAATTATTTTGAATCGACTTTTACTTTTTGCTCGAAATTCAAATTTAAACGTTTCTTAATGCCATCACAAAACGTACTATTACAATATGTATCAAGTAAAATGTCTTTTACAACTGGTAGACTTCCTAATTCATCTACTGATTTGTTATTCTCATCAAAAATGTAATGTACTCTTTTTATCAGCTCTAATTCAACACAAGAATTCAAACCTAAAATTGGAGAAGAACTAGGTTTTAGTACAACAAACTTCAATTTAAAATTAGTAGTACTACAGACACAATTCCTTCAGGTTTCATACTAAAATCCTCATTTCCATATGCCAAAAGTTTCAATGACTATGTACTTTGAACTCTATCATCAACAGTCTTAATTCTATCAAATACATGTTTTGGTAAACCATTTATTTTGGAACCATTAACCAAGATTACTTCTTTCCATTCAGTTGCTTTTTTGTTTTCACCTGTATTGTCAAAATTTGCTACATTTCCTAACCTCCAAACCTTCTCCCCAGAATCAATCTCAATATTATTAACTTGAAATTCTTCACTAGAAGATTGTGAATTATCCCTTTTCTCAACAACTTCATTGGCATGTCTATTACTGTTTTGCTGTTTCCTACTCCTATCAGAAATCTGACACATTTGCAAAATGATTCCTGCCCCCACATTTGGCACATGTTTTGTTGTAGGCTGGACAAGCAGCTACTTTATGATAATACCCACACTTCTGACATTGAAATTTGTACTCATTTGTCATACCTTGTGTTCCTGATGTACTAACAGTAGCATTAAAAGATTCTTCAATTACTTTGGTTTGTTTCACCTGACACACAGACATTGAAGTCTTCCCAATAAGAGCTGTATTAATTCTGCTTGTTTCCACTGAATGACAAAAGTCCACAATTGTTTCCTATTTACACTCTTTTTTTGTAAAAGCTCTTGCTGCACTGCTTTATTGTCCATTGTCAAAGTAATTGTGTCCTTAATCATCCTACTTTCATAACCTTCACTGCACTTTGAACATTTGAAATCACACAATGATGCCTGTTCTTTTATTTTTTAACTAAAAACACATCAAACAACTGCCTTCTTTCTTTGTAATCTGGTTGAACTTGTAAGTTTCTATAGTATTATTACTCATTGGCCTACAATGTTCTTCAAACTGTTGGAGATATCAAGAGTTTCTTTGTTCTCACCATGTTGATCAAACATATTATATATATCCAGCCCCTCATCTACAAGAATACTCAAAAATATTGCTATTTTAACATCATCCAATAGTTTGTCCTTTCTGGTAGCCTTTAAGAATATATCTAATTCTTGATGAAAATGAGGCCACTGTTCACTAGCTGAATCATCAATGCTGATGCCTTTTAGTGGTTTGACAGAATCCATGTTGCTCACTTGTTCACACCTGACACCATGTTATGTATAAGATCGATTAATGGAGAAAAAACATTTTTATTAGCACTCAAGTTTATTAATTATTTTAAAACACATTTTCAACATTATTCACATTAGACATAACCTCCTGTCATGCTGGAGCTAGCTCATCTCTCTCTAGTTGACCTAGACCTCCTAGATCATCCATCACCCTCTGGCTCACTGTCAACTAAATGTAGAATGTAGATATCTGTTACAGGATGTCTGTATATTTTTCTGCAATAGGTGTTACAGGTATCCTTCAGCTCAGCTTTTGTTGCAGTTGCTGTTGCTGCTGTTGTCACATCTTCACAGTATGGACTGCATACCACTTCTGACTGTGTGATGACTGCCTCAAGAAAGTCAAGTGATGTGAATGATGAGTGGAGACAGCTGTGCAGGTTGTAAGTGCAGTGAATTCATTGACATAAGCCTTCATCCATCTTGAATCCTCCCACCAGCTTTATGTACCAATCCTTGACATCTTGGTACATTGCTTTGATTGATTCTTGTGTATGATAGCATGTACTGGCACATATGAAAGATGTTTATGTTATCCAAACCATGCTCTTGTTTGGTCAGGAAGGTTGGACTCCTGTACTGTGGTCCCAGCTGTGTTGCACAGGCGCTCATAGCCAGCAAGAGATACATAACAGTTTGGATCATGATTATGTTCTGTTCACTTGTTCCTCTTCTCCATTCATACTATATTTTCAACTTATTCAGCTATTTGTTATCAGGCTTGATGACATCATTGTATTTGCTCATCATCATGGCTGCTATATGGATGCTTTGCTTCAATGATGCATTGTTGTTTACAAGGATGGTCATCATCATTATCATTGCTACTATTGATAACTATGCAGTCTTGATTGTTGATGCTGACTTCTTAATCACTCATGCCTTCCATGTTGCATAATACTTGTGCAGCATGAAGATCTCTATGCCCAAATGCAAGTGTATGTACTCCATCTTTCATGATGAATCTCTTCTCATCAGCATTACTCAAAGCTTTATTTCTCCACACAGTAATTATTATCTGATGTTTCCTTGTTGTGAACATAACCTGCTCTCTGAAGATGTCCCTATCACCATACAAACAGTCAAGGTAGTCCTGGAAGTCTATGTAGCAGTCAGCATCTGGATGACTCTTGGGCAGCTCCTGCCCAAGTACAGGTCTCCTAACTCCTTTGGCCTTCTTAAGGGGAGTCGGTTGTCCTATACTGGATAATGTTAAATTATGTAAATTGAGGTACATTTATCTCAGAAACTATAATAGGTAGAAGGATGAATTTTTTTTCACTGATTAAGTGTATTCTTCTCTACAATTTAATGGGTTATTTTTTTAAAAACTCAATTCAAAAAAATTTATGATTTTTTTCAATTGTAGTTTTTACGATCAAAACTTTTACACTCACATGATGATATTTAATTATTTATCGAATATATCTTGAAAGTAAGCTGTTAAAATATTTGTCTCGTTTAGCTGGATAATTTAAAAAAAAATCATGGGAATACCTCTTATAGTTCCTGAGAAAATTGTACCTTTATGCTAGAAAATACAATTTTCCAGAAAATTGAAGAATAAAAAGGCATGTCATTATTGAAATTTTACTCACAATCTAATACCGGTACATCCCAGCTCCATATGCAGGGTTCTCTGGATCTTCTTCTCCTTCATAGAGGTCTTCCAATCTCTTCTCAGCTAACTGTTTTCTCTGTCGACATTTTTTCTCAATTTCATTGATGGCTTTCTCTGCTTTCCTGATCCGAGTCATGTCCAATTCCTTCATTGCTGCCACACAGTTACTCCCTGGAGTGATGCCTAACTTCATCAGGATCAGACATCTTGTTATATTCCCCTTGTTGAAACAAGATATGGCTTCATGCACTCCCAGTTCAAGTGTTCCAAGCATCACAAATGTTCTCTTTGGTATCCTTGACCATATCACATTGTTGAGTGATTCACTTACATTTTGGGAATCACCATGCAAACATTTTGCAAGCAGAACCAGACTGGCCAAACTACTGAAAATTGATTTTATTTCTGCCATTACAATGGGTGAAATATGAAAATGTTGGTCATGGTCATAGTTTTCTCTGTTTGCTTTTGCCCTCTGATATTTGCACCATGAGTCATTTCCTGGAGTGCATAATCCATGAGTTGGATCTTGATTGGAGCTACGAATATGGAAGTATATGGCCCACACAGCTTTCTTCATAGCTTCCAAACTTGATGTGTTCCTTCTGATAGCAAGGCCATAGTAGTTTTGAATTTTGTCAATTGCTTCAATTGTCAAACGACCACGACCTCCAATACCCTTACCATCTTCTAGTGTTTTTCCTTTGAGCTCACTTTTTTTCTTTCGAAGCCTAGTACCCATCCACTTTTGGATGTGGCCAACACATTCTAATTTTTCAATCTCAAAGTTTGGACCATAAGGCTTCAATTCGGAAATAGTTGGAAAAGATTTAGAGTCCCCATCACCGAGGTAATACTTACATCTGAATCCTAACAGTGCTTCTGATTGTTGAAAGATATTTACAACTCCAGTAACTTCCATAGAACTGCTTGGGCCTGAAAAGTTCTTTGTACATTTATCACAATGAATGTCATCCAATCTACCAATACATCTACAGTGTTTAGACATTACTTCTATGTCAACAACTTTCCCTGTAGAAACACAAGTAGCTGTAACCACACCATTTTTTGAAGCCCATTCACGTTTCTGCCATGACCCATCAAATGCACAAGCAAAATCTCTATCCCCATCATTATCAGTAATCAACTCTTCTACAGCTTCTCTCATTGAATCTGAGCAAACCTCTGTTGCTGCAGCAGCTAGGGTGGAATTATAATATCTGAAACCTGGTGGTTTTGGCAAATTCATTACTCCACAAAAGATTTCAGCTGCCTGTTGACCCTTCCCAATACAACTAAAACCATAAACAAGACGAATGTTCATCTCAGAATCTGAATTATTCAAAGAGCAAACATTGTCATTATTCTCAGAAAACGATAAACCACAATTATTACAACTAATACTAATTTTCACACTAAGACCTCTGCGATTACTTGTAGCAATAGTAAGATTTCCACCACACTGATTACAAACTGCTAAGTTGGAAAATAAATTTCCAAGTTTCTTTACACTTACAATATCATAGGATAGTGTTTCATCATCATCCATATACCGTTCATATTCTTGAAAACTTGCACTAACTTTTTTTTTTAAGAACTTATCTTAGGAGTTTCAGTATCTCTAGCAGGAGTTCCTTCTACACATGGGCCTGACACTATTGGTGACACACTATTTGATTCAGTAGCTGGAATCTTATTTTTAGGTTGACATATGTTTCTCCTTTTTTTAAACAATCTTGTTGGTGCTCTAGGCATTTTTGTCAATATAATAAATCAAATATTGTAAGAACAGACACGACCGTTTCACGCTATTTCATCATTGGTACTAAGACTAACCTAGCTAGCTGGCAATTGACAATAATAAACAATAGCAGCTGTAATGATATTGGAATTAAATGTGTTGCCAACTTATAAATAACAAATAAACATATTTTGATAATATAATACAAATTTCCTGAATAATATCAAATGAAAACAGAACTTCAAGCTCACAATATTGAGAGCAAAATTCTTTCTCTGCTGCGGGAGTTATTCCTGCAATTTCATATTCAAAGCATGCATGCAAAGGTTTTTTAAAAACGCCCTAGAAAGTCTTCTGTTTGTCATAGAGAAGCAATTCATACACCATTGGAAAGCGGGGGTTTCAAAGTATTTGATTCTATAAAAAAAATTTTGTTTGATAATTTTGACCAATTTTAACAACCGACTCCCCTTAATTAGGCTGCTCTGCAACTTTTTGTCATCCACATTGTAGCATCTGCATGCATAAAGCTTAGACCTCAGACTGACATACTCATGAGGTGCACAGGCAGCACATTCATCTTTGAACTTGCCAAGCATCATCTTGTTGGTTTCTGAGTAACAAGGGTGAGCAGCTGGGTACTCAAATGTATCAAATATATTGCACATTAGTTCATTGCTTCTTATATCTTCATACATATCCTCAGTGTTGACTAGGTAGAACAAGCTGTCTGTGTCCTGGTACAAGAGTTTCAGGCAGTCCTTGTAGATAGGTTTCATTATGTCATAGTGAAACTCATACATAAGGATCTTGCTGACATCCAGCACTGTCAGTCCCACATTGAGGGGGCTAGAATCAAAACTCACATAATCCAAAAAATCAATTACCCACAAAACAAGAAAAACAGTTTTTTTTGAGTTAGTAATGCTTTACAAGAAATGTTTTTGGGTAGTTCTGTGGAATATACCCAAAGTGACTTATGCCCAAGTAATGAACCGACTTGTGAAAGGTGTAGTGATTTTGATGTGATTTAAACTTAGAAGAATTCTATTGATTTAGCCTAGAATGATTCCCATTTGCAGGTGAAAGTGTGTGTGTGTGTGTGTGTGTGAGTGTAATATTGATAAAAATTAAAATTTGTTGTGCTCCTACTTAAAGAAAAAAAGACTTGCTCTTATTGCAAGTACAAATTTTGTTTTGCCTTATAATAATAGGACGATTTTTTTATATATATCTTTTTATATTTTGTATCTGCTCTTTTGAGAAGGAAGCTGTAACAAGTGATGTAATTTTCTTTTTGATATGCAAAATAAAAATGATTTTGATTTTTTGATATAATGTAAAAACTTCAGATATAATTTCAACCTCAGAGTGGTTGTCTTTAGATTCACTCTGTCCAGCAGAAGGAGCTAGAGACACAAACCTATCACCATCCTCATCATCTGATGACATTCCTGGAAGGTCCATGTCTGACAAATTGCCATCCAAATTGGCAAGTATATTGTCATTTGTGAGGAAATTTGTGAGACTCTCCATCTTGAATGTGAAAAAAACATGTGATGATAAACAACACCTAGAAGGAAAATTATTTATGTGTAAAATACCAATGGAAATATGAATTTAATTAAAATTCACAATTAATTGAGAATTTGAATAAGGCTATTGCATCCACATTATGAAAATTGGAAGAGGGAATGATTATAAATCTGTTTAATTCAACAATCTGCTATAGTAAGAAACTTGAGCATTCATTGTTGTCAGCTTTCATGAATGTGAAGGCTAGGTCATTAAAGCCTGACATACACAATCATGAAGGTGAAGCTTTAACACTTAGGGTACACTTATGTCAAAGAGGTGAAGGTGTAGATGTAGGTGCAGGTGTAGGTCAATGACACCGAGAGGAAGAACAAACGCATTATCTCTTATGTGCACTCTTATAACAAGCAGGTCGATGTGTGGGTCTAGATGCAGGCCTAGCTGGATGCTTTTGAAAAACAAACTTTTTTGATTTTAGCTTGATGACTAGCATGATGCTTTTTTGTGATTGGCTTCATCAAGACCCTCCACAAACACTCAACACTGATTATTTTATCAAAAGTGAGACCAATCCTGTAAATAATGAATAGATCCTGTAAGATGTGAATATGACTAGACAATTTTATATTTTTGTGGCTTATTCGACTTTTAAAATAACTTCTTAAATTCCTTATCAATCAGGAATGAAAGAATCAAACCGCAATGCGATATTTTGTCTGTTCTAGTTCATTTAATCCCAATTTTTGAAGTTTGGGTGCATTTTAGACTAAAAGTTTACTGGTAATTCCCATGGCAACCAATTTGTTATTTTCTAATGTCAGTCAATAATGTATTATTTCATTGTAACAAACATTACAATGTCATGATTATGATAAATGAATGAGAATGAACAAAGAAATATAATTCAAAATGGTTTAAAAGGGAAGTATGTACTGTCATTGATAAGTTTGAAAATGTATTTGTAGTGATTTAGGGCCATATTTATTAATGTTCCCTTTGTAAGATTTTCTTACCAAAGTGTGTAAGGGAGTGGTGGGAGAAAAGAATCACGATAGACCTCCTTGTCATATGATACTGACCTCCACCTACACCTACAGCTACAGCTACACCTTCACCTTCACCTTCACCTCTTTGACATAAATGTACCCTTAGCATGCCATAGATCCATGGCAACATCCATGGCAATCTTACCTAGAATGCTGGTCAAATAGCACCTGTCCCTACAGCCAGGGCCAGCCATTTTTATGTCATTTCAGAGTTCAGATTCAGATTACCTATTTTAAAAAGATATAATGTACTCACATAATCATAAAATTTCAATTTTTTCTATCTATCTGTGTGTCAGACAATCAGCCATCATTTGTCAACAAAAAATACAAAATAAATAAAATTGCTTTTTTTAAATGAAAAAAATTTGAAAAATGAAATTTTATCTAAGTAAGAAACTTCTGTTACAAGTTCTTCTTTGCTATGTCTATAAAAAAGATATTTCTAAATTGGATTGCTATTATTTACATCAAACAGTTCTTTTTTGAATGAAAAAGTTTGAAACAAGGTTAAAAACAAAATCCAATTTTACACACACTACATTGGTAACACACATCTTTCCTTTTGGAGTTGCCATGCTCTTTTTTTCCTAGCTCTGCACACACTTTACACTTTTTCTGTGCTTTCTTTTTCCCTGGTGGAATTGGAATTCTTTCCTAAAAGTGTTTTCCTGACAGTTGTGACAGCTGAGATCCTCCTGCACTACTTCCTCGTTGGTGTTCTGGATCATCCTGGTACATAGCTAGGTCTTCACATATAGCAGTAATCATATCACTCATAGAGATTTTTTGACCAGTTACTTTGCTAAATATGATGTTGTCATTGGATACAGACATGAGTATCATATGAAAGACCAATTATTTTGGCCACCATTTTACAGTTTTGTGTCCAAATGCACCATATGACATTCTTTGGTCAGACAGGTTCCACACCAAATTTCTTTTTATTATAGGCTAATTCACTACTGCTGCTGGTTTTCTTTTCTGTCTGCCTCTTCTGTCAACATAAGCCACCATTTATGCTTGGCATCTTGTGCTTATCATGTTGACATCCCTCTTATCTTTCCACCACAATGCCAAAATGTTACATCTGTGAACCATTTCACCATGTTGAAGTGCTCTATTGATAATTGCTTTTGGCATGCCTCTTTGATTTTTACTCACTGTACTTACTAGACCCATTTGAACAGTTTCTAATTGTGTTGCCAGTGCAGGACTAGTATAGTATCTGTCTGTAAATAAAGTATGTCTTTTTCCAGCTAGATCCACAAGTAGGCGCTCCACAACTGTGGGAATTGAATTGTCCTGGCTGCAAAATACATTAAAATTCCATGCAAATCCTGTATCTGACTCACACAGCATATAGAGTTTCATTCCATAACTACTGGGTTTCTTTGGCATGTATTGTTTGAAATATACCCTGCCATGGAATGCACACATACCTTTGTCAATTGTAATATCCTCATGTGGTTGATAACATTCTTTGAACATTAATTGTAAAGCACCAATAAGAGGTTGGACCTTGAACAAAGGATCATGCCCTGGTTGATCTTTAGCTATCATATTTGAATTATCATTTATATGAAAGTTCACAAGGATGGATAAAAATCTGTTTTTACTCATGAGGTTTGGGCAATAATTACAAGAAACTACAGCATTTGTACTCCAATGATTCACTATTGAAGGCCTTTCACTTATACTCATATGTAATACTATACCTAAAAATTTGTAAATGTCAGCAATGGTGACAGTTTTCCAGATGTATAATCTGCTATTAGGTCTATCAAATTGAGTGGCCTCTTCTGAATAACTTGCCTTGCACACAAGTTTGTCTGTTCCTTCAAATGAGTGACAAGTTTTCTATTCATGAAGTAATGAAAAACTCATGTACCTTGCTTTGATTGTTCTATCCAATAATATCTCCTTTTGGTCCTAATTCACCAGTGTAGACAAGAATATCTGGATCATTATCACCTTCTTCTTTCCATTCTTCCTGAGTGATTTGCAACTGCTGAGCTCCACCAGTTTGTCTAGGCCTTCCTCTGTGCTGCTGGGCTTCAGGAATAATTCTTGTTACTGGAAGATCACCTCCAGCCATCACTGCCATCCAGCCATCCATCTGATTAGCCTTTGAGAACCAATTACTATACACTTGGTCTTCCGTGCATTCAAGGAAAGACAATGTGACCTGCTATGTGGCAATTGCAAAGTGCAGGCAAGAAAAATTATTAAACATTTCCAAGTAGCAGTCTGCATTAACAGTAACTGCCTCACCATTATCATTTTCAAAAAATTATGGCCCAATGACCCCCACTTAACCTACCACACATCACACTGTCACTCAGGCACTGTGTAACAGTCTCTCTTGCAATATTTGCAGATTTTCTTGACACCAAAGTCAACACAACAGTTCTTCTTATTGACAAATCTGTCCAAATGATAATGAGACTTGTCACCCATGAGTAAAACTGTATTTTTGTTTTCATCCAAGATTGCCAACATTTGCTGAAAAAATTGTAAACACTGTCCTAGTCATGGAGGTTTCTTTTTCATTAATGATCCCATTGTGTTCAAATTATGCATCCACCTCAAAATTGTGTTATGATCTGGAATTGACCCATGCAGTGGAACATTGAAGTGCCACAGAAAGTCTCACTGGGTTTTTGTCATAGACTCATTGTTAGTGTAGAACCATGTCAAAACAAAGGTCCCACATATTAAGTGTAACTGAAACTTCCAAATAGCCTCCAAACTGTATGACCTTCCCAGCTGCCATCCCCCACTACTTGCAATGTACTACCCATTACAAAAACATGCATTTCCCAATAAACACCCTCTACTGAAGGTGGTAGGAATGGTTTATCCCATCTATTGTCAAGCTGTTCAAAAAATAGATATCAATCACTTGTTGACCCCTACTGTTTCGACTGCTTTTCATACAATTCTGCAGCAAATTGCAATGGCAAAGCCATCCATGAAAGATACATAGAAATGTTTGTTAAACATGGGGAGCAATAAAGAAAATTGCTGTGCAAAGGGGTTGAACATGAGGAGATATTAAAATTCTGTGACTACAGTTATACACTAAAACTGCCATATGTAGTGTATGCAGATTTTGAAAGTTTTATTGTCACACTTGTTGATGATGAGGTGAATGACAATAATGAGATAAGGAGGAGAGAAACATGGCAGAGGAGGTTGGGAAAAGTTCCACAGCAAAAACTGCTGGAGACATTGCATGACGCTACTTATATGCTATTTTAGATAAGAATGGTGATATATACCATGTCCCAATAACATACTGTGCTCAACAGTATGAATGAGAAAATAATTGAGAAAATTCCAATAGTTGACCAATATTACAAATGAACTAAAAGATGAACTATCAAAAGAAGTACTAATGGATGAGATGACTCATGCACAAGAATGTGAGTTTAAAATGGCTATGGTACACTGTCTTGCCTGTGTAGGTTACCATTCAAACATGACAATCAAAGTGTGAGACATCACCCAAATTCAGAAGGAAAATTTTTTGGATCTACCCATACCACATTTAACCTAAATGCTATACCATCAAATTTTATTCCTGTTTTTTTTTTACATAACTCCAGAGGGTATGATTTGCATTTTATTTTATAATCACTTGCAAAATTTTATAAGATTCTATTTATTGCCAACACAAGTGAGAGGTTCCTATAAATCAGTGTAGGACTGCTCAGATTTTTAGACAGTCTACAATTTATGACTTCATCACTTGATAAACTAAACTACTTGAGAAAATACTTTGTACATGGAATTGGGGAAGCAAACTTCTAGCACCACAGATGACCTGTATTGTAGTCACATGGATGGGAGAAAACATGGAAAGTCTGACCTTTGCATATCTGAATGCACAATGTCACTTTCTCTGACATTGTTGTGATGAGCAGAATGGCTCTCAGCTCTCAAAGCCAGCCTGTTAGCATAGTATAATGCTACAGTTCTACTACTGTGGAAATATGTAAATACATTATTGCTTGCTCTCTCCATTATTATATTCTGGTTGGGGACAGTCATTGCTGTAAGAACTGAGTTCTTCACCAAAGACCACATTACAAGCTATTTACCATATTTACTTGGATTCTACAAACATATTTACAAATGGAATACATTATTTACAATGTTTTTCTATATCACAAGGATGCTATCAGTTGCTATTACTGTCACTTGGGAGAGGTCTTATATCTCTACTAAATTCATCATCATTCTCTTCACCTGAAGTTGATGATTTTTTGCCTTGCCCAAGTGATATTATCAATTATTGGTTGACTGATTCCTCAATCATCCACATAGCAATCCTTTTCCCAAGACTCTTGAATAATTTTTCCAACATGATTCACTGCATTCGCCCAATCTTGAATGGAAATCTCATTGAAGGAATCATTTGTTAGCTTTTCAACTTCTTTAATTGTGAAAGTCTTGTTACTTGATTCCACCTTTCCTTTTATGTTTGCCCAAATCAGCTCTATTGGGTTGAAATGGCAATGATATGGTGGTTGTCTTATCACTTTATGACCATGCTCTTTAGCCAACTCATCTATTTCATATTTCCTTGTACCATCACAATTTTTCTAAAACTATTTCTAACAGTTCACTTTTACACAATCCATCTTCAAAAGGAATTTCATTTTGTTCAGCCACTTACAAATCATCATTTTTGTGGCTGCTTGAGTTGGGGCTTTATCAAGCTGCATGCTGTGGTAGGGTGCATTTTCCATGACAATAGTGCTTCCAGCCTCACTATTGTTCAGAAGTTTAATTAAACATCCTTTGAATTTAGCAGAATGCATTTCTTCATGATAGGCAGAAGTTTTCTTTCATTGAAAAATTTCCAGGCAATTTGGAACAAACCCCAAACTTGAACCAGCATGAAAGATGATCAATCTTGCTCCTTTCCCTGTTGGCTCCTTCCTTGAAGTTTGGAGTGTTCCATTAGTCCATGTATGTTTTTAATGTATGTCCAGCATTAATCCAGGTTTTGTCTAGAAATACAACTTTATTTAGATCTTCTTTCATGATGGAATGTAAAAAATTACAGCAACATTCGTAATGCCATTCCTCTCCATCAAAAATTGTCGATTGTTAATTTTTTTCAAACAGAACCCCAGCTTCTTAAAAATATTTCTCAATGTAAAATCACTCTCATTGAAAAGATTATCTTCATCAATAACATATACTGCAATTATTGTTGCCTTGGCAACCAATTAAAATGTGGATATTGTGAGTTTTGATTCTAATATAACTGGATATTGTTAGCTTTGATTTTAAAATAGGAATATGCAAAAACAGATGTTTGATTTTAAAAGAATTATCACTGTATTTACAAGAAACTATTCACTAGCTCAACATTCTCAAAAATATTTCAATTCAGTAATTGATTGAAATGAAAATTCAAGATAAAAATGGAAAATAAAACTAACTTACTGGAAATGAATACTAATAAAAAATTTCATATAATGAAAGTCAACCTGACAATGTTCTGCAGCAAAACAAAATGTAGAGAATATGTCCAGCAAAAGTAACTTAATTGTGAAATTAAGTTGATAAAAATAGAAAATATCAAGAAAATTATCCAAAAAACATAGGCTACACTAATCTTCATTAAATGAGTTGACCAGGTATGTCCTCAACAAGTTTGCACTCATTTTCAATGTAGTCATTGTTCAGTTGTTGAACTGTTGTTTGCTGTCCATTAATCAGATGGGAGCAAAATGACAATTTTTCAATATCATGCCACTTATCTCCAAAGTGTTTGTTTAATAGAGCAGCTACATCACGGGGTTTTTCAATTGAAATTTCATTACCTTCTGGTACCTGGAGGATCACCAAGTTAGCAGCTGTCTTCTTCTTCATAAACAGGGATTGGTATTCATTTAAATCATTCATGTAGAAAAACTCTCCTCTTGAGTGGATAGTGGAACATATTTTTTTAATATACATCCATTTGATCCATTTGGAAATGCCAACTTGGTGTGGCTTTCATGACATTTCTCATTGCTTCCTTGAAGTTGTACAAAACACTGTCCTGGCCCAATGTTTTTAAAGTTGAATGTGCACTGACAATGTCTTTCAACTCTTCAAATGTTAAAATTGTTTCACAACTCCTAATTTTTTTTCAAAGTGTGCAAATACTCTATCAGGTGGAATAAAACTATGACCTGTGATAGGGAATATAATTTCAATTTCATTAATGTGGGATAGTTCATTATTTGCAAGCCAGTAATGACACATTGTCATGAGGATTTAATTCTTGTTCTGACCTGAGCAACCATCAGATACTAGATGAAGAGATTTGTAAGAACTAAAATCTGTTGAATTAAGAACATCATGCTAACAAGATGCAATAGTATTGGCCCATTTGGAAAATTGATTCTCCATCCAGCAATATGATGTAACATTCTGTGTTGTCAAATCACTTTTACTGTTCCCTTTCACAACAGTAAAGTTATAAAAGTAAATCTGTCTACTGTAGTAGGTACTTTGATCTGGAATCTTGGGAATGGGCAATTGTTTTTGGCAATCATATGATATAATTAGCAGATCTTGACGGTCTTCTTTCAATTTATCATAGAATGCATTATTGCTCTCTTATTATGCACTAATTTTTAAAATTTTAGAGTGGATTTAGTTTCTTCATCTTTTGCCATTTGAATTTTCTCATCCAGTTGAAGGCACTGGGAACACACATCAGTGCGAGGTGAAGCAAATCGTATGCTGTAATTTGTATTGAACACCATTCTGAAAAAGTTTTATTTAACAGGTATAATTTGAAATTTGTTACAGTATACAAGTATACATAGTAGCATATCTTTGGTTTACAGTATCACTTAATTGGAGGAGGTGTTCTTTTGATACCAACCAAGAGTTATTTTGATCTGTAACATAAAGGAAGCTTGAAGATGCAAAAATGAAGATTTTTTAAATATTTCATTCTGAATAAAAGGCAACTTGAATCTGGATTGATTAACTGTACATGAAGAGTTAATTCAGTGCAGTGATTTTTCATGATACTGTGTGGTCAATGTGATATAAAGATCGTGTTTAATGCAACACTTCAACATGAACTCGCAATGGATCTACCTGGTACAACACATATTATGCTGCCCTATCACTGCTCTCTGGAGATGGGAAATACAACTCTGATACATGCCACCTTTCCTTGTGACTCAAGAACACCCAGTCTACCAATCCTCAATCATTTCCTTTCTCTCCATTGGCTTGAAGTGAAATCAATAAAAATAAATTCTTTTCAAACCTCTTTAAAATTAAAACTTTAAACATTTTCAGACATTTTTAAGTTGATTGGCAGATGGATATTCCAACCTTTTTCATTCACAATCACATTTCAACCAATGTTTTTGAAAAAATAGAATTGCCTTCTTCTGGGCAAGATGTTTTAAATTCTGCTTCATTTATGAAATATTTTATTTTTGTTTGGTTGTGCTCACACTTATTGCAATACTAGTAATGAAAAATTTATATTATGACAGTTCGCCTTCAAATTTTGGCATGATCTGGGGTTACTTTGTATGAAATGCAATAGTTAAAAAAATAAAATAATATTATAGTAGTAGGAATGTTGATTGCATAATATTATATAAAACATCTCAAACTCATTTACTATTGGTTAATAGTAGCCTAATAATAATTATTATTATTATTAAAAAAAGTTGTACATCCCTGTATAGAAGTTAAGAGAATGGTTCGGAACCAACCTAAAACTGTAGGTCTAACTCATCAATAACTATCATCCAATTCATTACCCACGCACAGGTCTCAGACCTATGTGGGCTTCATCCTCCGAAAAAAAGATAAATTGCATAAAACAAAAGTAATGTATTATTATATACCTTCAAAAAGAAATACTTTGGAGAGAGTAATAATAATTAAAATGGTGATTTCTCTTACCATTGATTAGTGATCTATCTTTCTTCTGATTGAAATCTTTTATTCGTTGATGTTTTGTTAGAATAGGATAAAGTTTTGTTAATATTATGTTAAAAATTAGTAAGTAATATTGTATTTTGCTGTATTCATCTGATATTCAACAAAACATTTAATTTGATGTTAATGAACATTAGAATATTTAGAAGTTGAAATCAATATTTTGTATATTTAGATTCATATCTAGGGCTAAGCATTTATTGTTTTGGTTATCTTTTAGTGTATTTGTTGTATTGAATAATTGTATTATTTTTTTCTTTCTGTGTATAATATCTTGAAAGAATTATGATAAGATCTTTATAATATATTATCATAATCTATCTTATTAAAATAAATTTACAAAATTACATGTAAGGTAATTAAATGCATATTTTTTAAGAAATAAATAGAAATATTAAAAAAATTCTTCCAAGACCTTGAAAGGTTTTAGTGTTTTTTCAAAGTTCTTAGAGCCTTGAAACAACATAGTACTCCAGCTAAGAAGTTTCGATGGAAATGAGTATTAATGTGAAACTTTGTTTGAATAGCTGAGATAATTTGCTTCTTTAGATTTTTATATACTTATTAAAACTAGTCAAGGGAAGTGACAGCCATGAGCCGTAGCAGGTATCTGTTCAATCAGATAGAGATGAGCTGCATTCTCCTGGGCACTCTGTAAGGGTGACTGATTAGATTGGCCAGCAAAAAAGACACTGTTATCTTCTGTAAAATCACTTCCCAGTGGTACAGAACCCACCTAAAACTGTAGGTCCAGCTCATTAATCACCATCATCCAACTCATTACCCACGCACAGGTCTCAATCCTATTGTGGACTTCATCTTCAAAAATAAATAAAGGCATACACATCCTATACTGTTAGTCATATTCTAATGTCAAAGTTGAATTAAAAAAATATAATACCAGTCAAAACGTTCCTTTAAATATTCATTTAATCTGTAGATTTAATTTACTGATTATAATAATTGATCTGTACATATTGTTGAAGTTTCACGTTTTGTTGAACTTGTTTGTATAATGTGCTATGAAATAAGAGATTTATTGAATACAATAAATAATTCAATTTCTAATAATGGTTTCTATTCTTCATTATAATGTTTCTACATAGAACTATTTAAGTCTCAGTTTTTAAATCATCTTCAAAAAGAGAGGCTCAAATAGTGAAGGTATGTACAAGTAGGGATATCAATTCATGTATTAACCATGTTTATATATTCGTATGGTAACAGGAAAGCATAATCCACCTATTATTGGTATTGCCATTATAGATAGAGTGAAACCCCATTTCTGAAGAGCAGCCGCCATCCTACCACCTTTAAGAGTCAGCCATGCTCTTCTGGGTAGAGTGAAGCCTTTGGGGAGGACAGTTACATCTACCGCATAAAGAATTTGCTACAAACTGTAAATTAATCTCTAACTGTTGAAAGGCTGATCAAATATTAAATAATAACTGTTCAATAATTCAAGAAGAAACGTCTAAAATAACAATTGAACACTTGAATAGCACAGTTCAGTCACCATATTACAATAATAGCAATGAGTATGTTTCCATATGTATAAAATGTAGAGGAAGTCTCGCAGTCTCAATATATACTGCGGATATAACTTTCACACTAAACGTTCATATATGAATGGAACTGCCACTTGTTATGTCAACAAACTTTGAACAATGAATGAACTAATGTTTACAAGAGCTTCCACTTTATATAAGTTTTGACATTCCAGTAAACAGTTGAAGGTTCTTTTTTTTAGATTATTCTATGTAAACAGATAAGAGTTTAATTAGAACATTCTGGATTGATTGCAAGGCAAGGGGAGAACAGGGTGAGTAAACAAAACATGCCAATTACTGCTTAGTAATTATTGACACAGCTGATAACTCTCTTCCTGGAATTTCATAGAAATATGTTGTAAAATTTCATCTGGGGTATTTGACCAAAACTTTGATACTTTGGGACTTTTATGTAATTGAGCATGCTTTTCTGAACATATAAATCAAAATTGATATTGGAACGTGAATGGGCTTTTTGGATGGTTGGAAACGTAGATGGACGACTTGGAACATCTAGAGGGACGACTGGAAGGTCCTACTTCCGACTGTTGACTGTGTTGAAGCGTGTGTGGGGGAGTCAGATCAAAGTCGTCCAACTTACCTAAGTCAGTGCTTGACCTTTAGGCAAGTTCGGTAAAATCTTTTGGCTCAAGAGCGATGTTCACAGCTGACTAGGAATAAAGTTGGATAGCAAGTCAGCGTGAGTGGAGTCAACTATCCAACTAGCAGTCCTACTAAGTCATACTGCAAATCGGAATGTGAATGCCCAGCTTTAAACAGACTAGGAGTAAAGTTGGATCGCTAGTTGGATAGCAAATTGGAGCGTGAGTGGAGTTGACTATCCAACTAGCAGTCCTACTAAGTTGTACAGCAAATCGGAACGTGAATGCCTAGCTTAATGTCGGATCCATTTTGTTGTCTCTGTCAAGCCTGAAAAGTGTTTAAAGTCATCTGTTGATAATTCAGTCAGTGAACAGCAGTTGCCAATGTCATTGAATACAAATGCCTTCATACAATTTTTACACAGCTCAGGGCTCAACTTACATAATAACACCATAATCGCACAGAGCTCTGTTGGTGTGAATTTGACACATTTATCTGAGCAGTCTGATTGTGGTTTAGCCCACATAATTTTGTGACTGCTATTTAAATTGCATGTCTCAATACTTGTCCCATCAATTTGTTTTAATTTAGGATAAATTTAGGATGATGGAAACAACCAAAAATTTAGAAGGCGAAACGTGGAAAAAGGAAAACATTTCCTTTCTACATGCTTGTACACCAAAACACTGTCAAATACCCATGCATACAAAACCAAGAGGAACTAGGTTACCAAGCCAAATGAAGTGCATGTTTAGGAAACAACCACTCGAAAATATAATCACACCTCATTAACCTCAAAATAACCAAATCAAAAAAATATACATTTCAATCAACATTACAGTCTAAACTTATCATTATCTCAAGTCTTTAAAATTATTGCGCATTTCGAAGATTACTTTAATTAACAAAATTATATTGCTGTTTTCATTATCCCATTGAATTAATAGTTCTCCACAATTCGTTGCACTCACTTTGATCGAAGAAAGAAATATAATAAATTTGTTACCTCGTTCGATAATCCTTACTAATTCCAAGGTATTGAGTTCATGTCGGTTGATCTAATACAGCCTTGGTCAGGAATTACCAATCAGGAAAATTCTTGTACTCTCCAATGCTGGAATACTCAAAGCCTCGAAGTTTCGAAGTCTTGACTATTCGGGAAGACTGCAATTCAGGAATGCTGCGATTCGGCAACACTCTGCAATTCGGGAACGCCCCAATTCGGGAAGACTCTGCGATTCAGGAATACTCGTATCCGGGAACTCCCCAATTCGGGAAGACTCTGCGATTTGGGAATACTTGTATCCGGGAACTCCCCAATTCGGGAACCACTGAAATTTCAAATTTTGTAACTTCCTATTTTGATAACGAAATAAACCCTTAACTTGAAATGAAGACTACTATGTCCAATTTACTTTCACGACCACAAATCCCAAACATTTATGTCGCTTAATTACACATCTACATTCCTAAAATTCAAACAATTAAGCAAACCTAACCTTTACTTCATAAGTATCATAGCATCGCAGAATTAAAAATAGTACACATTAATCTATAGCAATAAGGAAGTTGAGTTTCTTAGTTACATCATCAAATTCATAATCTTTTTATCACACTAATATCGCCTTGAAAACGGTATGCTAACTTTTACTACTGATTTAAATTGAATATTTAATATCATCCTTTTTTTTATACTAAACTTCTCTAAGTCTTATCCATAGCCTATGAATTCTGACAAACAATTGCTTACATCAATTACGTACATGAGAACAATTAAGCTAGAAATATAAATTCACAAAGTATTTCATATTAAAAAAATATTGTTGTTACCTTATAAAGCGGCAAAGTACATCACAAATTATCTCCAAATCAAACAAACTAATTCAAACTAAACATGAGGTGAGTGGCGGTTTCCTAATATTAACTTTTCAAATCACATAGTTAAAATAAATTTGAAATTATAAAGATTGCCCAGCACAAGGGCTTAAAAACAAAACAATCACGTCACCATAACCTCAAAAATGACTACAAGCTCATCTTAACCAGCGTGCTGTTTGCTCCATGCAATTTCATCGAGTAGTAAGCCTGTCGCTTGCCTAAAATCCCAGTTTGCTCTTGGTGGGAATCAATGTTCGGAAATTACAAAACTACGTAACTTTTACCGAATCAAAACTCTAGATTTGCCTGCAGGCCTGTGCAGAACGTCTGTTCCGTAATTGAAAAATTAACAGGTAAAGAGAGTGTAGGAGAGAGCAAAAGAATGAGAAACTAGCTCTATCTTCTTTTACTAGACTAGCGTGGGACTCAATCCTGCTCGATATTGAATCTCAAAACAATGCTTTACTGTAATACCAATTCCAACATGAAAACCCAATTGATTCAATTACTTCTATTGAAAATGAATAATTAAAATCTAAACTCTCCAATAACTAGCTTAAAATGTCCTACTCAGAAAACTTTACATAAAAATATATCTTTAAAATTTAATAACGTTTAAAATGATACTAAACAAGAAAGTTATTCAAGGTAATTTAACAAAAGAAATTTGGGCTACTCTCAAATTCATAACATACTTCCTCAGTAAAGTCGATCAAATAGCTAACCCAGTAATATTGATGATGACCAGGGAGCGAGGATGGCCAAGGCCTTATTACCGGGTATATACATTGCATAGTAAGGCCTTACTATAAATATACTTTATATGGTAATAATAATAATATTGTGTGACCTGGCTGGCTCAGGTCTGGTGTCAGAGTTATCAGGTTGAACCTGAATAAGTTCAGGGGCTCTGACGTGACTTAACAACTGTTTTTAGGCAGCTGGTACCATAACAGCTTAACGTATCCTCCAAAATAAATGGAGGGAGCCATGCCTTGTATAATAGTCTAGTCTCAGGAGTGTGGCCTTTAGTAGGAGTCTTCTTAATGACAGGAAAAATATGCCAATCCCATTTGTTGACAACATGGCGACTCTGACCCAACCTAGCCTAGTAAATTAGATCTAGAATACATATGTTGGCAACGTCCGCCATCTTTTGTAAACAAATGGGATTGACATATTTTTCATGTATTTAGGTGAACTCCTTTAGTAGGGGTGTTAGGTCGGCTTGTAGTGTCAAGTTTTGCTGGCTTTTCAGCTGGTAAACTCACTCATTGTAATCGCCGCTTAAGGCTGCTTGGTGTCTGCCAACAAGGTGCTTGCAAAGTGAGCATTCAATACTCCACGGTACCCACCATCACAAAATCAAACACATGTTGTAGAAAAACAGATTGGAGTATTGCGAAAGTATGGTGCAAATACTATTTCTCAGCATGTATTACATTTTTTTATGGTTATAATAATCGAATGTTTGATGCTCTGCTGTTATTTTATTTATTGTGTGCTGCTGCACTGTGCAAGCCTATATTAACTCTAAACAGGCCTTAAAACAGGATTTCATAGATAGACGTATTAGATTATTGTCGCGCCCTGATAAACAGATATATTTATCACATAAAAAATAGCTGTTCTAATTATCTATGGTAAATATACTTCTATGTATCAGGGCAATGATGGGCGCCATTTTCAATGTAATCCGTATATCTATAGAATTCTGTATTAAGGTCTGTTCTGGAGAAGGTGCTATGTAAGCATCCTAATGCCTTTATTTATTACATGTGCCGAGAGAGTGACTGAGTAATCAATTTTTCCTAAGAACGGTCCTTATGGGATGATTTTCATAAAAATATTTAGAGCCATCAGCTGTTATTGCATATAAAACTTTTAGAAAATTGGACTACTCGCTCGGTCTCTGTCATAGGCCTTAACAGAATTAAATTTAGGTGGCTCTTCTGGATTTATATTTACTGCAACAATGCTAACTAGACAATACCTAGAAAACAAAGCCATCCAGTATTCTACTGGCACTGATGTTAAAGTATAAAATAATCGTTGTCATTGTACGGTACTGTAGATCCGTAGATGGTTTTCCAAGTTCATCTAGATTAAAAGTGGAGTTTCAGCACACGGGATTTATTTCTGCTCTCTATTTCAGGCCAGAATACTCCTGAACTGATCAGAGAGAAATAAAAATGCCAATGCTTATATCAAAATACAAATGGAAAATTTGCAGTTTCATTTGCAGTATAATTTTAAAAGACTTTTTACAGTCTTGGATTTCTTGTTAGAATATTAGTCCAACTTTCTGTTGTAAATTTAACGACTTGCAGTCAGTTTTAAATTGTGAATATATAATAAAATAATGTACTCACTCATTTGGCCTAAGGTTTTCGAGTTATCGAGTGAATAACTCGAAAGCGTTTGGCCAAATGTGAATACATTTATTATATTATATTCACAATTTAAAACTGACTGCAAGCCGTTAAATTTACAACAAAAAGTTAACTTTACAGTATAGCTTTGCCTTATAAAGAATTTTCATCTACGACCATGTCATAATGTATACATTACAGTTTCACAATTGATGCCAAAACAGCTGTCTTTTTGAAATGCTTTTTGAAACCCGTTGCATAATGAGCTCATTATAGTACAGGTTCTACATTATAACACGGGTTCTGGACCAATCAGAAGCATTTTTGATGGAATCAATATCGTAATTCAATATTGTGAAACTATCAGCTGATTTGATCAAACTGCTACACCAGCTGCTTTAACCTAACAATCTACTTTAACTTCTCGTATTTGAGATGAGAGGTTAGGTATCTCTGACAGTCACAGGTAAAATGAAATTGTTTTAATTAAACAACTAGTGGTCGTAGATAAAATAGTGTATGCAACGATTTTATTTGGCCATTAAAGCACTCGTGAGATATTTATAACACTCGCATTCGCTTGTGTTATAACTTACATCTAACTTGTGCCTTAATAAGGGTCAAAATAAAATCGTTGCATAAACCACTATTTTCATTTCAAATTGGCCAAATGTAGGCCCAAGTTGAAAATAGTACTGGACGGTAGTTGTAAAAAGTACTAAAACTTTCTGTTATTAGGAAAGGATTTGTACTCTAGGTAAGTGTTTAACTTCATTCAACCATATTCCGTAATATTTCATTTATTTCAATTTGGAGAAAATAATTTTTTACAAATTTTTGCCTTTAAACTTTTGTTACTTATTACAAATATATACTTGGATAGAACATCAAAAGGGTCAGGTATAGGGGCAATAGCTAACTCCTTGAATCGCAATCGCATAATGTGTACATAAGTATATATATTTATCCTAATTGAAAATCTACAACTTAAATCAATTCTATTAAATACATCAACAGAAGGTAAACCCCCTCAATCAAGGAGTAATATAACAGTCAATTGATTAATATGAATAAATTTCCTCAATAAGACATTTATGATATAATTTTATCACAATTTATAATTTTGCTATCCAATATATATACAATAATTTTTAGAAACACCTATTAATTTCTTTAGGAAAATTATGATTTTGACTGTGATTAAAAATTATAGTTCCTTCCAGCTATTGTAATGATTATGTGCAGTTTGATCAGTTGTAACTAGGTAATATGTTTGGTTGTCTAATCAAATAAATTTTCTCAAGTATTATTCAATATTTATATTGTACACAAATAATTGGATAAGGTGTTAATCTTAATCAAACTTTTCTCTCCATAAGTAATCAATGTTAGTAGATTAATTATAATCTCACCTTAAATCAAGATGAGTTTCAAGCTCAATTCTCTCAAGATATTTTTTAAACACACTTCTAATAAGATACATCACCTTATTTCTATTTAAACAATTTCCAATAGTTTATTAATCCTAGATTGATATGTTGTATGGTTAACATGTGTAGTGATATGTTTGTTGATACTTTTCATTTACTTGCAACAATACAGTTTTCTAATTTAGAATAACAAGAATAATTTTGAAGACTCACAGTATTGACTTACAAAGAATATACACTTGAAAGTGAAAACTAAATTTTCAGTCATTCATTTGTAAAAAAATCTATTCTCATAGAATGCGGAAATCATAAAAAGCTATGTTTTGTTCCATGACATGAAGTCTCTCTTATATTCACTGAAATGTAAAATATTTGTTTAATATCAACACTATTTTTTGTATGTTTAGGTGAATTGATTTTTGAAGAGATTTCCCTTCTTACCAATACTTCTAATTATTTTCTATGTCCTTGAAAAATCAACCTATTTTATAATTGAAAATGCGTTTTTTAAGCAATAACTTATTTATTAATTCAACAAATGAAGACTGTTTAATTAGATCATCAATTCTTTACTAAATAGATCTTAACAAAGAGATATGAAAAATGTGAATAATAAATATTCAAATTGCAGATAGTGTAACATGCAATATTTTATACAACTTCTGATAATACGGCTAATTCTTAGTCTGTTCCAGTTTTTTTAATTTCTATAAAATTTCATTAACATAGGGGAACTCATTCCCACTCATAATATTATTATTCCATATTGAATATGACTGAAATCATCCAGCATAAATGAAGCTGAAATCATCCTTTTTTTGTGATATCACACATAATAAGCAAAGCTGATAAAAATCGATATCAGTATATTATTACTTGATCTCTTTAAAATTTCTTAATCTTAATTTTTTATTAAAAAGAGGTGTTTTCTCAAATATTCCGGTTCATTTGGCAAATTTTCACCAACCACTGTTATAAAATTGAGGTGATGGTAAAGTTTCATGTCTGATGCAATATAATGTATTATGTAACAATGGGTATAGCCCCATTGCTTTTTGATAATGTTCATAATATAGTTCATATTATTTCTTGAATTAAAATTCTAAAATTGAGAAATTTTTGATCTTAGAGGGAATAAATGAGAAAACTCAGTTAACAATAATTCAAGGTACTGTAGTTCATATATTATAACAACTGATATGTCTTGTTTGATCTGTTGTAAATGCTTTGACACCTATAACTGGACGGCTATTGTACCTATTTATTCAGGGAATAGAGTAGGTACATAGAATCATCAAAAATACGAACATTCAACATTAATGAAATGAAAATTATGCATTCCATTTGAAACATTGCAATATTAAAAATTTTAGTAATACATATATGAATTGCTACAATAATACGCTGCATATAAAATATCTGTTCCATAATACTAATGCTATATTGATATGTATTATTTCTTCTTCGATATGTATTGATATGTATTGGTTTCGTCTCTCTTAGCCAAATATGAATGATAGTGTACTTTCCACTACATAGTCATCTTTATTGCAGGTATAGAGGCTATCAATCTACATATTATCTATGCGATATGGAGGGCCACAAAATTATTGAATTCTTGGATTTCTTGTTCCATAACGATCTGCGTTGTTAATATTAACTTTTTCTTGTGAATTTAACGACTTGCAGTCAGTTTTAGATTGTGAATATATAAAAAATATGTGAGTAAATTTTTTTAAATATTCACAATCTAAAACTGACTGCAAGTCGTTAAATTCACAACAAAAACTTAAAATTATTGATTTGTTTGTTTGAGATCGACTACAATCATGTAATCTGATGTAACTTGTACGTATCCCTTCATACTTTTTTACAAAACAGAAAATAAATGGCTTTTTATCACCTGAATATCAAAATTTGATTCGACAAATTTTCATTTTTAATGGAATTGCAACATCCAAATTGATAGTCATACAAATTTCTTCATATGAACTTATCTTCACTTTTCAAGGTTTACTGTCATTTTCGCTAATAGCTATTACTAATAATTTAGTCTACTTCTACTTTTTTACTACTTGCGGTAAAAATGTACTTGCACTTTATTGTGAAAGTAAATCTTTATTTTTCTAAAAACTCTTGAGTTGCTTATTGGAAGTAACATCATTTACCTCATGAATGACATTCGACAAGACTATTTAAGGCCTACTTGGTGAAGAAATACCTAAGATATTTCAGATGCGAGGAGGATCCAAATTCTGAAGTAAAGGATCCAACCTTGAGACAACTCATAAAACTTTTATGGCCCTCCATACACACATATATTCACTCTCATTAGATATGTATTCATTCATTAGTCTAAGGGAAGAAAATAGAAATAATTTCCATTTATACTACCATGATAAGAATTCACATTTATAAGAAAATAATTCAAACACATTATTTCATAGATTAGCATTTAAGATATGTATGATATGCATCAATATCCACACAAATTGAAATAGATATATTTACAGTGTTTACTTTTGCAATTTTAAAAATTTATATAAATATCACTCATCCTTCGCCCCTATACAGTACCCCTTGAGAGTAAACTCAATAGTCTAACTTAGAATTTTTGTTCTGTTGACATCTGTTTTGTGATCTTGTTCAATTTTCACATTCCTCTGCATTTGAATCACCATTTAACTCAAATTATATTAATACTCATTTGAAATGAAACTTGGAATACTTTATCAATCTGTCTATCAATTTGTAGTTGAATGATTTCTTGAGTTGAAATTTAAAAATATGCTATCACAACGTTTTATAAAAATAAATGCATTTACCCATCGCGAGAAAATAACTATTATCCAACGTTTTTGCCTCTTCCTTTTTCTTCTATCAGAAATAGTACAAACTCAATTTCTAATTTGTAGTATTATAAACCTTTTTATTATACTAATCATAAATAAAATGCATTTTAAAACGCCAGTTGGTCAATTTCTATTTAGAATACCTACGTATTTTTGTGCTTGCATCGTATCGGTAACGGGTTTGTTGTTTAGATAGGGCACTCACTATGAAGCCTATCATATTTCTGAATGTAAATTCTCGCTATGCATATTAGATGCTTGGTATTCGTGTGATTCTTTATTGAAAACAACAAATAACTTGGACCTTTAATTTAATGAATTCTTCCTGCAATCTGGATCACACACCAATAGATTTGTTTTAAGTACGGTACCTTACTGAAAGTTACATCTCATCAACCTTCCAAATTGAAATTCACAATCTTCTTACTTTGTCACCTTATACCCTTAAAATTTACATTATGATGAGTGCTACATCAATTTTCTTGGCTATAGGACCACTGATTATATTATTACTATTCTAAATAGTTGATAGAATCTGAATTAATCAGCTATATAATTGACGAAACACATTTGTTTAGAGAATAGACTGTTCAGTTTTTTCTGAAAACAACAAACTTGTACATGTAATATTGATAAATAGAAATTAGTGTTGAATCAATCGTATATGTAATATGTTTTATATCTAGAGCCTTTTACACTGTATTCAACAGAAGTCTATTGGCATTTTTTTCTTCTGTTAATGCATTTTTCTAGCGTATCAAAATGTTATTGATATTATACCAGCTTGATATTGATAATATAGAACTATGTTAAGAAAACAGCCGAATACAAACTTTACAGATTACAGAACTTTGGCATGAGTAACCATAATATATGGCACTCTTCTATTCATCAAATTTTGTTGAAATGAGTCTTCATAAATTCTGCTTGCATGGACTTTTTCAGTTTTCCAATCAAAATTAGTTTCACAAGTATAATAATATGGTTTTACACAGTGTACTAGTCGCAATCATTTTTAATTATGGTAACTGATTTTATAACACTCAATGCCAAATTGCTGCCTTCATATATCATGGAAGAGAATATGAATTTCACGATTACAGAAAATTTATTGAATTAATGCTTGTTCCCAGGAGTATGAGGTCACATATCTTATGTGTAAGTTGGTGTAGGCTACTACATTTTAATTTTGAGTGCAGTTATGAGAAACACAGAATTATATAAAATATATCTGGCTACTTGGACCAGTTTTTGAAAAAATAACGAAGTTGAAGAATAGACAATGATGTTTCTATACTTATAGATTTATTAAGTTTTTTTTCATATAGGTCGGTTGTTCAAGAAAACATTACACAATATTTCTTTCATTGATAATTTTAGGGAGTATGTAATATCAATATACTAGATTCTGAGCATTCTTTATTTTATTCATTGCAGTCAGTGACTATGCTGTGAATGTTGATGAATACAAAGCGTGTAAGCGTATTGTTTCAGATTAATCTTTAATCGACATAGATTTTTCACAATTTGGTAGCCCATTTCAGAAATGCTTCAATTTATTGCAATGGAACAATGCACGTTGGCGTAAATTTAGTTTTGCAATTGGATATAAAAGTTCTACATTGATATAATTTCATAAGTAGCACTCATCATATTTTTCTTCTATTTTCTCTCTGAAAATATGCGTCACATTTACTGTTTCGATAGTGTGATCCAGTAATTTTGAAACCTAGATAACAATCTAGAATATTTATTTAATTGGAAATAAAATGTTAAATTTATTGTGTTGTGTAACTTATCTCTCAAATGGTGTTTTTCTCTTGTTGAAAAGGAAGAAGGGTATCTAATCTAGGAATCCTGTGTTGACAAGCTTTTCTAGGAAAAACTTAACATCACCCAATTCTGAATCTTTGATTCCAAGACTTTTCAACATTCCAAGATCGCCATTCTCCACTGCCATAAAAACAGAACGAAGATGCTCAAGATCAGATCTCATAAGGTGGAGTGCAGCTCCAAAATCTTCAATAGTTTGTGATTCTGAAAAAATGCAAATTTCTATCAATTTCACTGACACTGGATTGCATAGAATAACATTTGAAATTGCAACAACAAAAAATGCAAGTTAAATAGCCTCTTTATTAATGTATAGACGCTCTTTAAAAATCTTACTGTTTGAATACGGTAATTATTACTATAGAAATGTCTGGATATAGATAGTTTTGATAATCAATGATCATAATATTCGAATGCCGAGTGCCGTAGCAGGTATCTGTTCAATCAGAGATAAGCTACGAAACTCCTGGACGCTCTTTGTAAGGGTGACCGATTGAATTGGCCAGCAAAAAAGACTATGTTCTCTGCTGTAGAATCACTTCCCCGGTATTTCGGAACCCACCTAAAACTGTAGGTCCAACTTATCAATCATCATCATCATCATCATCCAATTCATTACCCACGCACGGGTCTCAGAATTATGTGGGTTTCATCCTCCAAAACAAAATATCAACTGTCGTAGAACCAGATGTAGACAATGATATTTTCTTAATAAATAACAATTGCATATAAAATAAAAATATCTTAGAGTAATTTAAACTGTAAAACGGTTCCATTACAAATCATACACTTATGACTTGTGTGAAAATTGGCATAAAATCGTTAATTTTGAAGTAGTTGACTTCAAAATTGACAAATATCAAGCTACCATACCGTATTTACATGAATGAAAGAATCATTATTATGTTTATCAAAATTCTGAGTGTGTAGTATTATTTTTTTCTCCTGGAATAGAGACATACTATAAATATTACATTTTGTTTGAAGTAACTGACAATTTAACAAACTGGTAAATATAATAGCGCTTTGAGGAATTTGAAATTAATAAATAAAAACTTAAAAAACACTTTTAAGTGGAAATTATAACTTATGGCGTGACAATACACTCCGTCACAGTATGGCCGTCACGCCATAACCTGATCTATAATTTCCACTTAAAAGTGTTTTTAAAGTTCTTATTTTAAATTAGTGGAAACAAGATGGATCTTCAACATCATAATAAATAAATATTAAGTTCATTTATACCTTCAGTTCGGATACTGAATGAGCGTTTCGTAAAAATTTTCCAATCTTTTCTAGGCCTAATTGTGAAGAACAAATAAATGTTAAACCTTTTATTGAGATTAAATTCATTTTACCTATTTGAGCAATTTTTAGTGGGACTGCCACAAGAGACCCCAGACTAGGCTTACTAGGCTTAGCAGATTCATGTCTACTTCACTAAACAGCAAAGTCGTTTCAGTACGGTGAATCATTTTATAGTTTTAAATTCTAAAATTATTTCATAGTTTTTAATGAATCATTTAGTTTTAGTCATAGTTTTTAATGAATCATTTAGTTTTAGTCATAGTTTTTAATAAATTATTTAGTTTTAGTAATAATAATAATAATAATAATCTTTATTTCCGCAAATACAAACAAGCAAGAAAAAAAATACACAGGAAAAAAATTATACATGATAGAAAATAATAATAATTATAAAACAATCAATTATTAGGAGAGAAACCAAGAAGTTACAAAGAAAAAAAATACTTAGATCAACTTAACTATCATGTACAAGAAATAAAATGTTACAAAAAATAAAAAATATCTGCAGAAATAATACTGTATGCAAATAATTTCATTGTGAAATTATGTCCGCATACAGGAGCATCATTGGATCCAACAAAGATGCCATGAATTGATGTAATAAAAAAAAATGAATAATAGAATTAAAACACTTGGAGGAAACATAGAATAATAATAGTATGAAAATGTAGGAGTAGAAACAATAAGGACTAAAAATATACCATTAATTCAATAGAATTGATAACTTGAAGCATTGAAAGCGAATTAATAGCTGGTAGAAATTTTAAAAGAACTTAACATGATTTGATGATGTTGTCATGGAATGATCACTGGTTGAATATTGCAGCAATTTCAGTATCACCATAGTTCAAAGCACAACATTAAACATGCCCTCAACCTCATCAACATTCTTTGAAAGTAACCATTCCTCTTTTTATTTCCTCTTAAGGAGGAATTTAATTTTATTTTTCTATTATG
This sequence comes from Conomelus anceps, assembly GCA_948455865.1. Lineage (NCBI taxonomy): Eukaryota > Metazoa > Arthropoda > Insecta > Hemiptera > Delphacidae > Conomelus > Conomelus anceps. Next base: position 16,603,033 of record OX418223.1, on the reverse strand, counting down.
CCATTTTAAATACAGCTTTAAGTGTAAAGGCAATATGTTGAAAAATTTTGGAGCTAAGAATATAAATGTTTAATATAATATAGTTTTTAATGAATCATTTAGTTTTAGTCATAGTTTTTAATGAATCATTTAGTTTTAGTCATAGTTTTTAATGACTCATTAAGTTTTAGTCATAGTTTAGATTGTCAATCTGATTTCAGATTATTTAACCCATACCAGATTATTAAGAAACCCATTTCATATAATATCTATAGAAAATTACACAATGGTATTAACATCGCTGGCCAAATAGCAACAATTGCCTATCACTGATTTTTATTAAAAAAATTCTGATTAGAAATGATGAAAATCTAATTAGTTTCAAAACGAATATCAACAAAAATAACAATGTGCACAGAAGATTCAAAGACTTGGAGGGTAACAAAAAACATGTAGAATAAAAAAATCATCGGCCAATTGTCTTTCGGGAATTAAATACCAGTATATACCATATAAAAATTATTGAATAGAAAAGAATGCTAAACCTAGTGGAAAATTACGCATTGTCAAGTTGTTTCTTACTGTGCTCATTAGAATAGCAAATTAAAAAGTGATAAAATAAGGTCATATTCATTATATTATCATATTGAGTGATAAACTGGTTTTTTAGCAACATTTTTCAACCGGGAAGTGATAGCCGTGAGCCGTAGCAGGTTTCAGGTTCAATCAGATAGAGATAAGCTGCATTCTCCTGGGAAATCTTTGTAAGGGTTACCGATTAGATTGGCCAGCAAAAAAGACACTCTTTTCTGCCATAAAATCACTTCCCGGTGGTTCGGAACCGACCTAAAACGGTAGGTCCAGCTCATCAATCATCATCATCATCATCATCTAACTCAGTACCCACGCACAGGTCTCAAATCTATGTGGGCTTCATCCTCAAAAAAAATTCTCCTGGGCACTCTTTGTAAGGGTGACCGATTAGATTGGCCAGCAAAAGACACTGTTCTCTGATGTAATATCACTTCCCGGTGGTTCTGAACCCACCTAAAACTGTAGGTCCAGCTCATCAATCATCATCATCTAACTCAGTACCTATGCACAGGTCTCAGACCTATGTTTGCTTCATCCTCAAAAAAAAAGATTGTGGTACATTAGTTGGGGAAGGAAACAAATATCAAGTAAAGTATCCTAGGTTAGATGAAATCGTATGACCTCTAACAAATTAATATTAAGGTTAATTATATGATTTTGCCACTTCAATAGTTACATAAATTCAATTATTGCTCACCTGAAAGTGTGATAGCAACTTTGTCCACACCGCCTAAAGGTGCCAACGCATCTCTTGCCTTGCTTCCAAATAGTTTTTCCAGGTAGTTTGGTCCGTGACTTGCCAGAAGAGACTGGAGGAAACTGGAGGTTTCTTCAACAGGGGGTCGCTTTGCTGCTCAAAGAAAAACATTTAGCATCTTCCATTTTTTAAATGTACCTTAGCTAAATAAAAATATTCTAGAAATTATAATTATCATTGCAGCTGAACAAAAAAGTAGAGAGTATTCTGAAATATTCTTGGCTGCTAGCTTTACCTTTTGATATTAGCAAGTACTTCTAGTATCTGGATTATAAATTATCATCTCTTATAGGATTATAAATTGATATTATTGATTGAGGATGTGAATTTCAATGGTGTGCTCATATTCATTATAACACACCCATCCACTAATACATAGGCGTCGTTAGTCATTATTTTTGGGAGGGGGGCGCATGCCTGTGGGGCAGGAGGAGGAATTGTACAGGGGGCTGAAAACCCTCCACCACTGAATGTTTAATAAACTATATACCTAATTACCTCCAAAACACGGTTTTTAGACAATGAAGAGGTGTAAATAAAGAAAATATAGCTTTAAAAGTAATATACAATTACATAATTAGAAAATTAGGTATGATAGCAAAGCCAGAGGGTCAGTCTAGGGTTGGAAGTCAATGTTTAGGGTGTTGGAGAAGGGCGTGTGGGTGTGCTCTAGCTCTAGTCACTAAATTAAAGTTAACGCTTGGTGAAAAAAGGAGTCCTCCAACATTTATGTATTCAAGACGATATTAAACGAGTAAATGAATCTTTATTTTTAAAGGGTTGTTCAGGAGTACTCCCCGAGAAATTATATTATTTATTTATTTGACAATAATTCATTTTGAAAAATAATCCCTTTAAAATAACATTTTAAGTGATTCTATACATAAATTCAACATTTTAACCCACAGTTATATACCGTACATATGCTCCTTTCTTCAACACTGTATTCCCCATAATAATTTAGTCTGGATACTAAATCTGAGACAATGTCCTGGATGATAATAATAGGCATATGTCTGAAAAATTATTATAATATATTTACACTCGATTGGAGAATACTCATGATGATTTATTCTAGCAATCAAAGTTCAACTTAAGATGAGAAAGCACATCAACTGTAGTTATTTTTATTGCTTTTATGGCTTGAAGGTGGACCGTCTGGTTATGAGAAATAGAAAATCTAATCACAATTTTTACGGTCTGCTGGAGTGCAATATTATCAAGCGCATAGCTTGGAACGCTGGGGAAATTGTCTCTTACTTTTTTGTTGCGATCTCTAGAAGTGGGGTGAGTGTTGAAGGAGTCTGACAGAAAAAGCAGAGAGAGGTTTGTGAAGTGTGCAAGGAGGAAAAAAGAAAAAGGGGAAAGAAGAGAAAGAGAATATGAGAGCAACAAGTAGTATCAACGAGTTGGAGCATAAAAACTGAAGAGCTCTCACAGTTTCAACAAGTAGGAGATGTTGTATGTGACCCGAGCAGTTAAGGCAATACCCCAGGGCTGTCTGTTGGCATGAGTTCTGCCAAAAATGGCAAGTTACTTGTTTACTCACCAGATTTAATTCTAAGTGGAATTTATTATTTAAGTGTTGCCTTATTTTGGTAGCTTAAAACTTGCTATTACTGATTTTCGGAAATCAAACCGGTTTTAATTCATGTTAAAACTCTTTAAGACGTTTTTCATGAATATCTATCAAATAAAATTGTTATTATATCATAATTATTGTTCATTTTATGATACTGAATAACTTTCATAATGTAATCTAAACTTTTGGCAACGATAAAGAACAAAATTAGAAGTTTTTGAAACAAAATGAAAGCCGTTCAAATTTCAATTGGAACCTCATCTACCATTTATAATTGATACTGCTTGCACGTATTATAAAAATTATTTTTAAATTCTGAATACCTAACTGCTACAAAATGGCTTGCAATTTATACTTTTGTAAATGATATGGATCAAAATTGTAAGTTTTTAAAGCAAAATGTGAGTTGTTCAGATTTTCAATTGAAACTCCATTTAGGGATTGTATCGTGGGATAATAATAATACTAATGTTGTATAAACCACTTTCAATATTTAATTAAAAAATATAATAATATTCGACTTCTATTGTTTTTTAATACCGGTATCAAAGTGGTTGAGACAACATCATTATACTACTATTTGTTATAAAAATCTGTCATAACGTCACCGTCATCAATACAAAGAAGTTCATTCATCATATTTTCTCATTAAAACCAATGTTCTATTCTATTATTTATCTGATTGTCTGAAAATAAAAATCCACTAAGGAAGAAATGGACATCATGTTGAAATGTTGTATCGTAACATACGCTTTTAGTATTAAATTATAAATCATGTTTTCAATAAATTGAATCCAGTCTGTTTTCAATGCATGTTGATTGATGGAGCGTGCTGTGTGATATGTTAGTTTATTATTTGTGGAAATAATCATTCTAAATATTTTCTTGTCTTGACAATTATGATATTTGAATGCTAGTGCAAGTAAGTAGACGGTGATTTTTTTTAAATTATTGATAAAAATCGTACTAATAAACCGAAGAAATTGTCTTTTTTCCGATACTATTGATATTAAAAAAAAAAATGTTTGAGAGTTTGTAGCTGTTACTCTCTGACTACCATCAGAATATTTTCCTGAATTACGTGAGTTGAAAAAACAGCCTACGCAAACGGTCTGCTTAAGTAATCGAAAAATAAAAACAGCTCTCAGTACAGTTTTAGTATTGTAAAATATTCGTATCATGTTGTAGTATTTTCAGAACTAAAGGAGATAATAAATATTAGTTACATCACATAACGTCCAGGAAAAGATGGAAATATTCCAGCGAGTTGTTATTGGAACTGACGATTCCTTGCTTAAGTAGAACAATAATAATTTTCAACTATAGTGATACATAATACAAAAATCCAATCAATATTAATTGTTAGTAGGCCTGAGTTCACTGGAACAGTAACATCAATTGTATGCTGCTTAGCTGTACCTAAAAAATTGGCTATTGGATTTTTGCTGAAAATATTAAAAAAATCATGTTAATAATTGCTTCATGAAGCCACAACTGTACGGCTTTCTTCCTTTCAAAGAGTTGATCGTTCTGGGGAAAAATAAAAAGTATTATTTTTATTATGTTTATATTTAGAGTATTCACATTCCATATGAGATGAGTTCCCGATTCATATTGTTTTCCTCAACATTATTGTTACTTTCCTTTCAAGTCTGAAATAGGTAATGAAGATCATCAAACATAAATTGTGTTAAGCTACATGAATACATCCTTACAATAAATTGATTTCTTGAGAAAATCTGATGACCTGTGGGTGACAAAATGATAATTTTAGAACACATATTAGAAAGAATTATTATGAAAATAAAAACACACATAAAAAAGCAACTATTGATCAAATCTCTTACATAAAATCAACTAGATACTTAATTTAGGTATATACATAAGATCATTTATATACATAGATACATAATCAAGTAGTTGCATAAATTCAAGTAACAATTTGAAAGATTTTGTCAACATAGAGATACAAAGAGGCTTCTCTAGGATAATATTAATTGAATCTAAATCTGCAATCTATATTAACATCATACATTTTTAAACAAATTGTAATTATTTTTGTATCTCGTTTTTCAATTTGTGATGTACGGTGTTAAACGTTGTGCACCTTTCATGCCTTACTCATTTTAATTTTATTTCTCAAGTGGATTAATCAAAATCAAGTTCCTTGAAGTACTTCACCCCTCCACTTCTATGAGCTTTATTAAAGAATATGCTTATTTTTGAACTAACTTATCTAGTTACGGTACCCAATATTTTAAATGATTATAATCTTTATAAATGATAATTACCCAGCATTTTTAAGAACACATCAACAAATATAGTAGACAGGATGTAATAATATCAATAATTGCTCAAGTACACTAAAGGTACACTTTGGCAATATGACTAAAACCATCAAATAAAGAAAATAACAAAAGTAAGTTCTGCAATTAAAGTATTCTTAATAGCTCTGAACAATTCAATTTGTAATGGTAAATGAAATGAAATTCATGTATGTTCACCGCTGATAACTTGGCCTCTGAAGTATGAGACGGGGAGGAGAAATGTATAAATGGTGAACAACTTGGTTATGTGACTACAACTGTGTCTCACTTATAAGCCAGTACAATATTGATTGTAGCCAGTAAAACAGGAAGAGCGATTACACAGGAATCATTAAACAGGAAAATATGTATTGAATTTATTCCTCCCAGAGGCAAAGTTACCAGCGGTGGGCAGTAGTGACTAAAACATTTCTCTCGAATGATCAATATTTGTTGGAAACCAATTCTCCTTTTACTAATCCAATAGCTTTATTTTTTTTTAAACAATTTAAACAACAGCATTCCCAATAACTTGATTCTTATTTCATCTCATCAATTTCCTCAATAGATATATTTTTAAACCGGTATGTTAGCTATATCACTATATTCTAATATAATTATATTACCTGCCGTGCAGAGACGTGAATCCTCATCATAGCCATCCATGCAGTCTGGTGCACCGTCACAAAGGTATTGTATGGAGATGCAGGCCCCGTCACCAGGACATTTGAACGGTTCATAGGGATGGCACGCATCACCTGCAAAATTAAAACAATCTCATTAAAATGCTATTTAAAGAAGAATCAAAATACTGTAATCATATCTATTATTTCTGTATATATTTAACGTACAGTCCAGATCCAATAATTATATACATTCCTGCTTGCAAAACTTACTGTAATTGTGATTTTTTGATATGTCGTTTGGACACATATGAGTAGAACTAATTTTGCACCATAGAAAACCCTGTGCTACCCCACAATTTACAAAAAAAACCTAGAAACTTTGGCATTTCTTTCTGATTATTGCTAAATGTTTTTAAAAACCATGCATCGGATGGATTAGGATGTTGTATACCGGTACTGATTCAAACTTGACAAAAATTCCTTATAATTTGACACCATAACAGTTTCAAAATGATAGATATTAACTGAGATGCAGTATTTCAAAAAGTATCATTGTACTCTAAAAATGAGAAATTCATACTTATTTTGGTTTTAGCTCACTCATTCAATGAATGATGAAACGGAAATTGGTAACTTATGTATAGATTTATAGAACACTGCTTGAAGTACAACTTGAAACTGATTTGACCTATTTATCTGCAGTAGTTTTCGATTAGAGCCATTAAAAGATGTTTATAGATTAGAAAACAACCTGAAACTTGAGTAAAGGTTTCAACCAAATCCATTAAAAATATTTATTACAGTATTTTTCTCCGCATCGTCGTCGCTTCCAAGTCCCATGTTTTCAGAAAAAACTCTGCTGCCCAAAAATGTGCTCAGTTTTAATGTGAAGAGGGGTAGAGTTGGGTAACCATATTAGACCCCAATTTTGGACCCCTTACTCATGAACGGTTCATCGTTCACTATCGTGTAATATCTAATTCTACTCAGGCGATCCAAATTTATATATTACTTGCTGAATTTGGATCATTATTTAGAATTTCAATTGAAACTCTTCCTTATACTTGGAAAATAGTGATTTTTTTATTTTAGAATAGCTGTAAAACTCGGAAACTACATGAAGTAAAGATGTCAAATCTGTCTCAAATTGTAGGTTACAGCTTTTCCTTCAAAATTATTCTTCAATGAATATGACAGCTTTTACATTGGACAAACTGGCAGATGTTTCAGTTTATTTAAAAAAAATAGGCACTTACATTGTTAAATTAAAAACAAATTTATTCATACACTTGAATAATAAATAAAGTACATTTGCTGGTTACTGTAGCTGGAAAGTATCAATAAAGCTCATTGAAAGGAATCTCCCATATGAACCTCAGAGGGCCTCGGGTTGTTTTCACAGCCAGATTCAAAGAACACATAAAAGCCCTCACCCAATCACACACAAAATCAAATTATGCCGAGCATTTACTCACTAAAAATCATACATTGATCGATTGATCAATACCTCCACATCCTTCACTCAACACATCAGAACAATAAACTCATAATTTTCAAATATTCATTTTTACGTCTACATCTCATACTCAATGACCAACTCAATTTTGAATCTCATACCCTCTTAAGCAAACCCCCCTGAAAACACCTCTGTCACACCTACTTCCCCCACCACATCCACGTTTGCCACTACCTCCCTACTACCACCATCAACCTTACATACTAGAGAACCAGTCAGTCTGCATCCTAGCGCCGAGGAAGAACTACATAGTTCGAAACGCGTCCACCGCAACTCAAAAAGGTCATAGCATGTGTTTACATATGAATAGTGAATATTCCTTTTTGGAATACAGAATGCCACAACTCAATGTACAACCCACGGGATTAGTGATGTGATGTAAGATGATTTTTTTGGAAGACATTGATGAATTAGATCTTTTGGATTCAATTCGCTTGGTCTATTTCATGTCTGTATTCCACAAAAGTCACTCTGTATCATGCCTCCAAGACTGCGATCCAGCCAATCATCTGTACTTATGTTGTTTCAGACAGCTGATTGCTAAAATCAGGTCAGATATTACATGTCTAATATAAAATGAACAAGAACAATATTAATGAAGATTGCTCTAGGTTATATTGCTGTATCAACTTTCACAATTGATATTTTTTGTATTGTCAATCTGTTTTCATCATAATTATTATTTTCATATTCGACCTACCAAAATATATACGGTATTTTTTATATTCGAACTCCAAAATCAATTGGGACCTTACTTGGCCTATGAGGAAGCTACATACCAAATTTCAAGAGTCTATAGAACCTTCCCTTCGTCTGTGCTAGAGCACAGACGGGTGGACGGACGGACGGACAACGGCAAGGTTAATAGATAACTATTAACTTTATCTATTAACTTTGGGACAACGGCACGATTCAACAAGGCTCTGTCGGGTCGTTAATAAATAATGAAGAGTAGTCAAGGGGAAAACCAACCAGATTAATGTGAGAAGTTGATGATGAATTTTACGCGCTTTGAGAAAATAGAATTGAATAAACCGATAGGCTACAACGGAGAATCGGAAGACCTGACAAATTTAAATAAAATAATATTTATTATTGGTCTGAGTTGTACTGATAGGCCTATGCACCATTCAACTTCTTTGATTTCTTTAAACATCACAATTATGCTTTCCGATTCTCAAATAAATTGCATTATTATTTTTAAATTCAACCCCAAACTCCAAAATTAATAAGGATCTCATTTGGACTATCTATATATCAAGCTGCAAGAGTCTACAATCTTCCTGTACAAACAAGAGCATCATGTACCATGGTTTTGTGAAAAATAAAAATTTCCAGGTTTTTGTACATTTTTGTAGTTTGAATATCCCGCTTTCCAGTGAGCCATCATACATCATTGAGAAATGGATATTAACAAAGATATTGGAATTTAATATGTCGTTGCATAGGCAAACATTTCTGATTTCTAGCGGTCGATGAATTTTGGAATTCTATTATTTTTTGCATTCTTATTTTTATATTCGGTTCCTTCATCATTTCACATCTGCTTACATCACTGGTCTGTGCACTGAGCACTGAGTATATATCAATGGCACTGAGCATGTGTTTGTATTTTGACATGCTACTTTTGAGGTTAGACAGTTTCTGTTTGTTGTTCAGTATGCCGGTTTCATACAACTGCTGCGGTTTGTTTTGCTATGTAATCTGGACCCGGGTCTCAAAAAATACTTTTGTTGGAATAGATACATTGCTGTGTGGTACAATGTTGCTGTGATTTATTTTAATGAAGGCAATACTGGTAGGATAGACATTCTAAAAACATTAAAAATAGACATTAGTGAGAACACAATTTACGGTTGCCAGAAAATTGATCAATTGCAGTTAAAGAACTGAAGAAAGTGCAGTATATGGGCTTCTAACCAAACCTAACCTAACCTGGCTAGATGTGACTGAACCATCTTTAAAATACCTTTAAATATTTAACTTTAAACCTTTTAAATATTTACAGAGGTGGTTCAGTCACATCTAGCCAGGTTAGGAAAGGTTTGGTTATGCAGTTCCATTCCAGTTTCCATTGATGTTCTGATGTAGATGGCACTCCATTGCTCTATCTGTTCATCTATGATGTTATGCTTAAGGTACTATAAAGGCTTTTCAGAGCCGTATTTATGTTCAAAAGGTGAGTTTTTAATATTGAATAATTAATTATTTAATTGAGACCGACACTTAAAAACTTGATAATTGTGATCAGGAGACATAATACTACAATTTGGTGAAGGTTTCAAGTGATTTTTTATTTGCTAACATCTGCGGCACAATTACCTCGGTTTCAATTAATTAATTAATTATTCAATATTAAAAACTCACCTTTTGAACTAACTATGGCTCTGTAAAGCCTTTATAGTACCTCAAGCATAACATCATAGACAAACAGATAGTTAGAGCAATGGAGTGCCATCAATATATCAGTACCATCTATATCATGACATCGGTAATAACGGGTGTGCTATGGGAGCCTGCATTGGTTCATTCAAGCCTTTTACCATTTACTGGTAAATGAAATTTTACAAATATTTAATTTATTAAAGTTTGGTTTTCAGTAAAATTCCATTTACCGGCAATGATAAAGAACATATTCTGAGCCCATGAGTCTGAATAGTGGGTGCAGTTTGTGATATTTAACCTAACCAAAGCTAACCTAGCCTAGCCTAACCAAAGCTAACCTAACCTAGCCCAACCAAAGCTAACCTAACCTACCCTAAAATTGCTGAATTGGAATGCTAAAAATCAAGCAATGCTAGGTTTGGTTGGGTTGGGTTCGCTTTGGTTTGGTTAGGCTAGGTTAGGTTAGCTTTGGTTAGGCTAGGCTAGCTTTGGTTAGGTTAGGATGCAATCTAGCAAGGCTGGGTTGGTTGGGAATTTCTATAATTAGGCACAGGGCATCACAAACACATATCATTCGGGAGGACACCATTTGTGCAACTGTTGTTTTAACTGACCTAGTCACATCTAGCCAGGTTAGGTTAGGTTTGGTTATGCGTACAACACAGAATTGTGGACTGCAGGCTGCGCTAGCAGTAGGTCGATTAAACTGTTAGGTCGTCCTAAAGGAAACCACCCATATCATTCAAAGGTTCTGCCATGATGAACAATGAAAATTGTGTTATTTCCTTTTTTCAATGTAGGGATGGAGTATCAATACCAAAATTATCAATATATTGTATCAATATTTTGAAACTGGTATGATATTTATTGTGGTATAATATTAATGTATTCCCAATATTCTGTCACTATATTAATTAATAATAGTGATCATTATTATGTTTTCATTAATTCCATAATGCAAAAAATCTCTTTAATAATTTTTTTGTTACTTTAAAATTTTTACATTCAGAAATATCATCAGGTTGGAAAATAACAGTCAAAAATCATTATTCAACATAAAATGTATTATTTTTCAAATATATTCTCATTACAATATATCTGTGAGTTCAGAGTAAAACAAAAGCATTTGCTTCAGATTCTATAGCACTCTTATGATATTGTTACGGGTTCTAATAGCTAAAATGAGGCTGGCAACACTAAAGTACACACTTGAACTTTATTTACACAAATTAGTCTATTTACACAAATCAATTGTAAGTTCAATTAATTAAATAAAAACAGATCATCATGACAAGCTAATAGCTATTTTCAGTAATTATTTACAAGAATTAATGAATAAGTAATTACAGGCTGATCAATAACAAAAGAAACTAGAGTCCAATAAACTGTACAATAATGTAGAAAGAAATAACAAAAAAAAAGCCACTAATCACTTACAAAACACAGTCCAATTTGTTATTTGACAGTCCCAAATAATATCACTTAACACAACGTCTTTAAACTATTAGTAAGCTACAAACAGTAAACACTTGTCTCTGCATTATACACTGGAAACGAGCATTGTTTACTCCACTGTCACACAGGTTTGTAAACGTAACTGTCATGCAAGCTTTTGTAGAACTGACTGTCTGGTTCATGTGGACTCCTTTATATAGCTGTTGTAGTTGTATAATTCCAAGAATTGGAGCTCACCAGACACTTCGAGAATCTTCAAGAAACATGATCTCGATCGTTCCAGAAATCTGAAGAAATCACGAGAAGTCTCGAGAAATCAATTGAGTGAGAGAGTTGCAGACTTGAAGAATAAGAATGACAAAGACATCTAAGGAGAGAGAATTAGAAGATCGGATGAAGATCAGTCAAAGTCCAACCATAAAAACAATACAATGATTTAAATAGAACAAGTGCGTGACTAACTGCTTGTTTGCTCTCGTAACAATATTATCATACATCATCGTTAGTCACAGTCGTTAAAATTCATAAGCTTAAGAAATAGAGGGCCCAACCGCCCAAAACCCAGGCTATGGCAACATATTATGTAGAAGTATGTGCAATGCATCAAGTGATAAGATTAAGGAACAAATTGAAAATGCTTTTATTATTGAATAGATAAATTGTATGAGTAAATAATTCATTAACTAGAATGCAAATTATTGTGTTGCAATGATTCATGCATTCTAAACACTCAATTTAAGTTAATTGCTAAAGATAATCATTTTGGGGTTCAGTTCAAAAGGTGAGTTTTTAATATTGAATAATTAATTAATTAATTGAGACCGACACTTAAAAACTTAATTATTGTGATCAGGAGACATAATACTACAAGTTAGTGAAGTTTCAAGTGATTTTTTTCTTGCTAACATCTGTGGCACAATTACCTAACTTATTAATTAATAATACTAATAGTGTTCACATAATCATAATCGTCCAAGTTATTCAATTTAAACACTATTGACAGAAGCCCAAATACTGCACTCCCATGGAGTGCAGTATATGGGCTTCTCTTAAAAATGACGCGATTAAGTGAATTATGTCTTTATCCGACTAAATATCCATCTGAAAATGAGTATAATCATAGTATGTAACCTCTCCCGTGTTCATATAATCGTGAACGTCCAAGTTATTCAATTGACAACAGGTTATTGACAGAAGCCCATATAGTGCACCACAGCCAAAGAACTTCATCAAAGAAGCTGAGCAGTTCTATAAAAAATGTAAAAAAATATAAATAAAAAACGTACAGTAACCATGAAGAAGAAGACCCTGCCAACCCTGAGTATGGTGCAGGAACGCACTAACTTTAGAAAGAGGAGGAAGCATCCACTAACGCCGAGAATGCACATAACTGTAAGTGAAATCTTTATTCAATGATTACTAGAAATTAAGAATTTTGACACTAATGCCCCTTTTACTCAGGAACTATTGATGGTAGGTGAAAGAGATTTTTACCACTCATAACCTATGTAGAGATGTGATGACTGACATTTTTTGAGGACTAGATTGAAAAATTGAAATGCTTTAAAAGTTCAAGTTTAAATTAAAAAAAATAGCCTATATATATCAATGCATTGCACAAATAGTATGAAAAAATGTCAGTGTACCAAATAAATACTAATCTAAATTTGTTATGAAATTTGAAACTTGTAAGTGTAACAGGAGCTGAGAAAACGGGTCATGAACTATGGTAATTTAACAATGCTAGTATAATACAAGGTACAAGGTCCCTCTAAAGAGCTAGAGGACGGACGGACAGACAACGGCACGATTACAGTGAAAAATAACAAATATTAAAACGGCAAAAAATAACGACGTTATCTGCTTTGTTGTTATCACTCTACTGGTGATTCATAACTCACCTGAAACTATAGGTCCATCTATAACATTATTATTATCATCATCCACCCAAGCACAAGTAGTATGGGACTCATGCGGACATCATCAGCTCAAAAAGAAAAGAGGGTACCGTACTTCATTAGTCTGTGTGCTAAATCCAATACGGTAATAATTTTTTTAATTAAAACTGAACGAGTGTAGGATCCAAAAACAGAGAAAGATTTCTTCAATAAAGCATTTTATGTATGTTAAAATATGTATTCTCAGCATACACTATAATTTCGTAATGACCTCAATCTTTATAGAATCCTTGGAGACTGTAGTCCAGTTGCATGATAGATCGTAAAACTGTTGCTCTTCTGAAAATTCACATAAAAATATAAAAAATTCGCAATATTTCAGGATCTTATTCCACTATTGTTACTGAAGAATACGCGTTTGCTCCGCCAAAGAAAGTTTCAGTTTATTCGTAGCTTACATTATTAAATTTATCTTCTGAACTGCATCATAGAATGAAGGGAAATAGTTCTATACCTATAGCCTTCTCCCTCACTCCTTCTCTACTTTCGTTACTATTTCATCTTGTACACTTTTTTCCTTCAACCATTGGAAGGTTCATCTACATTTATTATTTTAATGACCAAAAATAAAATTATCAGAGCTTCAAAAACTGTTTTTTATTCACAGCTTCCCAACTATTGTGCCTAGTAGGATTAGAAAGACGGTCTTTCATTCATGCAGTCTGACTCAGGACTTAAGAACATTTCTGTTTCTTTGTGAGATAAATTTCTCAGTTATTATGTTTTCTGTGTATATTCAATGTATCCATAAACTATATTTGTACCAACATCGAAACATTTTCATTTAAACTTTTCACTATTTTCCAAAAGGCAGCTTATTTTTATAAGTAATGTTATTTAAAGTACTGTAATCCATAAGAAAATTAGGCGTATTTATAAGAATTTCATCTCTCAGATTGCATATTATTTTCTTACTATTTATTTTTCAGAGCTATATCGTGGTGTGGATTCACTTTATCATCTCATTATTTCGTTATCAGGCTCAGGTTCAAGCGAGCTAATTAGAAAGCTTCTTTTCTTATTACCTCGGGTTTATTAATGAATGACTGGGAGTCACAACTTGATAGAGGAAATTAATGAATCTTACTCTCTTTTCAGATCGTGACCATAATGGGATGAAAAGCTGAAATGAATGACGGTGTACAAGATAATGTCATTTTCATTTTGGAAGTGGTCAAGTGAAACATTTACAAAAATTCATACCATAAACTCCAGTTAAAATACACAAATCAATAACAGGTAATTGCACTCACAACTTGAAATTATAATTCTACACCCCACTCACCAATTCATTAATTAATTCATAATTAATTTCATTATTCTTCATCACTAATACATCCCATTGGTATTTTTCACGCTTCTATACTTGTTTTTACTATTTGAATGTTTCTGCTACAATGTTCAAAGTTCACTTTTGAAGATAAGTTCCTTGCTATTTCAGCTATGCTGAGGAAATTAGTTGTGAATTCTCACTAATTGGAAATTATAGAAATCAACTTTTGAAATGTTTAAATCAATAAATTTTGATACCATTGAATTTAAATAAGGCTTCTTTCAAGTTTTATTGATTGAGGCACTACAGAGTAATTCCAGTTGTTGGGAATAGAATAGCTTTAATGCTGTTGGGCATATTGCTTGTCACAATCATTCCCTCAAGATTATTTAGACAACTAATTTGGTTGTATCATAACAAAACTTTGTGATACAGAGCTCCATCCAAAGTAGAGCTGTGTTCCGCCATCTCCAGTTTCACAAAATGATAATAACAATAATCAACTCTATTTTATTTCTAATAGGAGAATATCATGTAATAATTATTATTGTCATTTCAAGGAAAATGCGCATAATTTATTTTCATTCATTTTTTTACTCGAAGATGCTATCAAAACTTTGCTTATGAAGAGCTGTCATAATTCTAGTTGGTAGACTGAAGCTCTAGTTTTTAGCAAACTCACATCACTTCCCGGTGGTTCAGAACACACCTTGAACTGAAGGTCCAACTCATAAATCACCATTGATTAATTACCCACGTTCTCAAACCTATGTCCTTTTTGTATTTTTCTGTATTTTCTTCAGCTAGCAAATCAAATTCGCTAAAGGAATAATTTAATTTTTCTCCTTCATCCAATATTCGTTGACAATAACGGTGATTATTCAGCCTGACTATTACAAGAAAAAATATTTCAATTTTTAAATGATATTGTAACGGTATATCCATTTTGATACAAAAATAATTGAAAATAACTAGAAACTACATCTTCAATTGAATCGGTTGAGAGTCCATCCATTTTAAAAAGTATAGAAATATTTTATTACATTATTTAGCTCATTATTATTTTTATTATTTAGCTCATTATTTATTTATCACACATTTAAGGTTTCAAAATTAAATAAGTTTCCCCCAAAATTAATATCATATTCAGTATCAAAAGTATCATACTCACTTATCCTATTATGAGTTTTGTAATCATGAATCGGGATAGAAGTGATGTTAAATCATTGATTCACATAGAATACCAATGGGAGTGTGGATACGATTTGAGAAAATTTCTCAAGTGATATAAGGTATCATATAGAGCTCTACTAGTTTGAACATCAACCGTATGAGGCATCAAAAAACATCACCATTAACACTAAGAAGTGTTAAGGCAGTGAAATACTGGTTCTAAATCGTGGAATTCATGTTTTTGAAACTGTTGGTAGCCCATTGAAGTACTCGATCTTGATATTCAAGTTCCTGCAGTTCAAATTAAACGAATCTGGGCGTGAGACACCTTCGAATGTAATTTATCGAGTCGGAGTTCAGCCTGTAAATCTTTCTAAGCGTGTCACCTGTTAAGGCACAACGTTTTCCCAAAGAATAAATGAAAGCGTGACGCTTTTTCTAGTTGAATTTATGGAGCCATGAAGCCGGCACGACAGAGATGCCAACAAAAAGCTCTTTGTCTGGTCTCCGCAAATTTATCCCCTGACGATGTAGGACGACATCTCCTAACGATACAGCGCTCATGATACAGCAATTAACTTGAGCGTACACAAACTTGCCCGAGGACTCTTCTAATATTCATTGACAAACTTTCAAGCGACTTGGAAGTAATCACAATTAACGTTTGACCCGAACATTAAACCTGACCTTTTCCAAAAAAAGCTCAAAAAGTTTCAGTAAATTACTGTCTTTGCTATCAAATTTTCATAACAGCACGGTGTTGCTACCGAAACATCACTCATAAACTTTAATCAAGTGTTCCTGATAATAAACAGTAAAGACCTGGGATGAGGTCGTAATTGGTAGGAGTTACTACAGGCTTCTCTCACTATGCTAGGTTACTACGTTCCACAACTAAAATATCTCACAAGAGAAAGCCCAATAATTGGACCACCTAAAAAATGTTTAAGCCTTGATTGAACGTTTGACCTGTTTGTTATTTAGTTGAACTTCATAATCGAATTTGGCTTATTGAAATAGCTGAGCAAATACTTTAATACTAAAATCTCGATTATAAAATTAAAGAAAGCTGAATAAAAGATCCTAAACGCTATTGTAACATAGAAATAATTAATATTTTTTATAAAGTGAAATCAGTGACTCAAGAAATTTGTGAGCTCAGTTTCTCATCTCAAAAATTGAAACAATATATTATTCCTGGATTTCTTGTTCCATGACGAACTGCGTTGTTAATATTAACTTGTTATGTGAATTTAACGACTTGCAGTAAAATATTCATTAAGAATAAGTAAAATTTAACGAATCTCAAAGATTCGAAAGCACTCGGCCTACAGAGTAAGTAAATTTTACTTATTCTTAATGACTATTTGACTGCAAGTTGTTAAATTCACATAACAAGTCAATATATTATTTTTCCTACAGTGACCCGAAAAAGTGCCTATTTTTTCAATAACTGTAGCACGCAAAATAGTCTATTCCTGCACCAGTGCGGGAAAGTAAATTACAGTACGGGAAAGTATTCTTCCGCACTCCAAATTTGCAACCTAACAACACAAAATAGTGAGCATGTAATACGCAGGTTCCCTATTCTGCATTCAAAAATAGGTTGGCTACTCTGCTTCAGCTGTGAAAAGCTGTGAAGCTCTGCTTCAGTTGTTGTTGATGAAATCGATTTGATTCGAAGATAGGTTATGTGAGGAATTTTCAGGTTATGTATGCCCTGTTTTGTTCTGTTTGAATTACTTTATACATTACTGTAGGAAAAAATTAATGTGTAATTCGAGCGCAAAGTATTGTTTCTGCACTCGAAAAACTTTTTCTCTCGATGCAGAAAAACGGTGCTTTGCACTCTAGTTACACAAATAGCTATTCAGTCTCTGATGATGAAATACTTTTATGGTCACTTTCGTTCTTTTTTATAAAGAAATTGATTACATTCACTTACATCTTGAACAATTCATGCATTTTAGTACAAGTCGTGCACAAAGATGGACATCTTTGATTGAGTTTATTTGAGTAAGTGGACTGTGGACTCAATAATTTAGAAATCAAGTTTTGTATTGAAGATGATTGTGTACTATACTTCTTGATTTTAACTTTTTATTGTAGATTTGAGAGCTTTCAGTCAGTTTTAATTTGTGAATATATAATAATGTACTCACACTTAACCGAACGTTTACGAGTTATGGAAACTAATCTTCAAGGCATCACCTTCATGAGCCGTGTTTCGGAGGACACGTTAAGCCGTCGATCCCGGTTGCATATAAAAAAAGCAGTCGTTAAAAAATCGGCGAGGTGGAACTACCCGTAAGGGTCTCCCACCACGAAAAGCCATACGAATTTACTACCTTCATAAGGATGCCTTGAAAATGAGTTTCCATAACTCAAAACGTTCGGCCAAGTCCGACTACATTATTCACAATTTAAAACTGACTGCAAGTCGTTAAATCTACAATAAAAAGTTAATATTAACATCGCAGATCGTTATGAAACAATAAATCCAAGACTTCTTGTTGTTTTATTAAAAACCTCAAATTAGACTGACTTCTGGAAGAGTTAACAATATTTAAAGACTGAAAATAATGTTTTTTTTTTCAATTTTTGAGATGAGAAACTGAGCTCACAAATTTCTTGAAGTATATTTCTGTTATTGATAAAATTTAAATAAGCCTGTTGAAATTGATATCAAATTATTGATATCAAATCAATATATCTGGAACTCTTAATACTTTGAACTGCTGCTCTTTTGTCTCATTTGACTTTTATTTCATGCTCTTCGATATGGATCTCTCAAACTTATCTTCCTCTAATTAGGCAACAAGAGACCATCACTCATTTTGGTAAATGCTTTTTTTTTTGTTTTGGTTCGACCATTTAGAGATCACGATTGAAGAGTATTAGAAGCACATTTCAATTCCTTATGGTTCTTCTTCTTTCCCAAGAGGCATTCATCTGTTCAGAGAACCGCTTCGTTCTTCCGTCCAAATTATCTTTATTTAAACAAATTATTTATTAAGGGAAAATGTTGTCACAGGCATATTTAGATGAAAATTTTCAATCACATTACTCTTTTTGGTAGATTCTCTCCATTAAAAAAAATTGTGGCAGGCGTCTTTAGACTCCATTTCCAATGTTAATTATTCTCTGCTCCTCATCTTAGCTCTTAACTGTCTCAAGAATAGCTTTAGAAAAGGTATCCCATAGAAAATGCATTACATTATTTTACATATATTTTAATTCATATAAATTTTACTTATTAATTTATTAAAAAAACACCATGAACCCAAGATACAATCGGACAAAAACTATAGCCCACAACTGCTTTCTTCAAGAATGTTCAACTAACTTTACTGATTATCCTTTGTTTTGATTATTCTTGCTGTTTCATTACTGAATCTTCTATTAACATTCAAATATCCTAAGCCTGAAAGCAGATTATTGAAAAAATATGTAAGCATGCAAACAAACGAACTATTAAAACTAGCTGTGAGAGGCAGTGCTTTCTAATAGCAGGAGGCTGGTGAGTAGGGTTACCATAATTTTTCAAGACCGGATCCGGACGGAGGGTATTTCGGTGGTTAGGGGTGCGGGGGGAGGGGTTTAATGGAATAAATATTTAAACTATAAGAGACTATGCTTTTTATAATTTTGGAGTCAAAATTGACCCGCTTTCCCACTTAAATCCACTCCTAAAAATAATATTAAAAGTAATATTAAAAATATTACCGAACGAAACTATGTCTTACCCTTTCGTTCTGAACTATTTTAGATCTTATGTTGTGAAAAGTATGTACCGTAGTTTGAAATAAGCAAATATATACTGACGTTCGACCATCATAATTGGCAATGCGTAATAGAATTTTCAAGTTTTTTGTTCCTCTTAGTAAAATCCGGACATTTCTCAAATCCGGACGCCAAACCGGACAGATGTATCAATTCCGGACTGTCCGGACCAAATCCGGACGTATGGTAATTCTACCTATGAGTTCATCCATTGTATTACTTAATAAACAAAATAATCCATCACACATATCAGTAATATCTAATATGTTACACCTAGTATTCTCATACTGATCTAATCAGCTACTGAGAGGGATGGAAATTGAATCATGGGTGTAATATTGTAAATTTCCAACAGCATATGTACATCATATGTAAATTTTACTGTAATTCCGACAGGACATGTGTGTGCTTAGTATTTCACACTCGCAGATCGTATCTCTACTGAATCCTAATAATGATGGTGACAGGGCTAACAGCAGTCACGAACGAAACATCCCGGGAAATTCACGCTTGAAATATTGGAACGGTTCCAACTGTTGACAGAGCTAATGCAAATTTTGACGAACAATCTCTTTCTGCAATCATTGATGAAATTATGGACCCACGGTTCTATTTTATTAGCTTTCAGCACACTAACAATAATTGGTGAACGTGGGGTGTAAGCCAAAAAGAGTGACCACCAAAAACAAAATCCCATCAAGTCATGACATATTATATAAAAAACTTTTATTTTGTAACATGAACCTATATAAACTGCAACAAATGAAATTTTTATTTTTTGTTATTGTCCTAGTATAGTACAGTTGAGGGTAGATTTTTAAACTTCTCTTTGGTTTAATATTTCTTTGAATTAGGCTACTTTAGATGATACATCCTGCCCATGAACTGATCCGTGTAATGCAAGGTATAATACAGGTCATTTACAAGGTACAAAAAATTGAGATTAACCTGATTCTTATCAGAGTTGGTCGAAACCCCAGTAATGAAAGATCGATCAACATTATGCGAATGTTTTTAACTATTGTAAACTTTTAATGTTCAGAATACAATACTAACAGTTTACTCTTTATTCAATAATAATCAATTTCTCTTTTCATCTTGAAAAAATGTGGTGTTTTATTCACGCTTTTCCGGTCTTTTGTTCTTAAAAAAATTACATCTTCAAAATAGGATATTCGCGGCCACTTTGCACCCTTTACAGCTATCAACAGTTTAATCAACAGGTTTAATAGCTATTTATTCCTAACTCAAATTCATTCTTATTGGCCATCTTGTGAATTTGATAAAAGCCTACAACAGTTATCTGAATAACATTCAAAGTGAGCGCTTTTATGATGATACAACTTTTTTCAAATCAAACGCCCTCCTGGCTTCATAGTATTGAAAGATACACGAGAATTTCAGCAGCAATCTACTGTGAAAATACCACTTTACCAATAATTGTTCGTGGAGTGAATGTCTTTGAGCATTGTTATAAAACGTTTTAGAATGTGAAGTGGAGCATACTCGCTCTTTTTTGTACTACACGGAAAGAGAAATATTGAGTTCTTCGTAGTCCCTCAGGAATACAAACTTTTATAATGAAAAAAGTTTAAGTGCAAGTATTGCTATTGTGTTTACAGAATACAGATAACCAACTTCTGACAGCATTAACAATTCAGCCATTGTGATTTGAAAGTTGGGGACTACTGACTTGGAAAACAGCATTAACAGTTGGATGGATTCTACTGCCTTGATAATAATACAATTTACTATTTTTTTCAAAATAAGTGATCATGAACTAATGTAGTATTTGGAGGACTTTCGGATTTGACCTCATCTTTTAGATAATCTGAATTTCTCAGTTTAGTGATCAAAGAATTATTTGAAATAAATGTGTGAAATATTAAGTAGCACTGTGTTTTATTATTACGGGTTCTATCACTAAAATAATTCTGGCAAAACTTGAAATTAACACTCGCACTTTATTTACACAAATTACTTACAACACGCACTAATCAGTTATGTAACACAAGAAAAATCAATAAGAAACAAACAGATCAATAACGATCAGCTAATAATGAATTTACACAGTACAAAAAATAATTACTAACTGTCAATAGGCTGATCAATAATTAAATAAAGAACTGCTTAATACACTGGTCAATAATTGAAAAGAAATGTTTAAAAATGACAGTTAAACTCTCAATTAATAAATGGAACACTTAAGAGACACAGTCTGTCATTATATTACAATAATACTACTTAGTATGTGCACACTTGTATAAACTGTGAAGGAAGTCTGTCACTATGTCACTTTAAACATTCAAATCACACTGAATTGCTGTTTACTAGAGCATTCGCATTTAAAATGTTTGTAATATTCCAGGAAACTCTCGAAATCTCTATAGGTTTCTAGATTTATCTATTTACACAGATATGTTATCTGGAACATTCTAGATTACCATTTGATGGCAAGCAAGATGAAGAGAAGAGGAGGGGAATAAACAAAAAGTGCCTGTTATCAATTGAAATGGAAGTACTATTGACACAATGGGCATTGCAGAAATATTTTCTTTTCTTACTTGCATTTCATATCACTACCCCCACCTAAAGGGATTGTTCTGTTCCTGAACAAAATCACTTAGGGTGGTTAGGGTCTGCCCTGGTTACTGGCTGAATCCTCATTGATCATCATTGTAGATGCTAATGGTAATCTGGATTCCAGTGGATTTGAACTCCTCTTCCAACATTGGCTTCACAATAATTGTCCAGTCCAGGCCAACATTTATATTTCCAAGCCTTGGTATTCCAAGTTTCCTTACTCCTAGTTGTTGCATTCAGTCTCTCAGCTGAACCAAACAAATCCACAATATGTCATATGATGACTTCATCTCAGGCTGTCCCTTAGTCACCAGGTAGAAGAGATGCTAACCATGCCACTGCAGATAAAGAATGTTCCCTTCTCCTGGTCCTTGCTGTTTCAGGTCTCTGAGAACACCAAACGTGTTCCAGAGATTCTGCTAAGTTGCTGGTGACACAGTCTGCCAGTGCATACTCCATTGGGCAAGGTGAACAGATCCCTCTTGCTTGCCTGGATCAATTTTTCTCCTGGAGCTGGACCTGAATCATCAGCAGTCTCCTCTGAGGATAGAGTGCACTGAAACTGAGCCACTTGTCCTTCCTTAATGTTGTGCTTCTTCTTCTTGCTTCTTGCTTGCTACTCTTGCCTTCTCCCTGCCAGGTTGGTCTTTCTTGCTCCAATAGTTTCTGGCCAGAATCTCCCTTTTCTTTCCTCTGGAACTGACCTCTCCCTGCTAGACCAGCAATCACTGTAGTCCTCCTCAGCATACCCTCCTTGGAATTTTCTCCACAGTCCTCTCTTGAGAGGGCATCCACATTCCTGTCACTGATTCCTGGTTGATGGATGGCTTTATCTGAACCCTTCCTCCTGGTCTGCCTTTTCTTCTCAAAAGTGCAGAATTGAACCTCCTTCTTGCCACCTCTCAATAGTTTCAGAACTAATTCCACAACCAGTCCATTGCCCAATTTTTAAATCAGTTGAAATTAACTATTAATAGTAAAAAATGCCAATACCTTCAATTCAAAAACAAACATAATTTAAATGAAGATAGGGCTATAAACGTGTTTGTAAATGATAATCAATTAGACCAGGAAGAAAAAATTGCATTTCTAGGAGTTATGTTGGATAGACGATTGACCTGGACTCCATACATTGAGAAAATATGTTGTAAAATTTCATTTGGGGTATTTGTCCTGCGACAGCTCGCTAGATTGAATGACAAAAAGTTACTTTTTACAGCTTACCATGGGCTCTTACTGTCACATATTAGGTATGCTATCTTAGTATGGGGTAATTCATCAAAACAAAATCTTGATAGGGTGTTTAAGATCCAAAAGAAAGCGGTTAGGTGTATAGAAAAAGTAAATAGATTTGATTCATGTAGGCCGTTGTTCAAGAGACTTGGTCTCCTAACTGTACCCTGCTTATATGTGTATGAAGCTACTTTATATGTAAAAACGAATGATATTAACCAAAATCTTGATGTACATGATTATAATACAAGAAGCCGAGGAGATTATCACTTGGTGAGTCACAATAGTAGCTTATTCAAACAAAAACCTATTTATATTGGTAGGAAATTCTTCAACAAGCTACCACAGTTTTTAAAGAGTCTTGAAAATATAGAAATATTTAAAAAACAATTGAAAAAATATTCAGTTGATAAAGCTTTTTATAGTGTACAAGAGCTCCTTTCACATCAAAATTAAGCCTCACCTCAACTAATTGATATAGTAATTATGGTATCTAGTGTATAATATTGTTGATCTGACTTGTCTTATACTCCTTAACTGGAGTCTCCAAGACGTAATCTACAAAAAGAAAACCTTCTAAATGGTGCTTGCTCCAATTGTTTCACCTCCCATAGCCCTCACCATAGAATCTCCTGGCACTCAGAAACCTTTCTACTGCTACACTTCTGTATATGTTTTCATCAACAGAGGGATATGCATTCCTCACAAGTTGAGCAGTAGCAGCCTCAAACTCCTGCAGTGATTAATTTGGTTCCTGGACTATTTTGTTGAGCTGAAATCTGTACACAAGTTACAAGAGCATCCTCTTTTATAAGCTCTTGTAACATTTCAGGAAACTCTTGAAATTTCTATAGGTTTCTAGATCTCTCTATTCACACAGATAATATTGTCTGGAACATTCTAGATGACCATTTGATTGTAAGGGAAGAGGAGGAAAATAAAAAAGTGCTGTTATCAGTTTGAATGGAAGTACTATTGGCACAATGGGCAGCGCAGAAATATTTTCTTTTCTTCCTTGTGTTTCATATCACTATTATAAGCTGTAACTCAGTAATTGATTATAGATCCCCTGATCCGGAATCTCATTGTTTCAAGAAAAAGATTGAAGCAGGCCCACTTGAAACTATTTACACTGCTATTTTCGATCCTTCGCCTTTCTTGATTCGGGTATCAAAGAGTAGCTACTGTATTGGGGTTTGGGGGTACTACCCGGAATTTTTTAGAAATAATCTGTCTAAAGCCTTATTTTTAGCGAAACTATACATTGCTATTTTGTCATAATTTGTCTCTCAAAGCTTATTAAAATTCCAATTATTTTTTGTTTTTGGGTCTCTGGGAGGGGATATATCTCCCCCCCCCCCCCCACCATTGTCACTCCACTGCAAAGCTAATGTTATTAGTCAAATTTCTGGTAGAAAAATGATAATAAATCAAGAGTCTTACATTAAACATTACTCAGAAATGGGATGGAGAAATCCCTTAGAGTTGAAGTTATTTGATAGCTGTAGGCCTTCTTTCTTGATCGTATTTGCTATTGTGCGTAGAATTAAAATAATGATACTATACTTAATAATATTAACTATTCCATGGAGTTTGATCATGTGAATACAAGGTTACAAACGATTACATTTGCCGTGGAGAAAATATTTAATTATTTTCCGTGCGATGAATAGAGCGCTGTAATCAATGGGGTATTGCACGGCTGGTCTAATGAAAATTACGATGAGCTAGCTCAGTGACCTGGAAATTGTGTATGGGAGTCGCTATTTCAAAGTTATTCAACAATGTAGCTCGATCTAATTTACTTTGGCGTTGCCCGAATTATTTTGCTACGCAACATCACATGGGGGAGCTTTATTTGTTCAATAATTGAATCGTTCCATGAATTCAAATGAGTTTTGAGAATAGAATACATTTTATTATATTTAAATTTACTTCTATTCGCCTTATTCCACATGCTGGAAGCTTTTCAAAATAAATTCTATTTTATTAACCAATAAGCTAAAAAAGTAGACTATAGAGTTGATAAAGATGTTCTCTAAACATGTTTCCATAAACGACCCATAATGTAAGATTGCAAATTGTTAAAGTTGAAAAGTTTTCCTGTAACTTTAATTATATACCTTAGCCGTCAGGGGCTTACAAAGAGTCTATTCCGGTAGTGTGTAATTTATTATGAAAGTTTATCTTTATATTCTAAATGTAGCACAATAAGAACAATATTGGTGGCGTTTAGTACCCCTTGATTATTTTTTAATTAAGTGAGGAAGCTTCTGTAAATGTATAAGTAGTAGTCTGGTCAAAAAATACATTTTAAAAATTTGATTTACACTTACAGGATCCGAGGGGCTTCCCCAGAAAAGTTATGAAAAGTTACTATTCAGTATCCTCTAGTATGAATTATCAAAAATATTGCTTGTAATTCTTCCGAATCAAACTGCACAAAAGAAACAAACGAATGATAAAAAGACCGTCACTCTTGTAGAAACTCATTGTTTTCAATCGAAGGAACGCGAAAATTCCATTAGACCTACATTTCGTGGATATATCTCATATGAATCAAAAACTAACTAACGATTTAAATCCTAAGGTACCATTAAAAATCGTGTTTTCGTTGGGTTTGCTCGAAAAGTAGTTATTTTTGAAGAAACTCGTCTTTTTTTCAATAAAAAACTGCCGTTATTTTAGAGGAACTCGAAAATACCGTTATGTTATACCGAGGATATATATGCTATGTATTGGAAACTAACTTTTCAAATCCGAAAGTAACGTTAAAAATCGCATTTCTCTTTAATTTTGCTTGAAAAGTACCTTTATTTCAGAAGAGATTCCCAATTTTTTTATTTTAAATTCTCAAATGAATTCGAAATTGCTTCAGTCTACCTCGTCTAGCCGTTGACTCGTCGAATTATCGAAATAATGAGTTCTCTTAAAAGTGGAAAAATGCATTGGAAGGAAATATATTGCAGTTTTTGCATCATGAAAAAGAAAAATGAGAAATCAGTAAGAAGTGAGCTGAGAGCGGAAGTAAGTGGAAGACGGGCTTGAGAGGGAAACAATCAGATAATTTATTTTTTAATTAAATTGAAATTATAAAAAAATTACAAAGCAAAAGGTGGCTAAGGCTGATACTAGCAGCCTCTCTCAATTCTCCCAGTGGTCTTTGAGGTATAAAGTGAGATAGGTTGAGGGCTGATAAATTAACTTATTGATTCTCATACATATTCACAAATCTTACGGAGTAATAAATTTGACGCCATTTGCCTCCTCTCTCACTGGACTGAGAAATAAAGTGAGAAGGAAGTATGCAACATCCAGTGAGCGGCACTAACTTGTAGACGATATAGGGTTTTGTATAACATTACACATGTTAAAAGGTTAAAGGTGGGAGTGGACTGTCAAACATAGAGCTTCAGAATTTGTTTCGGTGGGCTTGGCATACTGATACAATTCTATTAGCTCAGTGAGGAAAGCAATCACAAACTACCTCACTCCTCGTTTGTGTAGTACGCTCTTTGGACTAAAACATATCGTTGAGGTCTGAAGAGTCACCTACAGTCGAATCGGCTATGGTACTATATACATACATACACATATATAGCTAGCGTCTGGTTGAAGTAGAAAATGGAAAATCTGGATTGAAGGTCGCCGTTGCCAGTTTTAGGCTTCGCTATCTTATCCTGAGTCTCATGCATGAATAATGCAATTTCGCATCTTGTGTTCACTTTGTATCTCAACATCGTCGAAATACAATTTCAAAGTATTAAACGCGTGAGAAAATCGCGTTGCTTAGCTTTCCGGCGACGTTGAGTGAATATTGAACCGTGCAATCAACTTTTTAATCCATTCAAGGATTGATTTTTCAGCTAAAATTTATTCACACTAAAAATAAATCATAATCTTCAACTTATTGGGTGAACCAGCTAGCGCCGTAAGATGAATTTATCCATTACTTGTTATCGTCTTATTGGTTATTAATTCATCATAAATCATGGCCATTTTATAAAAAAATAATGAAATGAACTATTTAGTGTATTATTATTATTATTATTATTATTATTATTATTTATTAATTTCGAATTCCTCAAAGTGCTATTAATTCACCGACTACTGAAGACTTTTACAATGGCGGATATTGACATTGAATAGCTGATGGAAATCTATATGAACGCTACTGTACAAAGATATCAGTCACCGCCGGGAATCGAACCAAGGAACTCCCAATTGCTGGTCGGGCGCCTTAACCACTAAACTACAGTGACAGTCATTGAGCTCACTTTGAGGAATTTGAAATTTATTAAAAAATGATGTTTCTGTATATTTGTAAGTTTGTTAAATTGTCAGTTACTTCAAACTAGCTTATAATTATTTAATAATATTGTTCTTATCAGGTTTACATTTAGCATACAACACACAACTATTTCTCCTCTTCTTTTTCTTATATCCTCCAGGATATCCCACTAGCTAGGGCAGTCGAAACTGAAAAGTCACAAATTGAGATTTTCCTGACATTTTTTTTGCAAAAGTTCCCGTCATTCCCGCCAGCCCTCAACCTATCTCAGGTTAAGGATTGATAAATTAACTTATTGATTCTCATACATATTCACAAATCTTACGCAGTAATGAATTTTACACTATTTTCCCGTCATTCTCCTTTCACACCTTAATAAAGTTTCGATTTTGGGAGGATTTGTGTCTCTCATGACCACCAATTACCAATATTTGTTTGACAAAGAATGTTCATGAATCGATGTATATGTAAGACATTGTAGGCACATGTACTAAAGTTGCACAATATTTCATTTGAACATTTAGTTTTAGAGTAATTTGTAAATAAAAATGAAATGAAAAAAATTATTAGGCGGAGTTAAGATTAAAGTCTTTTCTACCATTCAACCTTAAATATTACTACATGTAAACATTATAAAAATAGATAAGATAGATTATACCATTCTAGTAGGAAATTTGACCATACAACCGAAAACCGATTTCAGCTATTCTGAATTTGATGTCAACCGTCCTATTATTTGCAATACAGTCACAACCGCAAAAGTGGCGTCAAACACATAGAGGCTAGTATAAAACCAGTAAATCAATGTCAAAGGCACTTTGAACGTTGCAAAACGTCACATTCCCTTTATAAGTGGGTTTAACGTGATATGAAGCATTATTACCACATGAAAGATGGCTTGTTTGTACACGCTGGTCGCTGTACTTTTTGTCGATGGAGCATTGCGTTTGATCCTAGCGATAGAATTTTCCGCCTAGATGCGGCCTGAGTGATATTTTGTGACTTTGTAGTGATGTTACGCAATGGTTTTTTTTTGAGACAGTGCCGTCCTGGAGTTGAATAATTGAATTTGGTCAACCGACTCTGAAGGGCCAGTGGGCAACTAGAACGAGCGACTTACAGAATCACAAACAGTTCTCCACTTCATTGTCCACTCTATAGGTGACCACAAACGAATAGTCACTACGCAACGCGCAGGGGCGGACTTAAAACGGCAAAAAATATCGAACGCAAAAAAGAGACAGCAAAAGTTGAACGATACATCTTTCTCATTACAGTAACAAACCCTTAACACCTTTGTTGTTACAGTGAAACGTGTTGCACATAACTCTCGCTGCTCTCGTGAGCTGTGTTTTGAGTTCTTGCAGATGAGAAATGTTTGGAGGTACAGTACGTTGTTCGCCTTATTCATTTATTCAATACACTTGTTGATATAGAGTCTGTCGGCAGCTGTAAGCTCAGACCATGCCCAACACGAGAGTATGATCAATGCTTTCACGTAGAAGAAATATTATGTTTTTCCTTGAATTATTTCGGAAAATGCTACAATATAATAAATATTCACAACATAATAATTTGGAATTATGTCAAATACCTCTGCTACTACGACTGTTGACAACTGCATGAAATAACTGATGTAAATTGATGAATGTCACCACTCAAAAGTATTCAGTCAGCTCCGGGAATAGAACCACGGATCTCTAACCGGCAAAAAGAGTTAATAATAATATTTTTGCATGTGGCATTCATCGATTTTCATTAGCTATTCAATGCAGTTATCAATGTCAACGTTAACGGAGGCGTTTGTCAAAATTTCAAAGCAGTGAAAAGGACATTTAAAATTGATTATATTGCGAATATTTGTCAATTAATTATATTGCAACATCTTCCCAAATAATTCAAGAAATACATGAAAGCATACTTTCATTTGAAAGCATTGAACCTACCCTCGTGTTGTGCATCGTTTGAACTTGCCGCTGCTGACGGCATAAAGCAGTTCAAAGTAAATTCAACTATGTTGTTTTTCCTTACAAATAAATGCTATTGCTTGGATGTTGTGAATATTTCTCGTAGCAAAACACCATAGACAATTTATTGATTTGACTGCTTTGCTCTTTTTAATCTTTTGTATCTCTTTAGAAACTCATAAAAAATTACCTTTATTTTGAAAAGTGGGAATATCATAAACTGTTAATTGTTGTATGAACGGTTTATACAGTAGGAGCCGTAAAAGCAGGAGTAAAAATAGGTGGAATGAATCTACCACTATTCAAAGGAGACGATCTCACTGTCCGGACCGGATTGCAATAGATAACGAGGGGTAAAAAGAAGATCGCAGAATTTGATATAATTATTATATATCCAACCTAACCTCAACACTTGACTGTTTATTTTATATTCCC
This sequence comes from Conomelus anceps, assembly GCA_948455865.1. Taxonomy (NCBI): domain Eukaryota; kingdom Metazoa; phylum Arthropoda; class Insecta; order Hemiptera; family Delphacidae; genus Conomelus; species Conomelus anceps. The sequence continues at coordinate 16,573,137 of OX418223.1, read as the reverse complement.
AAAGCAACATGACTGCAAGGCTCCGACTACACGGTACATGCAAAGTCTTTGCGTTCCAGACAGCGTGAATAACGCCGCTAAGGGGCCTGCCATATGATGATTAAAAACTGTTAACTTCTATCAGCTGTTCCTTTAAAGATAGATTTTTCCTTTTTGTGTCCTTCAGCGAGGACCGACAAACTTAATTTTAATTTATTTTTTCTTCTTATCGGGTGTCTACTACCTCCTGAAAATTTGGTACCTGTACCGAATACGGGAAAAAAGCGACCAGCGAAAAAAGGGACCATTATGGAATGCGTGAAATAAGCGGCTAAACTACCTGAGTCTCGCCCACCCCCGTTCGAGGACATTCAACCGATCTTATGCGCGAAATAAGCGGCCAAAATGATTGAGGGTAAATCCGTCGCAGGGTATATCCAAGGAATTTGTGAAAATCCGTCCCACTCTATAGTGGGGTTAACCTAACCTAACATAACCTAACCTATCCTAACCTAACCTAACATTCTGTGAATATATGTTAATATATCTGTAAATATTATTCATAAAACGTGAAAAAAGCATAAAAATTTCAAAAAGAATAAAAAAAATTACTGACGACGCTATCTTCTAGCTGATTCTAAACACGCCTAAATGATAGAAATATCCATCTATCATTTAGCCAGTCCAAAGCCTGGATAAAGTGTAATGGAAATCAGTATGCCAGAGTAAGTGTCAACCTCTTAGGACACAGGTAAAAATCAATGATGGTCGCTTTTTTCGCAGGTCACTAACTTCACTCAAGTAGTTACCTCACAGGTGCACATACTATTTCGTGATAGCCGCTTATTTCGCTAGCCGCTTATTTCGCTGGTCCCTTTTTTCGCGACACCCCTGTACCCCTGAAGTTTTTGCTCTGAAGTTTTATGCGTACGGACAGACAAAGCCTACGCATAATGCTCTTCCCCTATGTACTACAGTGAGAGCTAAAATAGGAATAGGAATGCTGAAAACTCAAAATTAAAATTTTTATACTCGTTGAAGGATTTTCTCTAATACAAGATATTTATTGAACTGAGACTAGTACTAACAAGGTTCATGTTTCGTTGTTCCGTGATTATTTCCTGTGCAACTCCATTCCTCCAACTTTTGATTCCGAAACTCATTCCTCTATTAAGTTGAGAGCAGGCGAACTTTCAACATTGTTCTGCAGTAGTTCATTATTGTGCTGTCGACAAAATATTGTTTTCACCCACAGCGAAGAGCAGAGCGCACAACTTCTGGTTACCGTACTGTTTTATTTTGTGCTTTGAATCATGTAGGAAAGATGACAGAGCATACGAACAACATTCAATTAGGCTGCTAACTTCTGAACCATGAAAGAGCTATGTTTTAGGCATTCTCCAACTGCTACACAAGTTATCTTCCGACTGCTCTCTTGGAAGAGAAACAGAATATGGCATGCTGAGCTGCCTTGTAATTTCCACCTGGGCTTTTTATCCTCTCGAAGTTTGCAAAGCTTCTTTCTAGTTTGCCTGTTCCTTCCATGCGAAAACTCTTTCCGTGGGAAGCTTGCTTCCCAAATACGTGTTATTCTTCAAGGTCTGGATCAGACCTTACGTTCTATTTATTAGTCTTTTATTCAGTTGCTATTCGCATACGAATACAGAAAGAGTGAGAGAGCAGTGAAGTCAGTAGCCGATGGCACCTAAACTCTTATCGCATAAGCCAGTGGTTCGGAACCCACCTAAAACTGTAGGTCCAACTCATCAATCACCATCTTCTAATTCATTGCCCACACACAGGTCAAAGACCTATGTGGGCTTCATCCTCCGAAAAACAAATTCCCTGCTGCCTAACTTTGTATTCCCTCCTTTTCTATTTTTCTCTCTCTAAAATATTTATTATTATGCTATCATTGAAAGAAGTACTGAAGAAATCCCTTTAGTTTTATTATAGGTTGGAATAATTGTTATAAACGTTATTATTTCATAGCTCTCTATTCAAAAACACAAATCCAAACCATAAACCACCGTAGGACTTGACAACCAGCCCAAACAACCGTATCCAGTCAGTTCATATTTCAGTATTAACTCATTGAAAAGCTTACTATATAACAAGCAGGTGTTCAGAGATAAGCTTCGAAACTCCTGGGCGCTCTTTGTAAGGGTGACCGATTGGATTGGCCAGCAAAAAAGACTGTTCTCTACTGCAAAATCACTTCCCGGTGGTTCAGAACCCACCTAAAACTGTATTTCCAACTCATCAATCACCATCTTCCAATTCATTACCCATGCACAGGTCTCAGACCTACGTGAGCTTCATCCTCCGAAAAAAGTGCTTCCATTTTATTATTTACAAATTTAAAATTTTAAGGGCATTATTCCTTTGTTGTTATCAATGGCTAGCTCTCGTTTACAGATAAACTATCTGAGAGCAATAGAATTCAAAGTTTTTTTCACTGTTGCCCACAATATGGGAAAGGAAGACCTTATTGATTTGGTGGTGAATGATTTTTATTCAAACCTGATATCGGTCGATAGAGAAGGATTGACGTCCATGTAGAAGTCAGAGACAGGTCAATTTACTTTTGAGAAATTCCAACTAAAACGACATCAGAAAGGTCAAACTTGAGAATTTGACTGTAGGGTAGGTACTTCATCCAAAATTAACCCCCGTTTCTGAGTAGAGACATTTTTAACTTACACATGTTTTTATCACCTTGTTTCCCACGGAGAAACAATGTTTTCATCCGTAATAGTCGGATATCTGTGAATACATTTTCTATCCCAGACAATTCTTTTATTCCCAAGTCACATTGATATTGGACATCACCTTCGTAGAATTCCCAGAAGTGGTGGAGATGAAAGAAAACAAAGAAGTATTGAGAGAGATGATCTTCAGTATTATCTCTCTTCTTTTCATATAGCAACATCGCTTGGCTGATGGTCCTTGTCTACTGAGGCGCTCTCTTCTCATATTCAAATGTCACTATTCCCCACAGGACTTTAATATTATTCACAACAGTGTATTGGAGAGAGACTCTGTTCGATCTGTCTTTTGCAAATTGAACGGGGATGCCGGGATTGTTTCCATCGCAACTGTCACTTGTACGCTTCTGCCATCAGTTTGACAAAATTCGCAATCTTAAATATATATATGCTTATGCTTTTTCAGGCCCATTTCAGTAAATAAATAAAATATACATAAAGGGTTATAATGTTCAACATAAATATGTCTTGTCAGATTTTCTTCATTTTTTCCTCTCTTTCCTTTTGTGAGTTCAGATGCCCAGCTCTCCCACAGTCCCCTCCAGCCATGACGTGGCTCCCTCATCTTAGATGTGAACTAATATTAAAAGGAAGGATCTTGATTTAGACTGTTAAAGAAAGAGAGTGTCTAGAGAGGGAATGATGAGCTTCTAGATTAAAAATGATTTTTCTACTATCAATATTTAAACATGCTTTCAAAACTGTGCTCAATGTAAACATAAATGTATGGTGATATAAGCTACTGTCGTTTATTTTAAACTAGGATAAAGTCAGTTTAAACGCTGACTTTGCATGAGAGTCTTACTAGTACCTAAACTTAGTAGTAACATTTCAGTAGTGTATTATTTGATTTTGGTATGAGATTGGTGATATGTCAGCTCTGTACTACATCTTGTAAACTATATATATTTTTTTGAGGATTAAGCCCACATAGGTCTAAGACCTGTGCGTGGGTAATAAGTTGGATGATGGCGATTGATGAGTTGAACCTACAGTTTTAGGTGGGTTCCGAACTACCGGGAAGTGATTTTAGAGCAGTGATTTTGGAATGGAAATGTAAGAGTATACTGTCTCATTGGAGTGACATCCATCTTATATGTTCAATAAGTTGAAACCACCAGAGGAATCATTTTTCTGGAATTGGAAAAAGTTGGTCATTGTTCTTCAAAGTGAAATTCCTTGTGAAAAATTGACATAACCTAACATTTGGATTCTTCAGTGCTGAAAATTTGCAATGAAAGCAGTTGTGGGGAAATCATGTTGTATCTTTGCTTTATTGAGTTTTTGCCATGAATAAATAAATACAAAGCAAGCAGATCTGGGCCCTTCTACTGAAGCAATTGTCGTATCTTGGGCCTATTTTATAAAACTTAAAATCCTTACAATTGATAGAGGAATTCTTGTATAGTTTTCCTGCAAAACAAGGCGTTAAGTTCTATGTAAGATGTGGTCTTCATGTCATTAAACTATAATAGAGGAGAAGTTCTCATATGTTTCTCCTGTATTCCAGGGAATTTAAAAGTTTTATGAGATAATGCCCATGTAAACCATATATGCCCCCCTATACCCTATATGGGCAGAAGAAGCCACTCGAAGAGAACAACTTTCAAACTGGTTCTTCTGAAATAATTGATATACTATAATTTAATATCTAATTATTAACAATAATGACCTTCAATCTATAATTTGCAGTTGATTATTTTGCATGACAATTTTCAGACACATTTGGCACTCATTCAAATTGAATCTATCATGTGAGTGTTTTCCTTATTCAAAAATGATGTAACATAGCATGTTGTTATTCCAGGATCGTCACATCAGGATCCATCGTGTGAAACAGATTGTGGCATGTTTGATCATTCGTATTGTTGCCAGTCTCCCGAATTGAAGATCTTTTTAAATATTGATTCCCTTGTATACGGCATCTTATATGTCATGTGGGCTTGTGTGAGCTAGTTCTATTATGTATTCATGAGATACCCGGCAGAGAATAGAGCACTCCATGGCCCTTGTAGCAGGCTCTTGTAGTTGGCTGTGTGTAAAGAAGAGAGGCTTTACTCAGGCTGGCAAAATTCCTTCAGGAAATGGAAAGAGCATTCCGGACTCTCCCTCTGACCTTGTTGCTCCTTTCAATTCCTATCCTCACACTGATCGTAGATCATCTCTGCGAGCAGTTTGAAAAGCTGCTTGTGAATGTTTATTTCGTCGAGCTCAGCTACAGTTTGCTTTTTTCATTATATAAGTACGAGAGAAACCCATTCCCTCTGTTGGATGTTCACTGAAGATCTATTTCGGGAATAAATACAACACCATGTTCCCATTGAGAATTTTGAATTGGTGTTTCGAAACATTTCAACCAAGAACCAAGATTTCTTCAGGCTTTAAAATTTTAAATCGACTCAAGGTTTTGTTCGCTAAAACTGCAACTTTCTATTTTATTTATTTATTTATTTACAAAACACAATCAAGCAAAGATACAACAGGCACAGCCCACTACTGCTTTCTTTACAAATTTTCAATTAAAAAATCCAAATTTTAGGTTACGTTTAAGTTCAACTAGAAATTTTACTTTGAAGCACAATTCCTGATTTTTTTCAAAACATGAATATTAATTTAGATGTCCACTTTGAGAACGAAGCACTAAAACTGTTCAATAACCCAAAGAAAGTAAATGTAATTTTGAATTTTGTTCGAGATTTTAGAGCCGAAAATGTAGAAGTGAAGACAATTCAATCACATCAGCTGTACATCAGCTATTCCATTGAAAATATACAATACAACAGTGCACAAACTCTAAAATGGGTTGAATGTATTCCACGTGAAATTGAGTATAAACTTTTTTCAAACTGTAACAAATCATTCAAAATTTTCTGTTATGTGTGGCCTACTTTTTGGTCCAAAATAATTTCTCTTTGAATGGCGAATTTTTCGCTGGCCAGGAGTATTATGATTGATTCAATGTCGATTCAATCCAATATACAGTATTTTTATACTTTAAAAAAGATGTACAAACAATGATATTGATTCCATCAATTGATTGATTCAAAACAAATATCAGTATTGGTTTGATTTAGAATAACTTTTCCTTCGATAAGAGGTCCTTAAAAAAAAAATAGAATCTGGGTTTTATTTTCAATAGACGCGAATATAGCACTCTTAAAACCAAGAACCAACTCTAAAAAAATCGGTATATTTGTCTTTCATGGTTTCCAATAAGAAAAAGGCTTTGTTTTGACATTTTTCATCAATAATATTCTTTCTTTCTCCTAGCCATTCCAAAATGAAATAGCGTAATTTTAAGCAATGCTACAGTATGCAAGTTATACTGATTTGTGGTCAATTAATCAATTTTAAATTGGAGCTCGAAACAACTCAATATGTTTGAAAATCAAATGTCATCTCTCTCTCTCTGCTGCGAGTGAAAAGTTCTTTGTTCACGTAAATGTATAAGTGAATCAATTACATCCAAAAATGGAAACATGGTATGGCCTATTTCCAGCGAAGCTCATTCATTGATAATTGTATTACGTCAACTTTGTATTTGAAATGGATCAGATGCCCAATTACAGCTTCGCTCTGATGTGATAACGAGTCTTATCGCTCTCATAACTCAATTATTACAACTCAATTGAAAAAATTAAATCAAATCTATTTAACTTAGTGCAAAATGCGAATAAAGAACTACTGGTTTTTAAAAAATTCAAGTTAATAGATTAGATTTATTCCCAGTCTTCAGACATTAACATTAACAGTTTCTCCGTCAGCCGGTTTTACGCATTATTTGACTAATTTATTTATTCCGATAAAAAATTATAGACTCGCATAGTCTGAAAGGTACTCTACTTTAAACTGGTACGGTAACTATAGAATTAATTTTGCCTTTAAAACATTAAATATTAATCTAACGAGAGTTCCTTCCTCAACAACACAATTTAGGCAAGTGAAAAGTGAACGACAAGTGGTCATTCTCGGCAGATAACTCGCGCGCGATAACAAAGAGGTTCAAATTCAAATTGTTGATTCAACCCTCCTATGTCACGGACCTGTCGAGAATTACCACTGTATAAAAACTTATAAATCCATTATTTCACTGATCAGGGACGACAACAAGCGATCCTCTTGTAACAACATTTATTTTAGAAAATAATAAATTCGTCAATATAAAATGTGTACTACAAAATAATTTGGCGGGAAACTTTTGTTTGCGTATATAACAAAACAGTGAGAACCCTTGCAATTAAAATGTAAACAACAACAAACTAGGCAAGTGGACAACCAGGATAACAGACTATGGTCATGAAATGTAATAAAGCCATGATTAGCATACAGGTTGGTTTTTAAAAATTAATATTTTATTGATCCATCCCTGTTCAAACTTTTACTTTGTAAATGTTCTTGTTACGGCTTGCTAACAGTAAATGGTTATCACTTGTTATCAGCTAATTTTCAGATAGGTTGAACTCTTTTTTTAAATTATTTGTTTATGTTTGCTTATTCTATTCATCAATTACGATATTCTACAATTATTTGTTTGCCAATTTCCACATTTTTAAAATTAATATGACAGTAACAACAGAAAATATTTTAAAAGTAGGATACCACCTGAGTAGCATTTTGGGGCAAGATACCCGCTAAAAAGTTAGTTTCCGAACCTCCCATAGAAAATATAAATTCAACAGTTACTTTTATTGATGCTAAGAAAATTTCGGCGGCCAACCCAGAAATTCTTTTCGTGTGTGGATATCAACTATTTTTCGAAGGATATCACCTAGAAAAAGGCTTTCATCCCCTAGAAGAGACAAAAATGCAGCATTTTCAGTGTTGTTTGAAAATTTTGGGGGCCTCCCCTTCATTCCCTTCGATTCGCACCTGCCACCACCAACCTTCCCTCAGTTCACACCTCCTAGATTCCTACTCTAATTCAAATTTATTTCTAATTGAATTAAGTACAGTTCGTTATATTTCAACGATTTCTCAAACACTTATCCATCTCATAGATTTGACATGTGAAAAATAAGTGGAGTAAAATTAATTAATATACAAACAATAAAGGTATATGGTTTATTTATTTATGAACCATAGATAAATATTTTGAAAGATTTATTATTTTAAAAATATTGTAATAGTCTGTAGTTTTCCTGTCTGAAGAATTTTTTTTCATTGCCAGTATTAATAAATTATTATATCGCATTGCCTTTTCTTGCTGTTGTTTTTGAATTGATTTTGTACTGAACTTCTGCAAGTTGCTTTACAGACTTTTTCGTTTTTTTTTTTATCAAAATATTTTAAAATTTACTCATAGATTACTAGTGCATACATAGAATGCAATACATAGTGCATTACTAGATACATAGTTGGGGAAGTTTATTTCATTAATATCAATAAAGAAGGTAACACAACAACATGACATTCACATGAATAATCAAGTTATACTGATATGCATTATGTTTCATATAAACAACTCGTTTCTACGCACAGGTCTTACCTATGTAGGCACATTCCTATACTATATATATATGTATAATACTCAACTTATGAATAAACCAGAATGTAATAGTGTTTTCTGATATATGTAAAATGTTTGTTTTTATAGGAAATAAATATTATTTGATTTGATTCGAGGTAACGTTGGAAAGATTGGACTGAGGTCTTGAAACGCGCCCGCACTATTCCGAAATATAAGTTCTGATGAAAGGGGAAGTTTATTTCATTAATATCAATAAAGAAGGTAACACAACAACATGACGTTCACATGAATAATCAAGTTCTCTAATAAACTATATCAACTGAAATCGGTTGAAGGCTCATATCAAGAACTAGGAATTACAGTTTTAGATGCTGTTCAACCGACCAGGATGATAAAGCATTATAGGACAGTAGGTGGTAGAAGGTAGGTTAAAGCTGGTAGAATGCTCATGATAATGGAAATACGAGTTTGTACGTGAAAATGGTGTTATTTGAACTCGACAATTTCAATGTAACACTCAGTCGGCATTTGCAGTGCTCTGAGTTTTACATTAGCCAGCGAACAACGGATGGTTTCCCTTATCTTAGTTTACGTGACCTGCAAGCTCAAAAAAGCCCCACCATCCACTCGCCGTGTAATAATGGTTCCATTGCAAAGCAAAAGTTCGCATCTACCATATAATTCCTCATGGAATTATACTCGCTTGTTGAGTTTCGTTCCACCTTCTTGTGAAAATTATCTTCCGCACAAAAGCATTGGTGCATTGTTTTTAAGCGAGAAATTAGCTCTTCTTCTTTCCTCCACGAAGTGATCTTTCAAATATAATCATCAGGTTGAGAGGAGTGTTTCACGAAAACCAAAATATTTTTTCAATCTAAATGATTAAATGTGCTTCAAATTTTGATTTTTGTATGCATTTTTTATGAGGACATAGCCTATATTTCAATACCAGGCTTGAATATTTGAGTATCGATGTATTAAATAAACAAATATTGAGGTACCAAACCAATATAAGTATTGAATATTAAGAAACTTGAATATGATTCAAGTATTCAGATGATAAATATTAAAGTACACTTGATGTCATGGGAGGAATGGATTGAATACATTGGTTGAGGCGTCGCAACTTCAGCTTGCTGTCGTTTAAGTGGTCGTGGGTTCGAATCCCGCTTCACCGTCAGGCATTTATGTGTATTCACCTCATTACCCACGCACAAGTCTCTGACTCATGTGGAGATCATCAGCAATAAAATTAAAAAATAAAAAATACAGAGATTTTTAAAAACTGAAGGAAGTTGTCAGAATTTGACTATGATTTAAAACTAAATTTTTAATCAACGGTATTTTAAGTAAGTGAATATAAACTTTGAGGTGTTGAAATAATATCCAAGTTCACTTGTTAGAATAAGGAATCAGAAAATTGGATTATATATATATACGAAGAGATTTTGTGAATCTGGAGAAATCTTTCTCCTATTTGAAGATAGAGTTGTGAATAAACAAGTGCTACAGTAATAATACTTCAATGGCACACCATAGAACATTAATATGCAATCAGTTTTGTGAAAAAATTCATGCAAATTTCATTTTTGAAGTTGTTACTCCACTTGCATTAATAATTGAGATTGTTCATTTCACGTACATTGCAAAATTAACAAAAATAATATATTCTCACTTTTGATTCGGAACCCACCGAAACTGTAGGTCTAACTCATCAATCACCATCATCCAACTCATTACCCACGCACAGGTCTCAGACCTATGTGGGCTTCATCCTCCAAAAGAAATAAAAAGGCTCGACCAATAAAACCTTGTCTTATCCAAAGCTCAACACTAAACGCGTTCTAAATGTGGAGTTTTCAAGTAATTTACTAAGAAGTAAGTTGGGACCAAGATTCGCGAGGATAATGAAAAAAGTGTATACTTTATGAGGAATATTCTTTAGAATGGTTGAATCAAAATATGAAACGAATACATATTTTCTAATAAACCCCCAAACACAAGTATAAGACAAAAAACATTTGACTGCTACTTTTGAAGGAAAATAAGGTTCCTATCAGTTACTGAGACTACCTAAGAAATCTGTGATGTTTTCTATGATGAAATACTTAATAAACAATCTAATATCAAAACTGACACTGTATTTCAATTTAATATATTGTTTTTACTCACTTATATTGGATATACTGGAGGAATGCATTTCACTTGTGAAAAGAAGCTTCGTCAGCCTGCCGCCAGGGGTCGTGCTTTGTTGAGGTGAGGATGAGCGGCCATTATATATTTGAAAATTGCGTAGGATTTGAATTGTCTTTGGTCATTGAGTAAGTAGGTTCTATCTTTTTCATATTGTTCCAGTGTATTTAGTTTGTGACTTTTATGGAATGAGTGTAGAATTTCCAAGTCAATTCAAACACCATAAACAAGATAGAACCAACTTACTCAATGACCAAACACAATTCAAATCCAACGTAATTTTCAAATATATAATGACCGCTCATCCTAACCTCAACAAAGCATGACCCCTGGTGGCAGGTTGACGAAGCTTCTTTTTAGAAATGAAATGCATCCCTCCAGTATCTCCAATATAAGAGGGTAAAGACGGTATATTAAATTGAAATACAGTGTCAGTTTTGATATTAGATTACCTAAGAAGGGTGCAGGGAATAGCTATTTGTGTAACTAGAGTGCAAAGTGGGGTTTTCTGCACCAAGAGAAACAGTTGGGCAAGTGAAAAAAGTTTCTCAAGTGCAGAAACAATAATTTGCACTCGAATTACACATTTAATTTTTCCTACAGTAACGTATAAAGTAATTTAAACAGAACAAAACAGGACATACATAACCTGACAATTCCTCACATAATCTATCTTCGAATCAAATTGATTTCAACAACAACTACAGCTGACTGTATTTCGTAGCTGAATCAGAATAGCCAACCTATTTTTGAATGCAGAATAGGGAACCTGCGTATTACATGCTCACTATTTTGCGTTGTTAGGTTGCAAATCTGGAGTGCGGAAAGTACTTTCGCGCACTGGAATTTACTTTCCCGCACTGGTGCAGGAATAGACTATTTTGCATGCTACAGTTAGTGCAAAAATAGGCACTTTTTCAGGTCACTGTAGGAAAAATGAATTATTACATATCACAATAAATTGAGTGAAACTGAGGAGAGAATCGGAGTATGCTCATGATCCATCTGTCTCGTGGTTTAAAGTCAATTGTCAAGTAAGTCTTTGAAATACAGTACCATTGTTGAGGTAAAGAATCTCTTATGAAACATCATATTCAAGCGGAGGCAGGTGACAAGCGGCGCTTCAACGAGCAGGAGATGAAAGAGATCAAGGAAACTGTAATCCGATATACGTCGGAACTTCATCTAACTTGACGTTCATATCACGTGACTTACCTTTTTTAGGTCCTTCTTTTCCAAATGCCATCCATGCTATGTCAGCTCTTCTCTCTCCTTTCACTCTTCAACTTCATCTACCTCCTTGATTCTTTTTCGGAAAAGTTAGATTGTTTTTTCAGTCTTTTATGAAAAGGTGTAGGTAGGGTTCTGTGCGATGGAAGAAAGTTACATGTGTCTGCCTGGTGCCTGTGCAGTTCGCTGTCATAGTTGAGTTGCCTCTGTACTCTGAGGAATAAATCATTTACATGAAAGCACCCTGAACTTCGACACTATCCATGAATTTTAATAAATTTGACGTGTACGAGAAATAATAAAAATGCTTCGTTGTCGTTTATTTTCCTTAGTTTTAACCCTGAAACTGGGATCAATACACGTGGAATGATTCGTACTTCTCGTAGAATTATTTGGGTTATTGTGCTGAATGCAGCTCGGAAAAAAAGTGGGGGGGGGGGGGGGGGTAAAGTTGATTTAAACCCTGTTTAACGGGTAAATTCACCAGATAGAATGTCAATTAATGACAATAGATTTAAAATAAAAAATGCTATTGAATATTAATTAGCTAAAATAGTTATGTTCAGGATTTGTGCAGAAAGTTATTATTCAAGCTTAGCGAGACGTGAGAGCTAAGAGGGAGGGATACGGAATGGCCCTTGATATTTCTTTTTTACCTTTACAAAATAATTGTTACGTAGGCGTATGGGAAGTATCTCAAGAAATATACATACATTTTGTATATTATCGAGAGGGTTTGAATTTTTTCAATACCTAAATAAATTTTGGCGGGCCGCTTAGCGGAGTTGGTTGGGGCGTCACAACTTCAGCTTGCTGTCGTTTAAGTGGTCGTGGGTTCGAATCCCGCTCTACCGTCAGGCATTTATGTGTAGTCATTCACCTCATTACCCACGCACAAGTCTCGGACTCATGTGGGCATCATCAGCAATAATAATAAAATCTTCTTCTAGTTTTAGAAAAAATACGGGATGCTTATCTTTTCGCATTTTTTTGGGGGGTCTAATTTATGTGGGGGATGGTGCTAAATTTAGAGGGGTGCATCATTAGCCTTGGGGGGCAACCCTGTTTAGTTGAAGATCTTTCTTGTAGGTCTTGTTGCTTTTGTATATTCAATTTATTATGCGGTATTTAAGGTGGTGGTACAACAGATACTAGAATAATTGCAAAATACAGTATTGGTAATATTGGATGGGATAATTAACTACATAGAATATTCACAGACGAACTATATATATATATATAATAGCTTCATGTCCATTAGCCAACATCGTTATAATAATATTTCAACAATATTCGATATGTCATCCACATTGAGTTTACCTACAATTAATTCATTAATTGGCTTACAGTCACATCCACTTTATTTCTCTCCCCTCACACCCCCCCCCCCCCCCCCCAACCACCATTCGAGTCTGAATATTAACTTCTGATAATAACTCGAACAAATTGGAGATTTGGGGCTTGTTTCTTTGAAAACTGTATCCAACAACTTTTTCACTCACACTTGCAATTTTTCTGAGAAAATATAAGTTCAATTGATATTAACTGCATTAGAAAAGAGGCTCTCAAAACTATTACTGGTATTGGAATATAATCCCATTGAATGAGAAATTCTCTAATTTATTTATTTAAATATACTATATTGAATACATAGTATTATTACAGGGTAGTGCAGATAGATATTAAATTTGAAAAAATAACAGAAAAACAAAAAGTAAAAATTTCCAAAATAAAAATTATGTGAATGGTAAACTCTTCACATTCAATAGTTCATATTCTCAGACTTATAATAATAATGCTAATAAAGAAATATCGCTTATAATGACAACATATCTCGTCAATAATCGCGTCATCGTATTACTATTGCAAATTTTCAAAATTCACTAATCAAACAACACAAAAGACCTCAGTCTTAGACTGTTAGACAGAAAAAAGTAAACGTCTGATGATTCTATTTCGTTTCTTAAATTGAGTATATCCGTGAAATCCGTGTTTCTCCAAGTATCTTTGCCTGAAGGACTGGTATAAATAAATGCTGTAGGGTTTCATACACGCCTTGTTTACCGCAGAATACGCAAAATTGCTCATGGTCAACCTCGTACCTTATATTTTTCAAATAGAAAACAGATTTATGCTGTAAGGAAGTCCGAAGTTGGCTGAACAACCTGATCTTGTAATGCAGTAAATCGAATTTCAAATATCTAGTTGAATTCTCTAATTTGATTATTCAAGTCAATAGTCTGCCAATAAACGTTGAACACAAATTGTCGTGAACAGATCTATGGGAATAGAAAGCAATCGAACTTGCCGCGCGTGGGTTTACCTTCAGAAAAGAATACAAAGGGAACTCTGTGGAAAACCAGGGAAAGAAGATAAAGTGCTTACTTCAGAATAGATTGAACGTTTCCAACGTACTTTCCCAAGGTTTTCCTATTTATTACTCTCAATAATCCTTCTTTTTATTTTGTTAAAAAATAAAAATGGTCAAAAAATGATAGTCAACCTTCTCAAGAGGTTAACACTTGACGAAGACGAAAAAGAGCTTCATATTTAGATTCAGATTTGGAAATAGCTATTTGTGTAACTAGAGTGCAAAATAGCGTTTTTCTGCATCGAGAGAAACAGTTTTTTTCACGAGCCAAAGGCGAGTGAAAAAAGTTTCTCGAGTGCAGAAACAATACTTTGCACTCGTATTACACATTAAATTTTTCCTACAGTAATGTATAAAGTAATATTTAAAGAGAACAAAACAGGGCATACATAACCTGACAATTCCTCACATAACCTATTTTCGAATCACATCGATTTCAACTACAACAACTATTTCACAGCTGAAGCAGAGTAGCCAACCTATTTTTGGATGCAGAATAGGGAACCTGCGTATTACATGCTCACTATTTTGTGTTGTTAGGTTGCAAATTTGGAGTGCGGAAAAGTTCTTTCCTGCACTGGAATTTACTTTCCCACACTGGTGCAGGAATAGACTATTTTGCGTGCTACAGTTAGTGCGAAAATAGGTACTTTCTCGAATCACTGTAGGAAAAAAAATAATAGATTTAGTATCTCTGTAGGTGCATAACCCCATCCTAGAGATAATTAATATTGATGCTGATGTTGGTTTGAGGTGAAACAGAAAGTGTTTCTCGTCATTGCTCTCTTCATTCTTCGCACAAGTGTGCTGTGACTATAAACAGGATAGTGCATTTTGGCGATTAATCTGAAGACAACTGTGACAGTATTTGTGATTAGATGGTTAGTGATAAGCAAACTTATTCCAGAATTTTTATTGAGTTATTGAATAGTTGATTAGACATTTATTAATTGTTATTTGACAGTTGTTAATTGGTTTTTGACAGAAATTAATTATGTTATTGAAATATTCATTGCTAGTTTAAAGTTATTGAACTGTTTGTTCCTTTTATTGATTTTTATGCATGATAATTGATAATAATTAGTGTTTGCTGTGAGTTAGTTGTGTAAATAAAGTTTTGGGTGTTGCCAGCATTATTTTAGTGTTAGAATCCGTAACAATAGTATTAAAGTTTTTGATTTGATGAGCTGAATTTTTCAACTGAATGTGTTATAATATGTTTTTCCTACAACTGCTTGTAAAGTAGTTCTTTACGTACTGAAAACTAATTGTAAAATACCTCTTTACTGCTCCGCAAGCGGTAAAGTACTTTACGCTCGCCAGCTGTTTTCTTTACGCTTCTGTTTTGATTTTGATGCCTTCTCATTGATGGATCACGGAATCCGTGAAATTCACATAACCTCAAAATGGCGAACGCTAACCAAATCCGCGCATGGTCTGTGATGTTGCAAACTACAAGCTTTTATTGTGTTGGAATCCAGAACTGCAGTTTTAGGAAAAATATTGTATGCAATTCGCGTGTGAAGCTTCTTTATCGCTCTCGCAAAATTACTGCGCTCCGCTACGCATCGCGCAGTAAATGTTTTGGCTCGAGCGATAAAGTCGCGCTTCACGCTCTTAATACATAAATAACTATTCTGAATAGGTTTTCCAAAATGTCCAAAATAAATGCATGTTTGCTCCTACTTTTCAATATTCATTTGAAATGAATCCATTAATATTATATTTATTTGGAATCCAATTTATGGAAATCCAATCTGACAGTTGACTTCATTTTCCAAACTCTTCATTCGATATTTAAATCCCAAAGGCAAAGCAGGCTACCAAGCACTTCATATTAGCCATCTATAGCAGAATACAGTTAAACTATATAGATAGAAACTGTTTATATATCAAAATGTATTCATTTACGATGCAAATTAATTTGATGACTCGAATTTCGGCCTTGAATTGTATTTGTAGCAGCACTGTATCTATTCTATAACTTATTCATATGCAAAGAATATTACAACATGGTTGAAAAGGACAAATACATTTGAAATGGAATAGTTAGGGTGAGGATGCGGAACACAAATCATTGTTATTTCACAGCTAAACATAAAAATAATAATTATTGTAGCTAAATCTTTATTCCAAATTTTACTGGTGATGTCAAGCTACCATGTACTTTGAAATCCCTTTTGCATGTTTGAAAGGTTTGCATACACAGTGAAATGACGTTTTGGGGTCATTGAAAATTAATTTCTCATCACTCCCTTTCCCCACACCTCCTGTCTGCAATGACTGAAAGTCATGTAAAAATAATGGTGTAGGACGATATTTTAATGACACAGGGGAATGTCACCAGTGAGCCTAGAAAACAAAGGGCTGGAATGCCAAGGGATTGCTCGGCAAACAATTATCTGTCCTTTCTCATCAACTACCAGAACAATTTCACGCAAGTAACGTATTACACCCTTATTCGTTCCCCAATACAAATACCGGCCTATCATTCTGCTATTGAGAAAAAATTATTCAAACAGGATAGTTTCGTTTGTTCATTGTATTATTTCTCTTCTTTCTCCTCAAATATCATTGAAATGTATTCAGTTTCCCGAAAGAAAAATTTTCAGACATAAATATATTATCACAGCAATGATTTTCTGAGCAAGTAACTTATCAAATTTGTCACAATGTTGTATCATTGTTAATCAAGAAAATACTCAACAACTGATTCTGAATAACTAATTAACAGTTCTAATCAATACTAATTAATTGTTTATTTACAATAGACCTACTAATTGATTGCTCAAAAATATTAATTTTTATTTTTGTAACTTAATTTGAATATAGGAAATATTTTTATTTTTGAGATAAAACTAATACAATATGATATTTTCAAGATTTTTTGAGTAAATAAGTCTGTAGGATTGATGACACATATAACGAAGTGGATGCCTTGTCACAAGCTTACTCTACAGATCGAAATAATGTACAGTGGACTGGTTTTAATACAGATTGAATATTAGTTTGTCTATTCAGAACCATGGATATACTGGTAGTTCTGTGAACCATCACTCAAAATAGGATGATAGTTTCGATAAAAATAGCATTCTTGATTCAATTTTGCTCAAGGTCAAAACGTTTGGCCGTAATCGTATAACAAACAGACAAACAGATCGACAGACAGACGGACAGACGAAATGCCGAGCGGTCGAGTTAGAACCAGCGAAAACATAAGAAGACCATTCATTGATCTTATGTGTTCGCTGGTTAGAACTGATTGGTCCTTAAACCAAAAATAAAACTTATAAACTAGGCTGCTTCCAGTAGAAAATGTAATTACAAACTTATTTCCAATAATTATGAAATATTTTTCATTTTCCCATAAGAAAGTGTATTAAAAAAGATCCGTATTGCAAAATATATTGAACATAAGCAATATATTCATATTAATTTGCTATGCTTTTATCTCTTATTATGCTGTTTCTGTTAAATTTGTAAATCAAGTATTTGAACTTTTTACACTTCAATTGTGATTCCATCATAAAAAATTAAATAATCACGTTTCAAAATGTTTAAAATAGACTACTTTAAACTCATAAAATTGAAAAACATTTCATTGAAGTAGGTTTCTTTTTTTTTGTTTTAAAATTTGTTCTATTATTTGTTCAAATCAACAACGAAAGTAAGTTAATAAACATTGATAGCGGTTTGGTATATTTAACAAACAATTGAAGTTTTCTGAAAATTATTGTCATATTTTGTTTGTCAATATGCTAAATCAATATGTATTTTTAATTGAAAAAGTCCTCTCAATCTGAAGCGGACTGTTGACTGAATTATATTCTTTCATAATTATTATTTTCTGTAGCCGACAAAGTTTTACATGAATTCACTATAACCATACCTAGAACCGTGATAATAATATTGTTTTTCCAATGAATCTAACTATTCATATTGTACATTTTTTTCACATCTTATACAGTACATATCTTTTGTTTATTCTGTTTCAGCCTATCAATGTAATCAATTTTTTTCACCTTTCATTGGAGGATCGCAATAGTATTACTTATTACATTAGCACAAAATAAATTTGAAAAAGCAGCGGGTGAAAGAAGTGAATCGAGGAAGAAATATTAATTATTTCAATGAAGTAATGCTGGTGGTGATGATGATGATGATGACAAGGGACAAAAGTTCTAATAAGCTGTGCCAGTCTTACAAAGAGTATTAAAAGTCATGCCTTGATTATTAGCCTCGTTGATAAAAGGTGTACTAATTTTCAGTTGTTTCATGGAAGAAAAGAGAATTTAATTCAGCAATGTTATTTAATAATAATCATTTTAATTAGGTGGGAGCCGTAATAAATATTAATGAAACAAGTTGAACCCGCTGTTTCATTGTTGTTTGGAAGGGGGTTCAAAGAACAAGGAGGGGGGCGGGCGAAATTACTGGAAATTCCCTCTGATTGAAAAGCAGGTTAAGAGCGACGAAATGTTTAAGTGGCTTTGCTTCTCAAGTGTTGTGGGAAGAAAATAATGCTCCCTCGTTTATATTTTCTGTGGGATAAGATCTAATTAGCTCTTAACAGAAAAAGCTGGCAGTGAATATTAATTGAAATTCGTTATTATTCCAAGCATAGCAATGGAATTCATCCTGATTTGGAAGTTCAGTGAGCTGTTCCCCCATATTTAATCCATAGAATTAATATTCAAATGACACAACTTCAAAAATAATCGTGAACCTTTCATAAATAGGAGTACAGAATGCTACATTATTGGAAAACAGACATTTTTTAATACGAAGCATTGGACCACCTCAATGATTAGGGATTTGAATAATAAAAAAGTTGTCCTTCGCCTTTCATTCTTGATTTGTTTGGTTACTTTTGGTAGTTGATACAATTTAGCAACAGGAGTTGAGAAAGATATTCCCATATACCGTGATTTGATGATTTCTCATGATAAGAGAAAAAGCAAGGATCGCTTCTTCTATCTTATTAGTATTGTCATAGATATCCTCAATAAAGAATACAGAAGTTGTTACGACCTCTAAAATAATAAAAACATGAGATACGGTATTTTTGTTTTGACTGAGGAAAAATGGCTTTGAAACATGCATAGTAACAACCTTTTAAAGAGTCTATTTAGCTACAGCAAGGATAGAATTGATACTTGGAACAATAGTGGGGTGTATAGATTAGATTTTTTGTTATGTATTTCAATCCGGGAGAAGCTTCAAATGTAGAATTAATGTGCATTTCAGAGATTGAAAAATTAACAAGGGAATAATTCAAACTTTCATGAGCATCTGATTAATTATAACCATAAAGTTCGAGGAAGATGTTGAATGTTTTCAATTCCATGAGAAAGGCAGGCTACTTAACAGTTTAGAAGCTCTGGAAATGAATTCTATTGATAGTTTGAATGATTGAATCCATTTCAACACCATTAACCTTGCTCATATCATAAAATAGGTCAATGTCAAGCTTTCAATTGTTTCTAAGACAGGATTAATGTATCGGTTGTTTTTTCTTTTTCTCTACATTCATTGAATCATTGATCTTCAATATTTTTCACATTTATTATGTTGTTGATTTGTAATTATTTTGTTGTTTTGTCTGGTCGGTAGGGCACCTGTCTACTTATTTATCATTGCTGTTCCATATTGGTAGGCCATTTCTTGTTAATAATGGGCTGGTCTAGGATCAACCAATGACAGGCTTCTAATGTGGAGTGCCACCAATGAGAGGATCCCAGTCTATGAGCCAATAGTATTCGTCTGAGAAGGGTATGTCCTTCATTACATACGGTATTGAGCTATTCTGTATTTTAATTTAAGTTTGACGGAGATCGAGAATGACATGACAGTCGATATGTAGTAGGCTTTCTCGTGTTTTAATTATTTTATTGCCGGTTATAACATCTGTATTCTTCAAACATCAAAATTGAACAAAGTTGATTGTCATTGCATATGCGTTATCTCAAAACATTGAATGATTATAATATAAAGATGTTCACTCATCACATAAGATGATTAGAGGAATAATCATTTCAATGCTTGATGCTTCAAAGTATTATTTATTGATATTTTATTGAATAAGAAGAAATACAATTCTACATTTCTAGAGATTTAGAAATAATTGGTTGAGTGTGTAAATCGAAGTTTGTAATTGCTATTCCAATTCCACTAACTTTGCTTAAAAATACTTATTGGCTATCAAAGGCAATAAGAAATACTATTCGTCTGTGTTGGATTTCTCAAATCGAATAAATCTAGTGGTGCTCAAAGTTCAACATCCAGAACTTCAAATTACTAACGGATTCAATAATTCTGCTAAGCCTTGGGTTGGAGAGTTGGGAGCTAACTGTCATATAAGAGTTAAAAATAAT
The DNA here is from genome assembly GCA_948455865.1 of Conomelus anceps. Taxonomy (NCBI): domain Eukaryota; kingdom Metazoa; phylum Arthropoda; class Insecta; order Hemiptera; family Delphacidae; genus Conomelus; species Conomelus anceps. Next base: position 16,552,755 of record OX418223.1, on the reverse strand, counting down.
ACAATGGTTTTGATGGACAATAGCTACAAGTTTTTTGAATGATAATATGTGAGTTCAAAGAAGAAAACTTATAAGATTTACATGAAGCAGTCTTCCATCAAACTGTTTTTGGAATGAAAGATTTTTTATCATTAATATCATTTTGAAAGTGATCTCAAAATAAATAAGATTGGAATTGAATTTGAATTAATTCACTATGAAAGCTTATTGTTTGTGATGTTCGATCTACCCATTCTTTCAATTGAGACTTTGAATAGTGGAACTTCGTCCTTTTTTGTCGATGCTATTTCACAAGACGTTCATTGTAATCACGTTTATCATTTATTATTTTGTTGGATTGGACCTAGATACCACGTAATGTGATGTCACGTGTTACGTGTGATGTCACGTAAACATTTCTCTTAGTAACTTCAGTATCTGTTGTAATCTTTAGTGAATCTGGTATCATTAGTAATTTCAGATTCCTTTTCCATTATGTATAGTCATTTTTTTAAAGGTGCCATCACTAGTTTTTTTACGTACATGACCTGTTACTATTTTCTTCAAACTTTCCACAAGCTTTGATCTCATTTTCCCTCCATCGCAGATTTCTCTGATTTTTCGAGTAGCATCTACCTCAACTCAAAGTTCCACTTTACTTTTGTTGCTCCATCCACCTTTTGCTACTCACTTTTTGTCATGTGCCCTCCAATTCAGTGACTCGATATATTCTCAAGTGCATATATGTAGTATGCACGTATATAGATGCACTTATATGCACATGTGTTACACTTCTAAGCATAATAGAACGCTATACATCCTACGTTCTAGCAGACGGCCTAACACCATTACTATAAAAATTTATTATTATTTATTAATATATTTAAAGTTGGGAAGATTTTTTGCTGCCACTAATAGGACGCAACACTTTATAACACAGGTACTCTCTCTAATCTTGAAATTTTGCTGTATTCGATTATATGTGCCAGTGGCAAATCCAGATATTTTTTCATGGAGATATCACCTGAAAAACGTTCTCATCCCCATATATTTTTTTTTAAATTGGTGAGAGCTGAAGAGAGGGGTTCAAAATCTTTAATATTGAAATTTAGTTTTTTTTTTGCTTTGGTAGGGCTTTTTGAGCTGTATGGATTTGTAGATACTAAATTCTCAATAAACTGACTATTTGTAGGTGAGATTGAGAAAATTGGATTGAAAAAACGTATTTTGTGCATAATTTTTTTTGTTTGGAAGTGAAGTATAACTCTATAAAAAAATCTTGACACTCAACTACCCTTCAAATATTGTTTGGAAGGTTTGCAGGGGGAGTGAGAAAATAAAAAAAAAACAAATATTGAGATAGTTGGGAAATTATTCTTCTCATCAGGTAGAGCGTAAAAATTCTGGTGACTTCCATTCCAAAAATTTGAAAAAATAATTCTTTTTAAAACTAGGGACAATAAACTTAGTCCAATGAAAAAAATGGGAATTTTTATGCTCTATTCTATGGTATCTTGCTTTTAGAGTATCGTTACCTTAGAATTGCCTAAACCCTCTAATATTTCATACATAAAATAGAATACGGTACATAATAGATATTGTAGTACATATAGATATTACAATAGATACAGAATTCAATGGCAATCACACAATTGAATGCAAGAGTTTTTGTGACAGGTTGAACTGAATAAAATGATTAGATTTAATATGCACAGCAAATTCGAAATGACAAGGCTAGCTTGTACAGCTTGATATGCACCAGTTTGATAAAGGTCAGGTAGTATCATCTGTATTATGAATATATCTATGGCGGAACAACAATGAACTCCATTGCATTTTATTGACAGGAAATTTGCAATCCTCTCTGTTAGCAAAAACAAATACGGCAACCCATAATTCAAAAATTGAAATATTTCTTAGTAAAAACGGGACAACAATAATTATTATAATCATAATCATTATAAAATAATTTGAGCTTCATTGAAGCAGAGTGATGCTTTGATGAGGGCCGAGAGGGAAATATTTTACATTCATCTCGGTCGTCTACCTTCACCTTTTGTGGATTTTCCTCTAAGCAAATATAAATTATTCTCTTTGGTAAGCTGGATGCTGGAAGAGAGAGAGCTTGGTAGCTGACTAATTATCGTGCTCCAGGCATTGTCATGCTTCTTTATCACCCTACTGTAAAAGATAACAGCGCTGGAATACCTAAGAAGTGTTGATATTATGGGGGGGGGGGGGGGAATATTATGGGCTATTCTCTAGATAATAATGCCACTACCAAAGATTTGGAGGTTATAATCGATCATTCTCATTAAAATATGGAATAAATAATTCAAGGCATGGATTTTGCTGATCCAACAGTATTATTTCATTCTATATACCAAATTATTTGTGCTCAAGTTATTTTAGTCAGCCTTATCATTCTTCCCACCAGATTCTATTTCCCTCTGAAAGAACTGACTTGAATGAAAATTCATTCTTAATAAAGCTTCAAGCACAATTTATAACAAAAAACAAATCACAAGCACATGAGCACATATTCAAAGAAGTAACCGGGACACAATAATTTCCAATGAGCAGATTCTTCACCAATCAATTATATAAAGGGAACTAAATAATCAAAAAATTTAATGATAATAGCAAAAATGGGGAGAATTTTTAAAGAAGAACCGAAAGGTCATTCCACATCTCGAGAGGCCAGTTGATTTCTTACCATACATTGGTCAAAGTGTCTGGGGTTATGGATTCCACATATTCTAATAACATTCGCTGAATTTTATTAATGAGATTAATGTAAATTCTTACATTATGACACCTAACTTTACCGGAAATGTGAAATGTGCATCAGCATATTAGCACAAAACTCATACTTTTTGTTGTATTCATTAGGACGAAGTGCATGTAATTAATATGCAATTTGTATGGTTTGAAATGTAATCTCTTTTTAGAACACACCCTACGGTTGTCTTTGGAATGCCAAGTTCAATACCTGCTTGAGATGTCGATTTCTTGGGTCTTTGAGTAAAAGCATCTTGAATCCATTGAACATTTTCTTCAGATGTCCGAGGTCGTCGGGTGCTGATTTTCTTGCACACACAACCAGTTTTCTCAAACTTCCTGTGCCATTCATGAATTTGTTTGTGCCGAGATGGTTGCTTATTTAATTTTTGTCAAAACTTTGAAATATTGAATCACATTTTGCCAATTCCAAAACACAAAATTATTTTTCTTGAGGAGGCTTCTTTTTTCCAATTACAAGACTGTAATGAAAATAAACAACATTTTGTGTACAAAAATAATAACAGGCGATCAGTTGATGCAAAATGAAACTTCATTATTTGCTCTATCCAATGCCATGTAAATCATACTTGGTCGATCAATAGGTTTAAGTAATACACATATACAATCTGCTCTTTCATTTTGTAACACGCTGTATTAATATTATTTTTTGCAAGATCCAATTTTTGATGAAGAATTCAAGATGAAGATCACAACCTCAAGTATTGTAATTATTCATTAATCTAGGTTCTAAATATAATAGAATGTGATATGAAGGAACAACAGGCTTTGAAAATCCCAAAACTGATTCTATTAAAAAAGTTCAACTTATTCAAATATTTTCAGGGTAATTCTCAATGGCACAGTGAATTTTCTACTGAAAAATTTCTAACTTTGTATCTATTTATATTATATTTCTAGAATAATCGTAAAAAACATACAATTATCAGAGCTTCTGGTAATTATATCTGACTTTTCTTTTTCATTTATCGATGCAACAAAATCAGATTACAGAACAATCTGTTAAGCCTCAAAGGAGAAATTTCAATTAATTAATTTTAATTGGCTGAAGAGTGATTGATGATTGATTTTCCATTCAAATGTGAGGTCTTGAAAACTCTGTTGCATTCCATAAATGTATTTATTTATCATATACAATCTAGAATACATTTGCATCTATAGAGAAGAGTGGTTAAAAAAGATGGTGTTTGAATGATAGGAAGTTATTAACAAATATGATTTGACAAGACATGAATGACACTAGTCACGGTAGCACAACACATTTAAATTGACTTCACCTTACTGAATAGTTCATTTCCTTTCATAAATTATTTCCAAGTAACATCGTTATATTTGCAGCCGGTACGCATTCAAACAAGTAATTGTTAGATTTTGGTCTGAAAAGTCAAAGGAACAGTTGCTGGGGTGGAATGTGACCTTTTGAAGACTGAAAACAGGACAAGACAGGTAAAACTTTCCGATGGAAAGGACATGAACTCGTAGCTGGTGAGCGATCCAATCCTGAAATGAATAGTCGGTATCATTCCATCTCACACCTGTTCAATCGAAGCGAAACACCTCCTAATGGATATTGAGTTGGCTCAGGTGATGTTTATTCAACACTCTGCTATTGCCAAAGCTTCAACACTACCACAATCTTCCCTCTTGATATTTCAGCAACTTGATTTCAAGCCAGACTGTTTAATATTTTAGTGAAATTTCTGAAATGGCTAAAACTCATCAATATGCCTTCTATCAAATGAGATTTTATCACTAGCAACTAGCCAGACACTCAATTTGCATGCATCAATTCAATTCCTACCTGATCAACACAGCTATTGATTTCGCTTGCAACAATAATATTACCTTGATGATAATGTAGTCTGATGTATATAATTGATATTAACATCTCAAGGCAGAATGTTGCTGACAGACTAAGCAAAGCTTATTTACTCTTGATTGGTTGCTATTTAATTAGATTAATCAGTATGATTTAATTACCTATTGAGGTAGCTTCATTGTCAGAAACTTATTAGTCGTGCTTGATCTACTCAGCTTACTGTACTTTGTCAATCATGACGATGTCGTGTGATTGGATGAATCCTTGGGGTCTTTTGGACTATAACCCCGCATTTCTTGAAAATTTTCACTGAATAGTAGATTCCTAACCTGACCTAACCGGGTCTTAGGATAGGTAAGGTTAGGAATCTACTGTTAAATGACAATTTTTACAGTTAGAATATACAATTAGAAATTTTACAATTTTAACCCAGTTCGGTTAGGTTATGAATCTACTGTTAAATGACAATGTTTACAGTTAGAATATACAATTAGAAATTTTACAATTTTAACCCGGTTAGGTTAGGTTAGGAATCTACTGTTAGGAATCTACTGAGCAAGAAATTGGAGAAGAATGTAAAGTCGTACTAAGCTTTGGTGTAGAAGAGGAGGAAATTCAATTCATATATTCATATTGATACTCAATCATGGAATCAGTAGCTGTGCTTATTGATTGACATCAAAAATGATAATCCTGACAGAACCTGGTACTCAAGGGTTGGGGCTTTTGCACTATAACCCCGCATTTCTTAAAAATTGTCACTGAACAGTAAATGAAATGAAATGAAAATAAAGCATATTTTCATTTCATTTCATTTACTGTTCAGTGACAATTTTTAAGAAATGCGGGGTTATAGTGCAAAAGCCCCAACCCTTGAGTACCAGGTTCTGTCAGGATTATCATTTTTGATGTCAATCAATAAGCACAGCTACTGATTCCATGAGTGAGTATCAATATGAATATATGAATTGAATTTCCTCCTCTTCTACACCAAAGCTTAGTACGACTTAACATTCTTCTCCAATTTCTTGCTCTCTCAATAAAATGTTTGATCATAATCAATAATGAGCACCCCTACTAATTATAATCAATAATGAGCACCCCTACTAATTTTATGATAGGCTATCAAGGTATGGATTACCCCCACTCCTCCATCACAGCTCTGTACGATCGTACATCCAATTTCGGTACCCTTTCTTGTGTTGCTCCTCATTTCGTCCTCTCTACACTCTTTGCCATTCTCTCTTCCTTCAATCCTCCTCATTCTCTTCTCACAAAGCCCACTTCTGATCCCAATTCTCTGTTGAATTCTCACTACCACTTATCTAGCCTTCCTAATCCAACCAAGATCCTCCCAATTTACCATCGTTCTTCTATTTTTCCTTCGCTCCTCTTTCCTCTTATTTATCTTATTTATCTTCTGCTTCTTATCTAGCTCCTACCACAGAAAAGAAGGATGTCTGCTGAGAAACATTAATTAAAGTAATTGGACTATTCTTCTACTACATTCGTTTCATACATTTTCTCATACTTTATTTTGTTCTCCTTCTTCGTCTCATGACTACTCTCTCATACTTTTTTTTGAGCTTTATGCCTCAGCCATTAGAACCTCTGGTATTTGTAATCCTCCTGCTTCTGTAACGTGCTTTTTTCTATGTAATTTATCACTAGCCACTCCAAATTCTCTTCCATCCACTTCATCTCTCCAACTTTCTTATTTCTCTTCTCTTCTTCTTCTTCTTCTTCTTATCCTTCTCATCCTCTTTCTCCTACTCCTCCCCCTCCTCCTCCTCCTGTTCCTCCTCCTCCTGCACCCCATCCTCCTCCTCCTCCTCCTCCTCCTCGTCTTCCACCAACTTCTCCTCTTAATTTTTCTCCTCTTCCTCCTCTCCAACCTCTTATTCTGCTTATTTCATTTTTCCCTTCTATTCTCCTTTTTAGTCTCTCTTTCCCTCCATATCTTGCACCACAATAAACTTTAATTTAATATTATTATGCATCTTAGTTGAGATTGTTTCTTCTCTATATTTAAGATTCTTAATTGTGTCACAAATTCAGATTTGAAATCCTTGTGCATCTCGTTCAATATTATTTTATTGCTATTTTCCCCTCTCCACAGTATAATATTATTTTATAATGTGATTCTTCTTGTACTAGAAAATATGTGTGATATGCATTGTTATAAAATGTTTGTGATAGGTATTATGTTATATAGCATTGTGATATGTGTTATGCAATATAGCATTGTCAAATGTATTTCGATATTTAGTTCGTCTTATCTGATAAATTATATTAGTAGTTACCATAATACCAGCCTCTGGAGAGCACGCTTGGAAAATTTTCATACTCTCCTTACCCAATTCAGATTTTTTCCGTATCTAGTACTTTTACTACCCTCTGACGCTTTTCTAAAAGAATTATTTCCTATTCAAACGTCAGGTTCCCCTTGCAGCCCCCTTGCAGGTTCCCCTAACACGCTTCGTGAAAAGAAAACCACGTTGCGAATATCCATCCAAATAGACTCAAATTAGAGCATACTGGAGAGCCTTGTCAAACAACCATTACCCTTCCTATACCACGCTCTTAATAAATTTATTAACGTAGCCAAGTAACGCTGCATATGTTTGCATTCAGAGCCGTTTATTTCCGAAAAAGTGAGTATAAAAAGTGAGCACACATCGTATCAGCGCTTCAGGAAGGCTTGCGACGGCTTTAATTTGAATGAACAGCCTCTGGAGAGTCCGCTTAGAGAATTTTCATATTTTATAATTCCCGTTCTCAATATCCTTCTATTTTCTCCCCTATTCCGATTTTTTCTCTTTCTCTTCTTCTATTTAAGTTTTTCCTCTCTTTCTAGCTCTTGTCTGCTCTTTTTACACTCTCATTAACTTCCTAATAACATTTGTTTTCCCTTTGTGCTAAAACACTTTTGTTTGATTCGTCTAGTGTATTATTTTTGAGATGGAATTTTCATTGTCAGGTTCAAAAGCGGGAACTATTGTTATGTCAATCGTTTTTTCAATCAGTTGGAATGTTTTGAAATGAGAATTTCGGAATATGAATTTGAATAATTGGAAGAGGTCTCAGGCCTAATAGTATGTGGGCTTCATCTCATTCTCCAAAATATTAAAATCTTGAAACACCTTTTGCTCAGCGAGGAAAGCAATCGCAGCGTACTTCACTCATCGTTTGCGTAGGGCCTACGCTCTTTGGATGTAATGTTGAGGTCTGAAAAGTCAACCACAGTTGGAATTTACGAAATATATACGATATCACCATATGTATATTATACTAGCTACCAATATAGCTAGCCCAGTCAAATCAGACAAAAATATGGCCATCGAGAGAAACAATTTGATAGAAGAATGGTTTTTTCGCTAATCGCTTCCTTTAACCTTGAGTAATAACATACTAATAGTCCTATGGCTGGGGGTGAGCTCGTTTAGGGAGGGGGTTGGAAAGGTACAATTTTTCAATTTTTTGCTTAAAAGTCAGTAACGATAACTCAAATAGATTTTTTTTGTTCCTATCAAAGTTGAAGTTGGCAAAATCTTCTACAAAAATGATCTCATGCAACTCTTTCGTAGACCCAACCCCAAGCGCGTTACAGGCTTCCCAAATTAAGGGCTTACATGGTATATCACATTATGACTCAGGAAAAATGTTATTTCAGAGCTATTCCACCTTGAATATTATCTATCATAGTTTAATTCGGAGTTTAGGAAGTTAACCAGTAATATTTTACCGTTTTTTGAACGTGAAATCTCAATGATGATTAAAAAGCGGGGGAGATGGTGTTGGGGTGGTATCTTCTTCTATATAAATAAAATTAGAGTTTTGTCTGTAAATTTATCAGAATTGTATATTTTTTGGTTATTTTTACGTTTTATACATTAAATAAGCAGAAAATAGTCTTATCTCACCTTCTGTCTGTCTGTCTGTCTGTCTGTCTGTCTGTCTGTCACGGCCCCAAAGGCATTTTACGCGGCCTTCTCCTCAAAAACGAGAGCATCGATCGGGATTTTAGTTATTGAACAGTATTGACAATGTCTTTAGCTATAAAAAACTAAATTAACTTTTTTTTAACAGAATAATAAACGTTTAAAAACCACGTATTGTGCGATTTTGGATACATTTCTTTCAAGTTTTATTACCACATAAGAACAAATCACGTAATTTATCAATCAGCTGTTCTCAAATATAATCTGAATGGTGGGCCCTTGGCGGCGTTATTTACGCTGTCTGCAGACTTGTGTAGTCGGAGCATTGCAGTCTTTTAGGAAACATTTGACTGGAGAATCAAAGCTCATCTTATGTTTCATCAATTATTTCTTTGTTGAAAAAAAAACAAAATTTTCTAATTTAAATTTATCAAAACAAAAATTAACATTTTAGGAAGGTGCGGTTTGTGCTAGGCTCTTGGGAATTCGCCAGGTAGCACTATTATTACCACATAAGAATAAATTACGTAATTTATCATGATATATCAATCAGCTGTTCTCAAATATTCTCTCTAATAACTGTCACTGAATTGTTTACGTTCATGATCGTTGCTATCAAAAAAGCCGAAGCATATTTAGTCATATTTCTAAACATAAACCGTACGAAGGACGGGTAGCTGCTAGTCCTCTATAAGCTTGTTGTCTATGACAGACAATATAAGATTTACTTGAAAAATTGGACTCAATTCACATTTAACACTTCCTTTTATATATAGAACGCCTTCTTGCCAACCCATTTATTTGTCAATTAAATTAAATTGAGTTGCTAGCAGGGGTGGTTATTCTGACACCCCCCCTCCGGCTCTAAATTATTGCATTATGCATTGCACCCTATCGAGTGGTGGCTCATTCTACTCAGCTCACCAAGGTAGACCAGTTTCATGTATTGCATGTGGAATACGACCTATTATTTGAAATATCATATGGAAGGACATTTGTCAAGTTAACCCCTACTTGGAAGAACTCGATTTTTGAACATCTAAGCTACTCTAACTTGATCAATTTAGAAGATAAATTTATAAAATTGGTATCTAATCGCAGTGGATAACGTCTTCTTCAAGTATCATTATAATGAATCAATAAGATTGGAAGTTCAATGCAAATTAAATTAAAAACAATTTCTAAGAGCAAGTCAGCTTGTAGGAGAGCGTCATCATTCTGTTATTTTAGAAACGAGTATTTCTTATAATGTGAAAAATTTACTGCAATAACAAATTCTGTTGTCGTGAAAATCTTTCAATAAATATAAAAAATGCAAGCCAATCAATTCCAATTTCTTATTTTCCAAAAATTGATTGATTTCTTTTCAACGAGAAGAAATAATTTGCTAGAACCTTATAATTAAACTTATAATTACAATCCAGCTTTTCCGTATCATGTTTCAGCTTTCCAAGTTGGCTTACGTAAACGCTGTGTGCTTTCCATTCAAATAGTACGTTGAAAATTCAATTAGATGGATTGCATTGATAAACACGCACTCAATTTAATTCGTTTCGAGTAGTAATAGCAGGCAAGCTATTAAGTTTTACTCCAGTATTAAGAGACGCGGTTTGACAAAAGTGCATTTTGAATATAAATCTAATGAAGATTTAAAGTTTATACCGTAGAAATGTAATAAACTTACTATATTTTAATTTTTCTTCTAACTAAACTGATAATCCTGGATGGCAGCTTTCAACTACTCGTGTAATCAACTATTAATATAATATAGCTTGTATTAGTTAATAATAATTATTCATTTTTATAACAACATTTTATTTATATAAATGCTATTCTATATAATTATTGAATTTATAGAGGTTCGAATGGGATTTTGTACAAACAAGAATCATTAAAAAGCTGACGTGAAAATCTACGATGCCTAATTTCTCAAAAAGAAGTGGTCGATGAATTGAAATTGAATAGTCTATGTAGTTCAGTTATTCTCAGAAAGGACGCTACTGGAATTCATGCTCACTAGCCAAAATAATATAGTCTTTTTAAAATGATAATTATTGACTTAATCCTATAATATTGTAATGAGATAACCCTATTATTTGACAACTTGATAAATTGGCTCAAGCCTTCTATTCTTGAATTTTCTCATGTACTTTCTGAGCACTCACCCATTTTCATAATTCTGGACATCCTTGTTTTATTGATTTTTTTATACTGCTTTTGCTATCTTTCTAGTCTTAGACTAATGGGGAACTTTTATTTTACCTACTTTTATTAAGACTCAACTTAAATCAAAGAGATCCTCCTTTGGGTTTCTCAATTACATTCAAATATTATATCGATGTACACTTATGGTTGTACTAATTAGCTGGGGTTCACTCATTCACTGCTCTTATTTTTCATTGGACACTTGAAATCTGGACCAATTTTGGGAAGTGATAGCCGCGAGCCGTAGCAGGTATCTGTTCAATCAGATAGAGATAAGCTGCGTTCTCGTTGGTCCTGTTTGTAACGGTGATCGATTAGATAGGCCAGCAAAAAAGACACGTTCTCTGCTGTAAAATCACTTACCGGTGGTTCGGAACCCACCTAAAACTGTAGGTTCAACTCATCAATCATCATCATCATCCAACTCATTACCCACGCACAAGTCTCGAGACCTATGTGGGCTTCATCCTCAAAAATAAAAAAGTTCAAATGGCTTTGTCCTAAGCAACAATCCTACATTTCCTAGCATGCCTGGATTGCCTCGATGTTGTTGTGCTGGTGAAGCTGTGCTTCATGTCTCTTAGCATATCTCTAGTCTTCGCTGGATTCCAGGTCGACTCCTGGGTCTCTTTGGAGTTTGGAGATCGCTGTTGCCTTCATACAAAGGTGCATCAGTGACTTTCCTCAGCACCTTGTACTGGAAGCGTTGTATGATGTTTATGTTGGTCTGTTTGGTACACTCCCAGAGTACAACATACGACCTAGTAAATTAATGTTGATGTTCTAGTTTTAAAATCATTCATGAGTCGTAATGAAACATATTCAAGTCCTGATGGACTATGTTTTTTCCTTTTTTTCGTAGTATGAAGCCCACATAGGTCTGAGACCTGTGCGTGGGTAATGAATTGCAAGATTATGATTGATGAGTTGGACCAACAGTTTTAGGTGGGTTCCGAAAAACCGGGAAGTGATTTTACAGCAGAGAACAGAGTAATTTTTGCTGGCCAATACAGTCGGTCACCCTAACAAAGAGCGCCCAGGAGTTTCGTTGCTCATCTCTGATTGAACAGATACCTGCTACGGCATTCGGCTATCACTTCCCCAAAATCTGTAAATTCTTAGTCATCACAGAGGTGTGACTTGTTGCCAATCATTAATAAATTAATCATTCCCCAGAAAATCAAGAAGAATGAGGACAAAATAGGAGTTTAAAAATGCCTTGCCCATATTTATTTGTGCTTGACAGATGAAAGACCCCATATATTATATTTCTCAGTTCATTATGTACGTATTGTAATTTTCCTATTTGATAGAAACCACCTAATAAGAGATCAAGTCAAGCATAGACACAACAAAGAAAATTTTTACTTATATGGGAATTAAATTTTAGAGGTACCTGCCAAGTAGCATAGGAAATGAAACTGATAGTGTTAAATTCAAAAATGAATTAAAAAGATATTCAACACGCTTGACATGTTATAATTTTGAGCAGTTCTACAAAGCACCCTTGTTGAATTTTAGTTAGAATTAAGTTAGAATTAGTTGGAATTAATATTGATTATTGACGATGCAAACTTTTTAGTTCCAAAAATGTTTATACTAAACATTTGCTTATTTTAATTTACCTTACTGAAGCATTAACGTACATTTTATGTATGTTCTGAATAAAGAGATTGATAAAAAAAATGATAGATTAATCACTCGTTGATGAACGCTATTTGAAGAAAGCGAGGTTAAACACGAGTAACTTCCAGTGACCTATATATAGGACAGTAAATGAGGAAGTTTAAGGTTGTGGTGAAACACCCGAATGTGTTTATGTGTTAGCCGAGGCTCTAATGTGTCAGCATGGCTGATAACCCTTCTTTCCACCCCCGCCATCTTAACTATCTCGCTATTCTCATGTCGTATGTGACCAATTTAATTTGGAGACTGGGAACTTTCTAGGTGTCTCCTTTGCTCTTGGCGAGAAAGTCTTTCATAATATTAGTGTCAACTTCGAAACTGGATAAAGACTTATTTTCACTTGTCACTTTTTGTGAAAGTCTCAGACCGTGTACCCTTACAGCTGAATTTTGTTGAGGAAGGATAGTGGTGCGAACGTGAACTTCTCAGGGTTGAAGCTAGCTCTCCCTCGGCTCAATTCTCACATGATTTCTACAATATTCACGATAGAGTGCTCGATAGTTCAGGTCACAAAGATACGAGTCTGTTTTTCAATGTGGATGAAATTGAATTATAAATTATGTTCCAATACAGTGAATAAATTAACGAGTGAAAAACATTACAACTCGATAAAGCTCAATAGAAGTCAGTTGCAAAGTTATGACTTGTCTTATATTGTTGAACTCTGACTTGTCTTATACTCCTTAACTGGAGTCTCCAAGACGTAATCTACAAAATAACAATGAATACCCTCATTACATACAAGGAGATAAAAGAGAACGTAGAACTTCGAGTAGGTGTAGTAAAAGTCGAGTGAAAAAATTAAAAAAAATAAAAATAAAAGTGAAAAAAGTAAAAATTAGTGAGTAGAGAGCTAGTCATCATTGGAAGACACAAGCATTGGTAGAAATTTTAGTTTATAAGAATATCGAATAAAATTAATGGTTAGTCAAGTTGACTAGTTTTAATAAGTATATAAAAAATCTAAAGAAGCAAGTTCGGAAATTTATCTCAGCTATTCAAGCAAAGTTTCACTTTCAATACTCGTTTCCATCGAAACTCCTTAGCTGGAGTACTATGTTGTTTCAAAGCTCTAAGAACTTTGAAAAACTCTGAAACCTTTCAAGGTTTCGGAAGAAATAATCGATAAATACTATTTCAAACTAGTTACGGTGTACCAAAACATGTCATTTGCACAAATCAATATTTCCAGTCAAATACTGCAAACAATTTTTTGAGTGTATCTAGAGTAGTTGAACGTCATTAAAACTTTGAATAACATTCATTATTTATTCTGTATCAGAAAATCATGAACAACGAATGGTTGGCAGTGCAGCTTTGTGAATTCTACTTGACTTCCGCCCGAATGATTCCAAGCAGAGAAACGAACGTCACATGAAATATCAGCCACTAATGAGCGTCGGGGCGAGACCTGAACGCTTGATGACGTCATATATACAGTCCTTATTATGCTATAAAATCGAAGTCAACAAAGCGACGGTAAACCCATTGTGTAGCATGAAATGAGGTGAGTTGGTTGAATAATAAAGATTGATTTCAGTCTGGCAAAGTGTATTATGGTCTGTGGCCGTGTGGTACCAGGGCCTTACCTATGCCTATACCTATGCGTATGTGTAGTGAGGTCTTGGTGGTAGCAAGAATACTACAACAATGACGCCAGTGTAGTAGTGTGTGGTTTGTGGCTGACTTGGTCTCATAACCTAGCTGACATTTTGAATGGAGCGTGTATTCAGCATTTAGCACACCATTCAGTTGCTGCAACACAACATAGCACCTGTTTACGAACGAGAGAATGCTACGTGATGAATGAACAGGAACCTTCAACTATTATTCAAAGTTGAATAAGGGAAAATAGGATGAATGTTGGGTGTGATGATGTTGTGATGCAATACATGAAATTATAATGTAAGAAATTGAATCTTAAAGGTGGAAGTGGAATCATTGATTAGAAGATATATGAGAGGAATGAGAGAATTTGACTAAGGAGTTAAAGGAATGAGGCAGTTGACTTGGCAACATGGCACGATTAGTGTTGTCAATTTGTGCACTGAGCTGAAGATTTTCTACAAGCTGCTAGCTTGGTCCCATATCTGGCAATAGAATGACTTTCATTTGTGATGTGGCTAAGTTTGGACAATAATGTCCACTTAACAGCGTCAAGAACAAAACAATACAAACAGAACAGAATATTTGGAGATAAGTTAACAAACAAAAATGAATCTGATCAACCATATATAAAATGTAAGTCCAATTTAGAGATAAAAATAAAATTTCTTAGTAATCGAATTTACAGTGAGAAAAAGACAATGGTCATTAAGGAAAGGAGGAAAAGGAAGGTGATAAAGGAGGAAAGAAGGAAAAAAATGAGAAGATAGAGGAACAAAAAGAGGAGAAAAGAACGAGAATGCTCAAGAAGTTGAAACAAAGACAAGAGGCAGATGATGAGAAAAATATTCAAGGCTTTGGAGAATTCATAGGTGGGAAGGAGAGAGAGAAGGTTGCCGTCTTTGTATAAGTTTCATATTATTTGGCATGTTTAATCGGCTTCTATAAGAAGACTTCTATTTACTTCCCAGGGACCTGTCTCATAAATAAGAGTTGTATTATGAGAGTTTGTATAGAGTTGAATATTAGGTAATTTTAGTTTTGTTGATACAAAATAACTACTAATATTCTTGCAATCCTTACTAGTCAATTACCTAATTGATCTACTATTTGACATTTTGATCATAGTGAGTAGATGAATGATTAGGCGATCTGACAGTTGTCTAGTATAGTTGATGCCACCAAATTAGGTGACTCTGAAAAATTGCAGTGTAAAAATTGGGGCAGTTTATTTCCGACTTGGCAACATGGCACGATTAGTGTTGTCAATTTGTGCACTGAGGTTGAAGATTTTCTATCAGTCTATCAGCTGCTAGCTTGGTCCCATATGTGGCAATGGTAGCGTTAACTATAGTGGGATTACAATGTGTAGTACTGTAGTTGAATACGGTAGTTATTTCCAAAAATTGTGGGCAAATTATATCCAAAGTAGAAAAATGCAAAACGGGGAGCAATTCAGGAAAAAAATAAACCTCAATACCACTAAACTGAGTAGAACGAGTAAAATGAGTAGCAATTCAGGGAAAAATTACACCTCAATACCACTAAACTGTGTAGAAAATACTCGTTTCCAAAATTTTTATCCAACATGGTGGTACTTGAAGTTACTCAGAGACGATGATGGGATATTGTACATTGAAAGCTTCCTTAGGAACTTTGGCAAATTTACCGACTGTGACTGGGTGATTGCCATTTATGTTTTGGGAAATTGGGTTATGGGGCTTGAAAATGGCACCTGAAATGGTAGTCAAGGTCAGTGAGAGCGTAGAATCTCAAAGGGGAAAGAAAGGTCAAGTAACTGAACAGAAAATCTGTGGTTTGTATTTGTACGATTTTAAAACTTATTGGTCTTTTAAAGATTTAGGTTAATAGCTTTCATCACTATGTTTTAAATAATTGATAAATAAAGCATAATTGGAAAACTGTTTAGAAAAATGCATTGCAGTCCACCGCCAAAATCCAGAATTAATGATGTAGCACACCTTCACTTATATAAATATGTGGGATGAATATAATAAATATGAAAGAAAATCTCGGTACAATAATGCAGCAAAAATATCACTAGCAATCAATATGTGGTAGAAACTTTTGCCCAATCTCATTGATTTTTAATCACTTTGCAATGACTATGATGAACATACAAAAATTTAACATGCTAACAAGAAGAGGCTTGTACAATGTACAATAACTAAGTTCGTGGTCCTGGAATGTCTTGAAGTCATACTCATATTCCTATTTATTTCTCTACAAGCCATATTACTATTTTTACTGGACGTACAAACTAAAAACCATGCCAACCAGTTGAATCAAACTTTTAAGCATATCCAAGCTGTTCTATTTGAATCACTTGATTCCGAAGCTACCGGGTTACATTCAAATGTAAATAACCACGAAGAGAGTCCTATTTTGCAGAGAATTCAGTTCATTTCTGACTTATTGTTAAAGAGCCTCCATTCATATTGCCGCGGGAAATCATAACAAGAGGGAGGCCACTGCTTCCGTTTCCTGCTACCGTTATCTGCGTGAGCCATTCACTAGCTTTTCTCCCGGCTTGTTAAGTGCCTTGGATGACTGTCCGTTACTGGCGATGAATGACCATTGTTTCCATTGGTGAAATCAGTTATTCAAATTCCTACTTTCAATGTAACAATAGTAAGCTGTAAAAATTTTAGGATAAGGGTTGCAATTGAAAATAAATTCTAGGAAATCCAGATTTTTTTTTTGAAAGATTCAATAGTGCGATTTGAAAATCGACTGTAAGAATAGTTTTCATTAGTTAACATCATTATTTATTGTATTTCTCAATTCCTACAGATTTTCCACTGTACACCAAATGAATGAATTCAATATTCAAAATAGAGTTAAATAATTGTTTTTTTAGAGTATCCCCCGGTTGCAAAAACGTCCTATCATAATGATAGTTCATTATCCGTTCCACTTTTATACCAAGCTGTTATGCAAAAGTATATGATTATACCTATATGCATACTAGCATTTGTGTGATCGATATTTCTTAAATGATGGAACAGATACCTGATAATAAAATCTATAAAAATTGTTCCATCATTCACATAAATATGGCGCATGTTGTTATAATTCTACTTGCCAAAACCTTTTAAACAAGATTAATATTAACGGGCAATACTAGTGACTAATACATGTATTTTATAATATTCTAAAAACGAATTTTCTCTCCAAACTACATAGCAATATGATTTATTCACATGATTCAATTTATAACAAATTATTTAACTAATTTATATAGTTTATTTCAAGCTCAGCTGATCTCAGAATTTGAAACTTTTAGTTAGCTCTGATGGCTGCATTGTAATCATTGCCCGAAAAAAGCTAACTTTCATTCTGAATGATGGGATAGTAAAAAAGTAGCATGGTATTATGATAGTAGCTTGTTCTAACAGTAGTTGTAAACTATCAATAATGTGCGTTTCTGAAATGGTTGGTGATGATGTTGTACTAAAGTTAAAACTAAATAGAACATATTAAAACCAAAAATAATCCAAAATAGAATAAGTATACAAATCAATATACAATATCTATTGCTGAGGAACCGGTAGTTCTGTTCAAGTCATATCCTGGGAAATACGTATGTTGGGCCTAGAGTCCATATCATCTGCTATCTGTCATTTTTTATTCGGAGATATCTCATTGAAGTTCCGTCTATCTTTTGAAGGCTATTTCGTTTTCAGACTTTCCTCTGCCAGTATTCAATTGGAACTTTTTATAATGTGGATATCTGGCGGTATGCAAGCGTAAAACGTTGAGACCTCTTGACTGCATGCAAAAAATCCTTCTGTCTGATTTTCCAGTTGAGTTCAAAATTAAAACAGAAAATTTATAGAATAGTAAAAAAATAGTTGGAGATGAAAGAAGGGTGGAATAGAAATAAAATGCGACAGAGAAAGTGGAGAAGAAATTAGAAATACAATATGGAAATAGTGTGAGAGAAACGAAAGGGAAAGGGTGGAGAATAAAGAACAATCAGCAAAACTGGAATGAAGTTTTGCAGCACTAAACATCCAAATCATGAATAAAAACAGAGCTGAGTTTTTATTGGGCTGCTGGATGCGGTTCAGTTCAATTTGCATTTTCATTTACTTGTAGCAGTCAGAGAGAATGCTACGGCTAAATCCCAACACCCCAATTTTCATAGAATTATATTTACAATTCATTTAGACTAAATCTCTATGTTCAGCCTGTGCGAGACAGCGAAAATTTCACGTTTTAGGTCTATCCATTTAAATTGCTTCATTTGAACTGTATCGCGTCGTTATTTCAAGTGGAAAGAAAATTGTTTAGTCCCGAAAGTTTAATACGGTTCTCAAAGTGCAAACTGCTTTTCAGATAACGTTAGTCTTGAACAGTCAATAACATTCTCTCCTTTGAATTCCTCGATATATTATTGATTATTCATTAAGATTCATTAGACATTCGAGGCAGTGGCAAGTACCTCCAAAAAGGCGAAAATCTGCAATTTACATTGATTAACATTAACAATACCATAGTAATATTTAAGTAGAGCTCTGTAAATATCGAAACAGTATTCACAGACTCAAATACTTTATTAAAAATATTTATGCATTTTTACAGAGTGTAAAACTTTAATTCTTTGTTTCTTTGAGGTACCACCTGAAATTATTGTAAGTACACTATATTTCTTATAACATGACTCAATCCGCAAGTTGGAAGTACCGTCAATGGTCTTTCCACAAATATACGCGACAACCTAGACGCGATTTTTTAAAATTTTAGGTAAATTTGTTCTGTTCAATTGTTCTACATGTATGATTATTATTATTTTATTTTTTTTCTCGCATTTGCGGTTAGGTCTTTTAAAGGGAGGGGCATTCACATGCAACCTCCTCTTCAAGATAACTGTTACAAGTAAGTATGGTTTAGATTTATCTTGTCATTGCAATATTTGGCGCACCATGCGTGCAGTGTCAAGCAAAACAGATTTCTGCATTTTTTCCACCACAGAGTCTGACAGTCCAATGAATTTACAGCAATCGTCTGCTGACTTGAGAACCAAGCCACCCACTGTTATTACAATTGGAGCTATCTTAACAGTGTTCAGTTCATACATATCTTTTATAAGAAATAAAAGATATTATTGTTATTATTATTATTATTGTTGTTGTTGTTGTTGTTGTTATTATTATTATTATTATTATTATTATTATTATTATTATTATTATTATTATTATTATTATTATTATTATTATTAATATTATCATTTTTATCATTATCAATATGCTAATGTGTGAGTATTTTAAGCTATATTTATTAAAATGTGTAATTGATCAGTATATCGGTCACTACGAGCTGATGTTGACAAAAAAATTGAAATTATTGTTAAGAAAATAAAGATCGTGCGAAAACTGTTTTTCCATCTATATCTTTTCGTAGTATCGGTTACTTAAAAACAAACAAGCTATTATTAGACTTCTTATGGCATGCGACGCTTTTTTGCCATGCAATCACCTGCTGTCGGTAATCAATGATCAGACACCCAAAGTAGGATAACTCAAGGTACGCTGCCACGTGGCATAGCGACCAATCTCTAAGCTTTTGAATTTATTTATTTTCATTAATAATTATTATTCTCAATGAACAGATATTTATTTTGATCGTATTAATTCCTTCTTCATAGAAAGGCGGCAATGGCTAATACTTTTATTATCTTGAAAAAGCTCAGGGGCAGCGATTGACGTTATATGAGTTGCCCAAGGATGACAAGATGTTGGAAAGTGTCAGGACAAGCTTGAAAATAAAACGGAAGATGATTCAAACCTGGGTTTTGTTTTTTCAGAAATATTTTCCAGAAATGGGGTCAACTACACCCCTCCCCTTTTATGAAGGGATGGGAAAACTATTTCTCCACTGCTGAACATGATTTAGAAATTCTCTTTGTAAGACTAGTCTTCTTTGAGAGGAGCTGAGAATAAATTTTTTAAGATTATTTTCAAACTATTTTTAATTTATTATAATATCAACTTTCTAGTAATTTGGTGAGAGTGTCAGAATGCAAAAACATGGAACTAGGAACTTGAATATTCGTTCCACTACTTGACTTCAACAAATCTACCTCCCGGGAAGAATTTTTCAAATTATTATCTCTTTCATGTAAGAAACTTATGCTTTTGCATTTGAGGATCCTCCTAGAATATCAGTTTGGATGGAGAATGAAAATGAAAATGCAGGTTAGAATCCCACGTCGGTTATAAAATTGAGAGTTTAGTCTATCATTTTTAGAGTTATTCGTTTGCGCTAGTTGTTTTCAGTATAGTCTAGAAACTCTAGAATCTAAATGAAGGGTTCTCAGACTTGCTTTTGACGAGAACCCCCTGATTTACTAATGTTGTCATTGCGGACCCCTAAAAAATTACCCTTTACAATTTTTATTAATTTAGTCGTAATAACTATTTGAAAGATATTTATTTAAACTAGAGAGAATATATTTGGGAAAAAATTTTCTAATAGCTTTTGTACGTAATTTTTTATGGGTGTTATTGGCATAATGCTTTTTAAAATAACAATTCCAATATCTTCCATGTACCCCCAAAATCAGGTGTCTGCTTACCACACTTTGAGAAACCCTGCTCTAGATTAATAGCTTCTCCAACCTATTTATATGATTTTTATGAATAATTATCCTCGGTTATGCCTTAATTTAGTCACTTCTTACTAAACTTCAGAATTTGTGAATCACAGAATATTACTACTTTACAAACACATCTGTATCACTTCTGTTTACTTGTGTAAATTTACTGGAATATTTTTAGTATTAAAAATTATAAATAATGTTTATAGAACAAAATTTAACTTTTTGTTGCAAATTTAACGACTTGCAGTCAGTTTTATATTGTGAATATATAATAAATATGTACTTCAAGGCCTTGAAGATAAGATTCAATGCCTCGAAAACGTTCGGCCGAATGTGAGTACATTTATTATATATTTACATATAAAACCGACTGCAAGTCGTTAAATTTACAACAAAAAGTTAATATTAAGAATGCAGATCGTTATGGAACAAGAAGTCCAAGAATTGAATTTCTATTTGTTTGAATGGAGTATTCTGGAGAAGTTTTCTGGAGTATATTCAGAGAAATGGTATGAAAGTTTCAAGAAAGCGTTTCCTATTCTATATTTTATACATTTTACTAAGACACCTAATTTTCCTTTTATATTTTACATAAATTATATAGCTGTTTTTGAAATGATAGTTTTTTAAATAGCTGCCAACAGCCAGTATAGCTGTTTTTGAAATGATGCAATTTTTCAAGTAAAAAATCCTCACAACATTTCAAGCTCAAATTTCATACACAACTATAAACTCTTAGTTACTCTATAGTAACTTTGACAGTAAAAAAAATTAATCTTGGAAAAAATGTTTCACCAGAGCTTCAAAAACTTTTCCCGGAAAAACAAACACTAATGATAATAATAATAAATGTTGTTAGAAGGGCGTAATCTAGAACTCCCTTCTGTTTTGTCTTTCTTGCTAGCGACAAAGATTAGGAGACATGCAACCCCAACTCACGCTAAACAGAACTCATTTCAACAGACTGAAAGTTCAATGCTACTCCGAGGTAGGCTTCATTACTACGTTCAGCTATTTTTTTCAGTTGCTCATACGATAAATGAGTAGTTTTCCCAGTTATGTCAAAAATACTTCCAGTTCACAGTCACATGCAACTTGGAAAATTCGGTCCCAGTAACTTTATTACAAAACTAGGGGAACTTAGCTGGCCAAAGTTGCATGAATAACTGCTAGAAATCTATTTTTGATAACTACGAGAAATCTATTTTTGACCAAGAATCTAATTATCAATATTATATGCCCAGC
Organism: Conomelus anceps; assembly: GCA_948455865.1. Taxonomy (NCBI): domain Eukaryota; kingdom Metazoa; phylum Arthropoda; class Insecta; order Hemiptera; family Delphacidae; genus Conomelus; species Conomelus anceps. The sequence goes on along the minus strand of OX418223.1, from coordinate 16,530,848 downwards.
AAATTGATTAATGATTGTCTGTCGGGTTACTCGTGTCAAAATAGAATAGATAATTTATTTTACCTTATATCAAGTAATACAAACTAGGGTAACTAGATAGTCCAGTCATTTATACATTCCTACATGCAAAACTCGTTGTAATGTTTTTTTGGTATGCCGTTTGGACAAATATTTTTTTTCTTTTTTTTTTCTTTGAGGATGAAGCCCACATAGGTCTGAGACCTGTGCGTGGGTAATGAGTTGGATGATGATGATTGATGAGTTGGACCTACAGTTTTAGGTGGGTTCCGAACCACCGGAAAGTGATTTTACAGCAGAGAACAGCATCTTTATTGCTGGCCGATCTAATCGGTCACCGTTACAAACAGGACCTACGAGAACGCAGCTTATCTCTCCGATTGAACAGATACTTGCTACGGCTCGCGGCTATCACTTCCAAATATGAGTCGTCTGAAACTAATTTTGCACACTAGAATTAATGTTGATGTTAATTATGTCAATGATTGGAATGATACATGGATATAATTGGTCTGCACTAGATACATTTGAATATAGATTTCTCAAATATATTTGATGTGCCATGTGCTTTAGACCAGAGTGTTCATGCTAAATAGAGTGTTATGCTAAATAGAATAATTCCATTTTATTTTCGTAATCAATGTCGAATATAGATACTTTTTGGCACGAAACGATGATACAACAGTCACTGCATGAGATTTCCCTTTGAAATCATTGTAGAATAAATTTCATTGTTGTTTAACCATCAATGTATTTGAATGAACAGAACACACAAGAAAATTTACTAAAATTGATCTATCCACTCTCATGTTTCAGGTTGACTGACATATATTGGGGAGTGATAACAGCGAGCTGCAACTGGTCAGTCAGATAAGATAAGTCACAAGCGTCTAGGCCCTTGCTTGTGTAATCGATGGTTTGGCCAGCAAAAAGAGACTGTTCTTCGCTGTAGAATCATTTCCTGGTGGTTCGGAGTCCGCCTAAAAGTGTAAGTCCAACTCAATCAACATCATCCAACTAATTACCCTCGCACATTTCTCAAACCTGTCAGGTGGTCTTCATTCTCCGAAAAAATTACGTTTTTTATAAACATTGCCAACATATATTACCACACAGTTTTATCATCAAATACAATCAAATATCATCAGGTGTGAAACAATATTATCACTCAATTAGTGATAACTAACTGTATATTGATAAGATACCACAAGTCATTGTCAAGGATCGGCTGTACAATATTCAGATGCCTCATAATAACAGCTGTATGTAAAGGTATGAATCCATCATTATGAAATGCATAAAGGTGATCGATCCTTCAGAAGTTCATAATATTCCAATAACAAAAAATATCGCAGCAGCCTGGTATCACCAGTTATTACCTTGTCGCATTGATTTATTTGTGGGGGGGGGGGGGGGGGCGGTACTAGCTACTATTAGCTGCAGGCATTGTCTAATAACTGGCAACACCGCAATTTTTAAGAGCCGCCTCATTTGGTCATGACATTGCCAAGGAAGAAATTCAGATTACCCCCCCTTTTTCGTTCCTGTCCCGCCTAAAAAAAATCCTGGGTGCGCCACTGGTTATTACAACTGTATGAAAGCACGTAAGTATCTTGTAGATGCTACCTTTCAGCTCATATTGTACACTGTCACTGCTTTCTGAAGGAATTTTTTTATTGAGCTGAATTTTTTTGAGAAGCAGTCGTTTAACGTCTGTTATGTCACGTTATGCAGTGTTGTAGAATAAGAAACTAGCTTGAATCAGGATAGTTTCTGAACACGCTCCGGATTTTTTGTTTTATAGTTGTTTTAATAATTTTCTATCATTTGATAAACATTTAGCCTACCAGTACTGTATAAGATTGTATGTTTGGATCCAAAAAGAAGAGTAACTCACGATCTACTAAGGCTCCCAAAGTCAAACACCACTTGTTTCCAAAAATCATTTGTATTTCTTGGTCCCAAATTTTTCAATTGTATACCACTGGAAGCAAAGAGGATTCAGAACAAGGACGAATTTAAGACTTACATTCTAAAGTGGCTCAGAGGTCTCATGCCTGATCACTTAGAGACTTTATTTTCTGTGATAAACTAACAAATGTAAATAATATGATTATACATACTGTGGATAAAACAAGCATTTAGGTGTATTCAATGCTGACATTGGAAATGTGTGAAAGGCGAGTGACAGGTAGTGTGAATGTTCCCCCCCTTTTTTTCTTCCATTTATCAAGGGTTGTTTTTTCATAAGATATTCACTCCCATTTGCAGGCGAAAGTATGAGTATACTTTCAGCAAGTGGCTTGTATTTCCAATTGATTTCTAGAATTGTAAGCATAATCTTAAAAATACTTTGTGTATTTATGTATTGGCAAGAATATTTTTGTACTTTTCATAAATCTTTGGAAATAAATTGAATTTGAATTTGAAAGTATGTGGCAATTTATAATGGCTCAAGAGCCATAGCTATATCTCAAGAATGAAAATGACTGAAATTAAATAATCACAACTTTCGGACAAAAATCCTAAATTTAGCCTGTTGGCTATTGGACTGATAATCTACAATAAATTATTACTGCAGATATCAGATATGAAGTAACAATTAACTTATTAATCTTATCGCTTCAAGTGAAAAGGAAATTAATAGATGGCTAATTGATGAGGGAATACTCCCAAGAGAAGATGTTTTTTTATAGTTGATTAAATATTCCATTAAAGTTATTAAACACCTTAATATTTCATTTTGTGTAACCAAATTTAATTTTTAATTCATTCCTCTTTCCAAGTGGAATTTTTCTGTTTATTTTTCGTGTGCTTTTCCTAGTTATAATCAACAAAAATATCTTATTTCATCAAATTAATCCAATTGGTTTTAATAAAATAACTCCTTCTAAACAAAGAATTGCTGCAATATCGGGAAAATTGAGGGTCTTATAAAACCTTAGATAACTAGGTTAATATAATGTAGTTCAGTTTCTTCTAAACAATGTTATGGAAGATGTTGATACCAATGATATGGAAGTTGGAGCTGTTAACTGACCTACAATTTGAGACCAATTTTACATTTTTACTTCATGTCGTTCCCGATTTACAGTTATTCTAAAGTAAAAAGTCAGCATTTTCCAAGTATAGGAAAAGCATGAGTACTTCCCATTCCATTGAAATTTCAAGTTATGGTCCGAATTCATTTTATAACATACGAATTTGGTTCGCCTTGATGAGCTGAGTAGAATTATTAGGTATTACACGATAGTCAGCGTCAAACCGTTCATGGAAGAAAATTCACACCACACATAAAAAAGGTAAAATAATTTTGGTTTAAGGGTTACTTCTCACTCTACCTCTCTCCACATTCAACCTGAGCACATTTTTGAACAGAAGGGTTAATTTATTTTTGATAAAATGGGGCTTTGGAAGCGATAATCCGAAGAAAAATACTGTAACTAATTTTTTGAGGGATTTGGTTGAGAACTTTACTCAATTTTCAGGGGGTTTTCGAATCCAACAATATCGGCTCCAACTCGAAAACTGTTGCAGGTAGGACAGTTAAATTAGTTTCAAATTGTGCCTTACACCGTATTCTAGAAAGCCATTTATAAGTACCAATGTGCGCTTCATCATTCATTGAATGCGTGAGATAAAACAGATAAAAAATCGAAATTTCTCATTTTTAAAGAAAAAGCTTGAAAATAATGTATCTCAGATAAATTTGAACACATCCTGGTGTCAAAGTATAGGGCTTTTGTCGAGTCTTAGTATACGACATGCTTATTCCTCCGATGTATGGTTTGGAAATATTCAACTAAAAAAGTGCCAAAATTTCGAGGTTTATCAAAAATTGTGGGGGTAGCACAGGTTTATCGACGGAGCAAAATTAGTTTCAGACTACTCTTTTGTCTCCAAACAGCATACCAAGAAATCAAAACTACAATAAATTTAGAAAGCAGACCCCCTTTTACACGTATAAAATGGCTGGACTAAAAGTCAAACTGTAGTTGCTAGTCCAATCGAAGGCACTTATTGTGTTCTCTTGTAGACTTTATCAAGGGAGTTCTAATATAAACTATATTCGAGCAATCTAGACTCTTCATATACACAAGTCTATCACACCTCATAGTGATTAAGGCTTTAAATTGTCACAACTGAACTAAAGAAAAGGATTTCGATTATATACATATATCGTATGAGGATATATCGGTATGATATCTTTTTAGGATTTCGATTATCCAGTGTCGACAAACATCCAATAAAATCTATCTATAAAATTTATCTTGTAGTTGCATCGCATTCAGAGGTTGATTTAACTGCCGAACATATAGCGTACATTGATTGTTCATGTAGTATTATGGTTAAGAATAGTATAACTGCTAAATGTGTAGTCTACATTCTTGTAACAGGAGTAGACTACAGATTGCGTCCAGCTCTATAAAACTGGGTTATTTTAAAGTCAGTTGAATCAGTTGGAAAATTCAGTACCAGAGAATTTTCAAAAAACGTTCATCAGTAAAAGTGTTGAAAACGGTTTTTGCTTTATTCCTATTGATTACAATCAAATTTAATGTCTTTCTTCATTGTTCCTTTTCAATATCAACTTTCACCTTTTCAATTTGTGCGAGTATCTATTATTATTCATTCAAAGTTACAAGTAAATGTGGAGATTCAACATGGTGATCACAAAACTGATTTCTCCTTACAAAACAAATTTTGACTAGGCTACATTATCCAAAACGTTTTTGGTTAGATCACAAGAAAAATGTAGGTTCACTGAAAATTTCCATTAGAAAAAAAACTTGTTTCTTTTTACTTGAAGGCTATGTGAAAATTCGCTCAAAAGAAACACTAAGGACAGTTGGAAAAAGTTGGTTATATTCATTCATTCATTTATTCATCCATTTAACTAAAATACAGTCAATGTGAATACAGCATGCTATTGCCCAAAACTGCTTTTCACAAAATTTTAAAGTAGGATCAAAATCTTAGGTTAGGTCGCTGTTTCACTTGAAATTTCACCGTGAAGCACAATAATTATTTACAATCACGTCTTTTACAGATAAAGAATATTAATGTTTTCATTTCAAACAAAGCATTATCACAGTCCGAGAAAAGATGATATAATTACATTAAAATATAATATAATATAATATTATTATATAATTATAATTCAATATATGACATTTTGAGCCGACAAATACAAAATAGGTAAAAAAGTGAATATACAGATAGTGGAAGTAATGGACTGCGTATTAAACAATGCCTGCTCCTTTTTCAGTCACGTCACCTCTACACAAATTAATGACTAATTAACACGAAAGCATCATATCGAATATCAACAAAATGGCTGACATGTCCAGAAAATCAATACCTGAACAATGTTTAGTCATAGACTGATGTCTGTTCAGTCGATTCACTTAGGTCCTGGACTGCATACAAAGTAAGCACTAGAAGCAAACAAGACTTGCCTGCTGTTGATGGCAAGTTTGTTATGGCGATTCCATTATCGCGCCGTACTCTATTCTTGTACAAACAAGTTCATTGAAGTTTCTAATTAGTTGAACAAATACCGCCAATCACAATACGCCAATTTCTGGTCAAGCATTTATCAAGTCCAGTCAGGTTCACAATTGATCTAGATGTGCTCTAACCTGTTGTCTTGGTTCATCTAATGTTTTGTAACGTGTCAAATCCATAAAATCAACTGACGTTACAGAAGCCTGAGTTTGACAATGTTGGATTGGAAATTGGGATAGAATATCTTCCCATTCATATCAAATGTGATAGATTGTTTGTCATGCCCTACAGTTTTCTAATTAATTTCATTTCGTTTTTCAATAAATTATTACTTTAGTTTTTAACAATATTGTTTTCCATCTTCGATCAAACAGATGAAATAAGTCATTACATTCCTTGAGGTTTGATCCAAATAAATTTTGAATAGCAATTGAATGAGAAAGCTTCTTATATTACAATTTAAACTTTGAGAATCGAGTAATTTTAGGATTCAAACTTCAAATACAATAACGGTTGTATTTGAATGAATAATTTTGAAACTTGAAAAGGTAAATCCATCATAGAAAATCCTATGTTCCGACAAATCGAAACAGGAATACAGTGAAATCCTATTATTCTAAGAAATGGATAATTGGCTTTTATTTTGCGAATAATTCAGAATAGACGATACCAAAGCACGGCAAACTACTATATCTAGAATCTTCTTAAAATAGCCACCAAAAAATGCGTTTATTGTAATTCTTCAATAGTTTACATCGATCATTTATTGTATTCTTTTTCAAATTAAAAAATAATCACTTCTCTATGTATCATTTCAAAACCGAATGTTTCTTATATTTGTATGTGTATGTAGAACGTATAAATTAATTCCAATGATTGAAAGTTGTAAAATATGTAACAGGTATTGGATATTGAATACGAATTTGAGCCTTCATGTCAGGTGATGGTGTGAACGTCACATTCCTGCTCACTTTCCCAGAAGTAGAGTGGTTGAGAAACCTTGAAACGCCTTATTAGAAACTGCAGACGTATTTCGAAACTTTATGGAGGAGATATGACCAAACCGGCTCAAGTTGTCATTGACGAAGGGAGAGGAAAGAACCATATCTTGTTAAGTCTCGTTCAAAGTTTGAAGCCTTCGACGACACGGATTATCTTTGGTCTTTCGGGAGCAATTAGTTATATCAGATGAATTATTTACAAACTTCGACAACATCTCCCCAACCCATTTGTTTTATTCATAGAAGTGCCCCAAAAATCGATAATTGGCCACGAAAAAGCTGTAAGGGAGCTCAAAAGTTTTTATAGCCGCACTAAGCAGGGCTTCATCTCATGGAGAAAGAATTTCGTCTCATATCTTGAAGTTTAACGACCGGGTGAATTTTATTGTAAATAAGCCTCTTATATGCTTCCTTCGTAGAAACGCTGGAATCATATCTGGTTACAATTTATTAAAAAAGAATGTGTTGATGAGTATGTGTAGCGAATTTTATAGCTTTTTAAATTTTATAATTTATATCAGCACAAGAGTAAAGTCTACATATTCGAGAAAGTAAAAAATAATATGCCTACATAGTCAATAGCAGCTCCCAAAACTTAGGAGCTTGAATATAACATTATGATTTCCAGCGTTAACGTTTTTATTGATTGGGTCAGCGTTTTCGATGACAATGCAAAACTGTAGGCTTTAGGTAGAAACAGTGAGGTCTTTAGGTAGAAACAGGCTTTAGGTAGAAATATATGTTATTGACTATTTCGCATTTCTCCAATTTTTCTTTGCTTGATATCCCAAAATGTTATTCCTGTCTTTAAAATTGTCCTTTACTAGATTGTCACTACAACTTAACTTGTCACTATAAGTATGACTATTTGTGAGGTGTGATTTATCTCTAGTTTTTTCATTGATAGAACATTTTTTTAAACTAACACTTTCTTAAAATAACCAAAACTAATATTCTTTTAATCCCTTTTGTTAATATGGATAAAAGAACTGGTTTTCATACACTAGGCCTATCAATGCAATTACCTTTTCATGGGAAAACATCTCTTGGAATAATGTAAGCGAGAGTTCATTGTCGTACCAACAAAGCAGCTATGTGTTATGACTTTCTTACAATAGAGGGGGGTTTTTGAGAAGAAAACGTAGTTTCACTTTGTAATAAGAACATTATTTGATTGCTGATGTAGGCTTTATACTCTATACCATAACTGGTATTTGGGGGTAATGATGGAACAGTGATGAGGAAACTAATAAGTTCGCGATCGTCTATCCGAGCACTCCTTAGTGCTGATGATTTTCGATCTTCATTAATTAAGATATGATCTCGTCATCTCGACTATGATTATCCTCTCCCAAATACAGTGTTTTTTTTTTTGGACGTCAAGCAACGGATTATTAATGATTATATAATGATTAAGTGGATCTAATAGAATTGAAACTTCTGCAAAAACAACTTGAGCATCCTCGGACACCAAATCCGGATTCAATTTCCGCTTCTTTTTAAGGAATCAACTCTGGATAAAAAACTCTAGAGCCCTCAAAGTGTTGCCACGGTTTTGTTCCAACTAAACTCCAGAAAAAATGAAGCTTTTCTCTAGCTTTAATCATATTTTTTCATTAAAGAAATCGCTTATTCTCTGTGGAATCTGTAAGATCATGAAATATCATTGTTGGGACTGAGAACCTTTATCTCCAGGAACTCTCCAAAATCAAACGAAAGACTGACTTTCGCTCTTTTCCATTACAGATGATTTCCCCAAACGCTACTCGGAGGAAGCGCTTCCACTCAGATAATAAGGTGAGATGATGAATTGAACAAGATGATGATGATGATGACGATTATCAAGATGGTTGAGGCAACTGGTAAAAAAAGTCATACACTTTAGGAAAGGGGCACCGAGTTTCCTTCCTGTCTCAGAGTTGCAATTGATGAAAACCCAAAATTAGATCCTAGGTGAGATGGTGATATACAATAATCACATAAAAAAGATTGATTAAATATATGAATGAGATGATAATGATCAGGCTTCTAAGTTGAAACAGTAATGGACCAAACTTGAAAAAAGTTCATGCACTTGAAAAAAGCCGTTTGAATTCACTTCCTGCCCCAGAGCCCCTAGAGACCGACAACCCGAGATTAGATTTTTGGTGAGATGATGGTATGACAATATCATTCAGTGATATGGTTTTAAGGTGCCTAGGTTGGGGCACCAAGGGCTTAAAGTTGCTAAAAAGCCCTTGCTACACTTAAAAAGAGCCGCCCTTGAATTTACTTTACATTTGAAAAAAGAGTGACCTCTGAGTTTCCTTCCCAGTGACCGTGATTAGATTCCGGTGATCGTGGTGGACTTCATTCCTTCTCTACACACAACTCCCATTTGATATATAAATTGAATTATTGAAACCTGTGGGTGGAAAAGAACCTATTTTTGTTAACAAGATAATCAATTTCAAAATTTTCATACTATACTAATTCCTAAGCAATTCATCATAAATTATATCATTTTCCAAATAACTTTTTTCTCTTTTTTTTGTATTTTTTTCCGAATGAGTACGATACTGGTATTATTTTTACCAGGTTGAGAAAAAACAGGAGCATGACAGGAATTGTGCCTCATAAGAGGTAAGGAATAATTTCCTTTGTTCAATGCAAAGAACAGCAAGATTCAAAGAATCCCATTTGTCATAGAAATTGAATGTTATCGAAACCTGTGGGTGGAGAAGAACCTTTTTTTGTTAACAAGATAATCAATTTCGAAATTTTCGAAATTTCACGTCATCTCTATTTGCCTACAGGTGTAGTTACTGTTTATCAACGATCGCAATTTATTAAAAATTGCACTTTGATAACACGGTTTCCTATTTTGTGTATTTACTGAATGAGCGCGAAGATTGAGAGCTGGCATTATTTCACAGGTTGGAAACAGACAGGAGCAGGATGGATGTTGTGCACCATGATAAAAATTTTCATACAGAGTAAAAATTATTATAAATCAGGAAAGATACATGAATATTGGGAAGATACTGGAGCAGAAAGGACGTTGTACCCCAAAAGAGGAATGAAATAATGGTCCTTGTTCAATTGAGAGAACAGCAAGATTCAAAGAGCATCATCTCTCCTTTCTGTACAGGTATACTTACTGTTGCGTTTGGCATTGACGTGTCCGTAGAGTCGGGAGAGATCGAGAGCGTTAGCGGAGTGCGGCCAAGCGGTGGAGAGAGCGGCCAGAACGAGCGGAGCGGACAACAGAAGCGACGAAAGCGACATGACGAGCGGCGACGTGATTCAGGCGGATGTACACTGACCGGTTTTTCAACCGGAGGGAGACAAAACTGACGTGCGACTTTCCTTCAACTATTTTCTCGGTTTTTTTTGTGGGGGTGATTTTTGTTTGAGTTCGGCACGGGAAGTTTTCTGTGCTGTTCACTCCGAGTGACTGAGTTGTGCGCAAGGGAGCCCATGGAAGCGAGCGTCCATTGCGCCGGACCAGACTGTTGCTCGTCCAGGGGGATGGCGCAAGGCCTCACTACAACATCCACACCCGCACACCCACACACCTGGCTGCGCAGTTCACACCAGTCACCTAACAATTTATTGTCGTTACCATCAATTGCCGTGCTACGTCACAATTTTCTAGACTATTAATGTTACTGATTACTGTTATATAATATATTTTAAGTCAGCCATTTTCAGTTAGATTAAACTAGAATAAAATTTTATTCCAGATATGTTTTTCTCAAAGCAATAAATAATAGATTTTTTAAAAACAAGAGGGCACTACATGAAAGACAAAACAGATAGAAGACCTTAAAGAACAAGAATATGGTTGGTGACCAGGTAGGAGCTTCCTGGGTCCCCGAGAACAAAGTAATAATGTTTCCAACCTATTATAACACTAAAGGGATTTTTTCAGTACTTCTTTCAATGATAGCCTAATAACAAATATTTTAGAGAGAAAAAAATAGAAAAGGAGGGAAAACAAAGTTAGGCAGCAGAGAATTATTTTTTTTCGGAGGATGAAGCCCACATAGGTTTGAGACCTGTGCGTGGGTAATGAATTGGATGATGGTGATTGATGAATTAGACCTACAGTTTTAGGTGGGTTCCGAACCACCGGAAGTGATTTTACAGCAGAGAGCAGAGTCTTTTTTGCTGGCCAATCTAATCGGCCACCCTTACAAAGAGCGCCCAGGAGTTTCGTAGCTTATCTCTGATTGAACAGATACCTGCTACGGTACTCGGCTATTACTTCCCTGAGTTCCAAGAGGTAGTACTTTTAAACGATATTATCAACTTATATGAACGATAGGACATAAGTTATGTTGATTGTAATAGCATAAAAAAATCCATTCGCCTACAAAGAAGAAGAATGAACAAGCTCTGAAAAGCTTTAGAAAAGTCTCAACTCACCTAATAATGAAATTTTAATTTTATCTTGGAGATTAGGCGGCAGGGTATCAGAGTATTTCTTTATCAAGACTGTATTAATACAATCAAATGTAAAAAAGTAACAGGCTTCAACAAAACTCTCAACCCAAAACTGTTTTTTTCGCCAATTTCAACTACAGAATCCAAATAACTTATTTGCCGGTTGTATCCGCAAGGTGCACAAGGTCCGCAAGGTGAAGTTGAAAAATATCGGTTTGAAAGTTCACTGAAGCCAGTTTGAGGAGAGTTGCTAATATTCAATTGTTTTACTAACACTAGATCATGAATAATAAAAAAGTCAAGAGATAAATAGGAATCTGCAACATTGGAGATGTCCAAAAACAATTTCCAATAATAACTTTCGACTAAGAGCTGCTAGAAACTGGAAACACGGGTTGAAAAGAGTGGAAATGCTGGGCTGATGGATCCTCAAACCATTCAACGAGAAAACTTTTCGAGAAAAACAAAGAACTAGAAGAAGAGATTAACATATAGTTTGAATAAATTATTTTTATTTGAGCAACTTTTTGGTAGATTTAGTTAACTTAAAAAAGATAGTTTGTTACGGTCATGACTCAAACTTTTGTTAATACTAACATGTATCAATTGATGTTTTATTATTTATTATTTATCCGAAGTGTCTGAGGATGGTCTATTTTTCTATAGTTCAATCTCTACTAACCTATGGAATCGTGGGTTGGGGTGGAACGAGCTACACTCACATTGACCCCTTCATAAAAGTTCAGAAACTCATCATAAACGTTATAAGAAGAAATCCGCCACGTTACCCATCAGACCAACTATTCTACGAGTTTGGTGTGATGGATCCAAGACAACTCTACTCTAAAGAAATAATCCAGAGAATACACAGGAACACAGCACACTTTGAAAACAGAAACCATAGCCACAATACAAGAAACAGGCACCTTCTTATTGCGAATGTAGCAAGGAAAGCCTTATACCAGAGACACTTCAACCATTTAGCTCCCAAATTGTACAACCTGCTTCCTGAAAACATCAAGAGCACAGCATCTGAAACAAGATTCAAATCTGCAGTCCACAAATGGATATTAAATACAGGAAGGCAAAACTTGGAAATAATTATCTCAAACAACATGTGAGCTCACTTACCTAATAATTCCGCACTAACCCCCCCCCCCCCCCCCCCCCCCACTCTAGAACATGGGTAAACCAAAGTTGAGTAGGGTAATTTCCAAAAATTATTTCTCAAAAATTGTAGTTTTATAGTTATTAGATTCCCATTTTGTTTGCTAATATATATTATATTGTTTTATAGTTTTAATTAATTATTGATTGGAATATTTATTTATTATTATTAATGTGGCATTATTATTTCATGTTTGTTGTGATTCACCAAATCCATTAGAAATTTCAAGTTGGTAAAAGTGTTATTTAAGGAAATGAGTGCATTATTTAGCCAATACAGTATTTTTGTACTTCTAATGGAACGACTTTGGTTATGTAGATGTAAAGAAGCGGGTATATGTATTTTATAATTACGGTTGGATTGAAAGGTGCAAAGTGACCAAATTAGAGACTGAGTTTATGAAAATGCTTCATGCTGTTTGAAAAAAGAGACAGCTTCAGTGAGAGGAGTGCACAAAGAATCACTTTGTTCAGTTAATGAGTCAGCTTTAGTTCCCTAGAAACACCTCTATTAGCTGGTTGTGACTAATTGATATTTCAGAGTTAAACCGAATATAACTTCTCTTTGTAACCAACGTTGTTGCATGTTTTTGTATTTCAATTACAAAAACAAGTTTTTGTATTACTGTTTTAGCAAACAAACCAAATTGAAAACCAGCTCATGTTAATTGTACGTATTATATCATCCTTGTTTAGATAAAGACCAACAAAGTTTCAGCAATAGGAAAAATGCTACGGTTCTATCTGTTATCAATACTTTATTCCAATAAAATTCTTATCACAATAAAATTCTTCAAAATATTTATTTCTCATTTGAAAATTTCAAATCTTTTGTAACATTCAAAATACTTTTGTACAATGAATCTATTTGTAACAAATAGACCGAATATCAGTGTAGAATCAGGCAATAAATTACGTAGGACCAGATATCTTTACACGATCAACAAGAGAATTGGATCATCTACAAAATCAATGAAAGAAACTGGTAACGTTGATAAACTTTGGAAGGGGAAACGAATGAAATTTTTTCTCTGAAGGAAATAAGGGGGAAGGATCTGAGATTAAGAGTGATGTAACCAAATGACTGATGAATTTTTCTCATAATCTATCACGTCATTGAGTGAATCAAGCAGCTTATGCTGAGGGGAGCCCTAGGGTTTTCCTGTAGAACTGGTGAGCATTACAAAATATGCTAAAATGAATATTCTTACAGAATCATTATAAAAAACAAACGTTTTAAACGTTCAACTCTCGATGTTTATAGCTAGAAGGAGTTAATTAGATTTTGGATAAATCCCAATCAGGGATTAAACCACTAATGAATAATAAGAAGAAATTGTCACAACCACATTTATTTAAACTTAGAGAAACTAGTTTCGGTTGTTACACCATTATCAATCTCAATCAACTACAAATAAAGATTAAACCACTATTTGCTCACACTTCCAGGATAATTAACTGTAGGGAAATAACTCTAGGGTAGAAATAATTTGAAAAATATGTCACAAACAATTGAGCTTGTAGAAATGGTATAAACTTTACAAATTGAATAATCATAATCATTGGAGTACGTTCAATTGAATACATTTAAAATTATATTTAATGCAAGCAAAAACCAACGATCTCTTCTATTGATTCTAGCTTTCTTGTCTTATGTAATCAATACATCTCGTGTTTTTATTATTTGACGTTATATATTTTGGCAGAAATTATAGAAACTTAAAAATACCGGCAATGGAATCCCACTCATTTCTACTAAGCCAGCCACTATTATTATCCATTGAAATCGATTTATTACTCCTCTATACTTCAACGAATATACTTATACTTCATCGAAGTTCACGTTCATTTTTCACACAATTTGAACATTATCGTTGTCAACTGATCTATTACCTCCTAAAAACTCGACTTTTCGTGAATCACTGTGAACTCATTAGTAATCACGGAATAACGAAGACGAATACCTGTTGATTCATTGTCATCGAAGGGTAGATTTGAGTTTTCTATCATAAGTAGTACCATCAGAATTCAGAAATTCCCAAATGAATGTGTAATGAAAAATGTAACATATATGCTAAGACATTTACTACAACTTTATTACTTTTTGTCCGATTTACCAACAAGGATAGCAAGAATAGCAATGTATTCAACGAGGATAGAATAATAAGTTAAGAAATCTATTCCATTTCAAAACAACATTATGACACTATCTACTTTCAGCTACGATTTACATTCATTCTCGATTTGAATACTAGAGATACAATCCCGAGGAGAAATACCGATCATTTGTATACAAATACCGATGGTAACAGCAGTATTCATAAGGGTATCGGAAAAGCATGCATACGAATATATAGGTCAAGTTCAACCCTTTCATCTTGTTGAATATTGTGCGATAGTAAAACAAGGGGGAAAATGAAAACAAGGGAAAATCGAAGCTTGATGCACTCCGCACCAGATCTTGGATTCAAGAAGAGATCCGGCAAAATGCCGGAATACGGCGAATGCCGACCGTGTGAAGCGTACAGCTTTCATCGATCCGGTGAAAGAGTCGTTTGGCTGCCGACTAAACTAACACACGCACGCAAACGCGCGCACGCACGCGTCTAGGAAAATCCAACCTGCTGCTTTCCAGCGACATGCTTGTACGCTTTATCGTATGTATGACCGACACCCACCGGCTCTATCCCACGTTATTCCCTACTATGCCATCCCTATCATAATAATTGACGTAACTCTTTCCACTTTCCAACCCTAACACACAGCTTACTCACACACTCCCTCCCTTTTCCTCCCTGCACATCCAATTCCGTTTCCTTCCCACCCTTTAGTCAACAAATAACAATCACTAAATTCCGTAAATTGAACAGGTCAAAGGAAACATCGGGGAACCTCCACACGCCCACACGACCCATAAATCATGAACTTGGCTTTATTCTGTGCAGACTTTCCTCAATCTACAATAATTTTCGCTGCAATTGCTGAGAACGGGCTCTTTCGATAATAGCGTGGCAATATAAGAAAGTCCCTTAAATTTCTAACATTAATCCACGTTATATATAGAATAGCAAATGGAACACCAATTGTTTTGTGAAATTGTAAAAATACAGTGTATTTCTAGAAAGTTGTAAAATAATTTCTTTCCTGAATCAAATGCTTACATTGTGATGATGATTTACATAAATCATATCCAATAACGCGACAGCTAATTTCATGCTGGTGGAGCTTTGACAGTGAAGAACGATGATATTGTGAATCTCGAGTTACTCGAGGTTTTGGTACACAAAACTTAAGGGGTAATTTCCATTTCAACATGTTTTCAAGACTTTTGCGCGTGGATAATAAGTTAAATGATGGTAAGTTACATAGATGCCAGGCAGAGAGATGGTAATCGAACTCGTGACCGCAGGAGTAACATTCAGTCAGAGATAAGCGTTCTAACTGATTACAGCACCACTTTTACTGTTTTGATACTCATTTCTCATACGGCACTCGTAATTTGAAGAATACGGACAGCGTATTCGCCAATCACCGAGGTGGAAGCTTGAAGACAGTGAATAAAAATTTGGTAGAATACTAAAATGAGAAAACTCAATTTCATGTGATACCAATGTGAAAATACATATAAAAAGTTTTGAAAAATCAAAAGTTACTCTCAAATCAAGCCCTATATTTACAATGCACTGAAAATATAAGTAGCGTATAAATTAATAATTATTTATGAATTTCTCGAGCTACAAATACTCTTGAGAGAGGAGTGGGTGAGACCTACTGAGAATCTGACTTTTAGTTGAGATTTACTAGCCATATAAGTAGCAAAAAATAGAAATATAAATTTTTGAAGACGTTTGGTAGGGAAAGCAATTTGGAGTCGTTTTAAAAAGAAACAAATGCTAGGAAAGAATTGTGGCTCCTCGTAATTTTATTTAAATGTGTTGTGTTATCAGTTGTAGGCTTCAGGTGGTAGTTTCCATTATAATCCATGTAAACAGTGTCTGACGAGACTGTATCTGCTACTGCATCTTTTTTTTTGAAGATGAAGCCCACATAGGTCTGAGACTCGCGCGTGGATTGCGTGCGTGGGTAATGAGTTGGATGATGGTAATTGATGAGTTGGACCTACAGTTTTAGGTAGGTTCCGAACCACCGGGAAGTGATTTTACAGCAGAGAACTTAATGCTTGAGAAGTAGAATATTCAAGAGTGTATGAAAACTAGCAAAAACGACAAATGGTCTTGAAGGCAGAATAAAACGAAATTCTTGACGCCAGATAAGGCTCAGAGACTAAAGAGCCTAAGGCGATAGAAGCCTAGAAACGATTAACAATCTTGGGAGCAGTATGGAGGAGATTCCTCTACTAAGCCTGAGACCTGCGCAACGCTCGTAACGCGGTCAGGAGATTGCTCGTATTACTGGGATGCTCGAAAAGGCTACGGCTTTGGGATAAAAAGATCGTTTCCTGACAAGTTATGGCAGATAATGGAGAGAGGGCTATCCGCAACATTTATTCTTGTTTTATAGGGCATTTACAAAGAAAAGAGATAGTTTGATCGTTTGTATGCTGATCAAACGTCCCTCTGGTAATAAGCAGCTGTGATATCAAACCTTTGATAATTCGTTGAAATGTGCATCTTTGTACTAGCAAGAGTTAAACTAGACGATTTTGTTTCGAATTATGTTTCCAATCTGATTGTATTGCTCAGCGCATGGTCATTGAGTGAAAATTGTCCGCTATTGACGGAGGATGAAAAATCAACAGGGAATTACCACGTTTTTGTTGTGATAGATGTGATGTTTTGGGATCTGTTGATAATTTATTAATAAAAAGTTGGAACTAAGGAAGCAGCAGGTTGATGCCGTGAAACCACGGTACTGTTTCAGAATAAAATGAGTGGTTCGACAATATATAACTTTTTTATTTATCAATTAATTAGCATGCTAAGTAAATCAAGGAAATCAACAAAAATGCAATCTTTCTACGAGAATGACTACATCTCTACATCACTTAGCATCTGGTTGTTATTGTTTGATAGTGGAAACAGAGGAACTACAATCAATAAAATATAATTAATTGCATTAAAATCTATTAAAATAATGGCGACTGTATTCTCATATTGCACATCATAATGTATCATTATTACACATAGCATGTGTCTATCTCAAATGAAATGCCAGCCATGTATCAAAACCGTACATTGTATCGCAGCTAGTGATACGGGAGATTATTTGCTTATCTAAGAAAGATAGTCACTCAAAAAAACATCTAAATGATTATCCAATTATATCATTATTCGATATGAAATCTAAGTTTATTGGACAAGGAAATTAAGACAATGGGTTATGCGTGAGAGATGCCATCTATACGAGAATATGTCTTGGTTACAAGATATTTCTGGAAGTCTCATTCATTGTCCAAACTGACACAGAAGGATTGCACGAGCACGACTGCGATAGGACGTTTTTAGCCTCCTGAAAACGAATGAGATATTTCCAGCCAACTGAAACTGAAAATACATTAGCCTGTCAAACAGTCCATGTCAATGTCGAAGAATATTCGGTAATGTTAAGCCACCCACGTAAACCATGAAGTTATCTTATAAGAGAGGCTTCAACAGAAGTTCATGCAGCTAAGCGTGCTTAAAAAATAAACCTCAACTAAACGATAGATGGATATGGTAGTGATGTAAGCCGAAAAACACAGAAATGATTAAGTGATTAGGTTGGGGTGATTAGCTAATCTGATTACCAAAATTATTATCTTAATCCGATATTAAATGTGTCTTATCGCATAACTTTAAACTTATTATTTTCTGCAATAGATAATTATGAAGTTACTCATAAACCATAATTTAAAAGTGATGAGGTACAATGATGTGATTTTAATTTCTTGTTGAAGACATAGGCAATTTTTATTCATTCCCAAAGATAGGAGCACAATAATTTAGAGATCCCTCATCATTTCACAACACAAGCTTCCCGTCAAGAGGGATGCAACAAGTTGTCAAAGATGTTTTATAATGTTAACTCATTATTAATGAAAGATTTAATTCCTTATGAGTTATTATATAACAATGTTATTATATAGCATTCCTGAGAATGTTATATAATTATTATGTTTTCGACAGCAAATTAAATTTAATTGAATTAAACTTTGATGAAATTTCCTCCAGGTTTCAACAGAAGCTTGAGCGGCAAAACATGACTGTATACAATTGGAAGAATCTTTTGGAATAAGATGGAATAGTTTGTATGTTTTGATAATGATGTTAGTCCACCTGTACCAATAATGGTGAATATATTATTGATTTTGATGATTCAGGGATTGAAGTTCTATCTGAAGCCTTTTTCTCACAGCCTTTATAAAATATACCAGTTTCTGTTATTGTAATATTCGATAGATAGATAAATTTTCATAATTTCTTCCTCTTTGCGGTGGGCGAAGTTGAAGCATAGAAACCTTCCACCCAACAATCACAGATGGAATATAATACTGTAACATAAGACTGAATATGATTATTAATATCAATAACCAATGTTGTATCAGCACTCATCGCTTGAGCAGGTTTTATTTGGCCGGCAGATGCTGATCGGCGATGGATTGATTTGGCTTCACCATCATATTTCCTGCAATACACCGTAGGTCGGACGATGCCCGAAGGGAATTGAAGGAAATAGGCCAGCAAGTAGGGTAAGTGGCAAGCGCTGTTTCAACACCGGCGCAAACTGAGGCCGAAATCTAATTTAGCCAGCACATGGGCGTCGCCACTATAACCTACCAGACAAAATTGTTCAAGACTTCATCTTTATATATATTAACAACTCGGCACAAAGAGCCTGAGCCAGGCCTAACGCGTGGCAATGACCTCGGATGCTACGAAAATGAGGAGATGCTAGGCATGAAGACGCTTTTACTGTTCTGAAATTACCCGATGAGACAATCAACGTGGGCATAAAGTTTACGCGAAAATTTCCCTGCTTAATAAACTGGAATGAATGAATTTTGATGGAAACTCGAAAGTCTGGACATTTTTAAAGTTCCTTCTTCTTTGAATTGCTGCAATGATAAAACACCTGTTCAAAACTTGAACAACTACAAGCTTAAATGAATGCATACGGAGTCGCAATGCTAAGTTAATTTTTTTTACCTCGAGTTATTTATTTTTTTTGGGGGGGGGGATGAAGCCCGCATAAGTCTGAGACCTAATAGTGGATAATGAGCTCGATGATGGTGATTGATGAGTTGGACCTACAGTTTAGGTGGGTTCCGAACCAACGTAAAGTGATTTTACAGAAGAGAACAGAATCTTTTTTTGCTGGACAACCCTATTGGTCATCCTTACAAAGAGGGCCCAGGTAGCTCATCTTCATCTGATTTAACAGATGCCTGCTAGGGCTCACGGCTATCACTCACCAAAGTAATCATCTAGGAAGATGTTACAATTTATATTAAATTGCAAAATGTCAATAATATAATTTATTACAAAATTTCCTCTAATGTAAAGAATTTAACCTCTGGCATTTCGTTTTTTTTGTGAAAATAGGAGATATCCAATTAGTTTGTCCTGATACAGACAAACTTTCATGGAACGAACTTCCACATCCTTTCCTTGAAGAATTTTTATTGTATCCCTTGACATTACAGTCTTGGCAAGACGACATATCATCAACGAATACCTCTTTAGATCGAGGTTTTCGCCTGATATTTCGTTATACAGATATTCAATAGCTGAATGTCTATAATATTAATAATAGCACTAATTGCTCTTGTGAATTCTATACAGCGTGAGTATTTTCTGTTGAGTATAATCAATGTCAGGAGGATCATCTTTTGTAATCGATAATCAGAAAAATCATTCAAATTCTAGTTTTTACGTTGTGGAACGATTTACATTGAGGGTTTGTCAAATAACTATAGAATAATGATAATTTTTTGTAGCATCTGTATCCGAACCTCAATATTATTCACTCCATTAACATTCCCATCAGTGGTCGAAATGCTGCTCTATATTTTTCAGAATAAAAACCACTAGAAATTCAAATGGAATGATGCATTGGTGAGTTATGCATGTTGCCTACACGCAGCCTGCCTGATTATTTTTACCTTTGAAGGCATATTTTTATTTAATACAGTCGAACTCTGCACAAAGATCTAAAGGAATAACGAACTTCTAATTAACGAAATCCTTTCGTAGAATTAACAAATACAGCTTTAAAACAAATTTTTCACCGGGATAATCGATATCGTTGTAAATAAATAGGAGTTAAACTGTATAAATGCTCACTAAAACTACATGTTTGTATGTCATGTAGTTTCACTAGAATGTTTTCTGTGTTTCTAAAAGTAATATTTTCGTAGTATGTTTTAGAAATAAGCTTTCAGGAGTAATTTGTAAGTAATTTCACTAAAATAATATTTTCTGTATTTCTAAAAATAATATTTTCGTAGTAGTTTTAGAAATAAGCTATCAGGAGTGTCACATCTATTTATCAAATAAATTTTTCAATGGTACATAAAAGGTGTAATACGGAAGTTATTTGAGTAAGTCAAATTCCTACGAAACTTGATATTGAGTTGTTCCAATATCTGTACATCTGAAATGATAACACACTAACTCAACATTCTATCCCATAATGCAACAATCCGGTGTTTCGTAGGAACAGCCAGCCTCGCCGCATTCAACAAGGTGGTATTGACGTCGGCTTAGCTGATCTGATAGGGGCGCTCCAAATAAGGGAGATCTGGTGACTCCTTCAAATCAGATTTCAACCCTATCAAAGGGTTGAACCCTTGCTCCTTAGAAACCACCTACCCTTGCCGGCAACTCAGGTATCTTTTCTCCTGTTTATACTACGCCCGAATAAAGTGAGTGTAAGCGGAGACCAGAAGAATAAGATTATAGATAGAGGAAAAAGCTCCTCTTTCAATATACTTCTGTGTTTTCCTGTTTTTCTTCATGGTTGTTTACTTCGCTTTTTCTATGCGGTGTCCTATTACCACCATTTCCTTCAGAGATAATGCTACAAAGAGATGAAATGTTGATTCAGACACTCAAAATACTGGAAAGAAACGTTGAAAAAAGGATGAAGAGAAATAAATATTCTAATCAAATTACAAGAGGTGGTTCACCTAGAATGCTTCTCAATTAAGAAACTCTTTCTTTAATTTGAAGGGAACTTTTTGAAAGTTGTAATGAATTCTTCCCGTTTTATCATAATGATAATAGAATAAAAACAGAATAGATGTTATCAAATCTGAAATTAATTTAATAGGAACTGGGAAAGTGAGAGCCGAGTGCCGTAGCAAGTATCTGTTCAATCAGAGATAGCTACGAAACTCCTGGGCGCTCTTTGTAAGGGTTTGAAAAAAAATGCATCGATTTTTGAAAAAAATGCATCGATTTTTGAAAAAAATGCATCGATTTTTGAAAAAAATGCATCGATTTTTGAAAAAATGTATCCCGATTGGATTGGCCAGCGAAAAAGACTCTGTTCTCTGCTGTAAAATCACTTCCCGGTGGTTCGGAACCCACCTAAAACTGTAGGTTCAACTCATCAATCACCATCATCCAATTCATTATCCACGCACAGGTCTGAGACTCATGTGGGCTTCATCCTCCGAAAAAAAAGAAAAAACGGTGACCTGTACTCCAAATATTCGAAACTATAGCTTACTATAATGAAATACAGCTGAATGAAATTTAAGAAAATATATGAGTTGATTAGCCCATTTCCAATCATATCTCTGAATGTTAGTCTAAAATTTAGAACGTATATTCAAAGTATATTACAGAATATATTTCAATATATATCTTATCTTTATTGCAATTAATCTAAATTATTAGCTTTAATCAATCAATCAATCAATCAATCAATTTTATTACATAAAAAGACATTACAAAATGGTCCCGCTAAACCTGAAAAAGGTTTTACAGCAGGTGCCTATAATAAAATAAAACACAATAATAAAATGAATGCTTACAATAAATTAAACAATGAAAAGAACTGAAAGAAAACTTTTTATAAGTTTCAAAATGCACTTCAAGGTAATTGGAAGGGGAGTAATAGGGTTGAAAAATGTTAAAAAATGTTAAAAAGGAAAAGGTTAAAGGGAGAGAAAAAAAAAGAATAAAGATAAAGGTCTACTATAGATTGAAAGTTAAAATTAAAAATAAAAGAATATGCTATAAATTGAAAGATAATACTAAATATAAAGAAATAAACTACAATAATTGAATAAAAATGCTGTAATAGATTAAGGTATTTATATTTAGTTTGGTCGCTCTAGTGCGGCGGCGGTGTTCTATATTATTTCAAAACTAATGTTTATCTTCACCAGCAATCGGTGGATTTCTATTTTTATTTATATTTTCAGATCCAAAAGAAAAGTCAGTATAATTAAATTGCATTTGAGTCTAAATATGGAGAAAATAAATATATATGACGATTAAGATGTCAGGTTTACATTTGAAAATTGTTTAGGATAAAGAGATGAAAAATGTCGTCCTTGGAATAGTCTCGTATATTAATCGGTAAGGCATTGAAGAGTTTTGGAAGAATATACTTCAATGATCTTCTACCATATGAATTATTAAATCTCGGAATAGAGTAGACGTTCGTTCTTCTTAAGTTATATTGAGGTATAGCTGCGAATTGTCTGTAAGAATAATTATTTTTGAACATTAAAGTTATCTTATATAAATAGAAATTTTTTGGAGTGAGAGTGTGGAAAAATGTTTGAACAGATTGTTTGTCATTAATTGTAAAATTCATTCGATTAGATGTAGACATGATGCATTTTAATGTTCTAATCTGTATACGTTCTATTCTATCTAAAAGGTATTTTGCCGCACATCCCCATGCCTCAATTCCATATCTAATTATGGATTCTGATAATGATTTATAGATTAAATAAAGACAATCCGGCGGAATATTACTATGCAGATAGAAAATCTTTGCACTGATCGCACGTAATTTTTTTGAAATATAATCAATATGTAGTTCCCATTTTAATTTATCATCCAAGATGATTCCAAGGTAACGGGTACTGTTGACGACATTCAAGGGGGTACAGTAACAGTTATTAAATGTATTTGAAAATAAACAGTTACAATCGTGATTTTTTATTATTGAGATTTTGAATTTAAAAGAAGGTAAGAAAATCATATTTTCTGTTATCCATGATTAATGACAGTGTAATGATGACTATCACCAACAAATAATGTCACTAAAGATCAATATTAATAACACTTTTTCCAGTTATGCAAGAAAACCTAGCTAAACTTTTTACACTTCCCTGTAGAATGTTTTGAAAGATCATACTGGTCTGGTGTGATGATCAGTTTAGCATCAAAATGAGGTGAAATAATGGAGGTCAAAGTGGAGACCTCTAATGGAATTACAGTCAAATATCACCTCATCACATTACCAGTAGTAATGTTATCAATGTCAAGGCACATTCTCCGTTAATTTGCTTTGTGGGCTAACGAGGAAGAACGTGCAAATTGCGGCCATGATGATCTGGTGAGATGATTAGTGTCCCCCACTAGTAGTCAACAGATGGTACAATCAATAATTATTCTCGACTAGGACTGAATATTCAATAAGAAGAGCACTATTGTTGAGAGAGAAGAATTTCCACATTTTTCAGACTAAGAAAAGGTATACTCATTCCCAAGACAAAGAATTTCTTCTAAATTCATCACTTAATAACTGAATTGCAGCAGTCGTTTTGTTAGGCATGGTGATGTTTTGTGGAAAACATAAATGAGTTAGACCTCACCTCCACGCCTCATGTGCAATACAATTCGTTTCTGTGTTTTACCCCAAAGTCACCCTGCATTTTATCTGCTTTGAACACTGTTGTTTGTAAACTCACATTTGGAATTTCACAAAGTTCCTTCATTCGAGAATCCTGATCAAAAATATTATTTTTCTGTTTTAGCTAGGTTCATTATTCAGGAATTGTTTCTACTATGGAACTTTGGGAAACTGAAACATGAGTGTGATAATACCTTGCACATCTTGAAAAAGCCTATACAGTTTTTCCAGTATCTCATTCGAGAATTATGAACGCAAGATGATTTTCCAATATGTAAACATATTTTTGGCTTTTATCTTGGCTTTGGCTTTTGGTCTTAAAACAGTGCGTGTGTGATGAATTGGATTTTGGTGATTGATGACTTGGCTCTAACAGTTTTAGGTGTGTCGCGAACCACCGGGAAGTGATTTTGCAGCAGAGAACAAAGCCTTTTTTGCTGGCCAATCCAATTTCTCACACGCACAAAGAGGGCCCAGGAGTTTGTAGCGTATCTCTATCTGAACAGATACCTGCTACGGCTCACGGCTATTAGTTCCCTAAACCTTTACTTTTATTAGTTTAATTTTTTGGTTGGAACATTTTTCAAGTGATTTTGCAGAAAACAGAGCCTTTTTTGATGGCCAATCTAATCGGTCACCCTTACAAAGATTGCCCAGGATAACGCAGCTTATCTCTATCTGATTGAACAGATACCTGCTGTGGCTCACGGCTATTACTTCCCTAAACTTTTACTTTTAAGTTGTTTACTTTTTTTAGTTGGGAAATCTTTCCAAATATAAATTATGGAAAACCTACACAAATTTGATAAAATATGAAAGCCCTACTTGAACTGTGATAAATTACCTTGTACCGGAATTAACAACGAGTAGGTATCAGTGTTTAATGGGGTAATGGAGTTCTCTCTTCCACCAATTTGTTCACTAATTGTCTACTACTGATGTTTCCACTTCAACAATGATAATGGATTACGAAGTGCTTTCAACATGCCAGTAACACAAACAAGAAGTAATGCCAATAGCAGCCTGTGGTTTTGTTCAATTCAACAGGTACACAGAGAATACGCTACATGAAGCATACAGTCCAGTATCTGGATTAGACCAGATATTGCACCTCAGCTCAGTAGCATAGGCCTTTATTCCACTCATTGTAGTAGACTACAATGAAGCTTATCAATAATTATAATAGAAATAAAAGACTTTTGTGAAAATGTTTTTGTGGTAATGCTTTCAAAGATAATCATGAATCTCTTTGAAACTCTGTGAATAAGTTTCCAAGGTAATATTAACGACTTGCAGAATGTTCTTAATTGATTACAGCATTCCTTCGAGTTTTTTTAATTCATACTGTTGATAATGAATATTCAAAGTGATTCAAAGCATGCTCCAGTAAAATGAGTAATCTTTTATATTAATGTCTGTGAGTCCTTAATACCAGTGAGAAGACAAAATTATAATGATTAGAAACTGTATAAAACCACCAAATAACTAATATCTGGTAACGAATGATAAAGATGTGGTCACAACCACTAAATTAATTGACATTTGAAATACTATAGGTTCGACATTTATTTCAATGTTAATCTCTATCAATACGATCATTTGAACATGGTTGATAGGTAGAAGTAGATTTGATCATTCAAACTATCAGCAGAATTGTTCTTTATCACCCTTGTTATTTCCGAAATTCCTGAAGTGTTCAACAGTCTGCTGATCACGGTTGCAAATAGATAGAAGAATATCATTGTAGACCAAATATTACATTGAATTAGTAAGAAGTTAGTAATCAATTCGTGTATTACAGTAGCTGACACCTGACAATGATGAAGGTCATGGGAGCTTTAATGCCCAGGTATAAATTAATATGAATATTGATCACCATAATAAACTTTTCTGATAACTTCCGTGACTAATTTTCTATGATTTGTTATCACTTACACGGTGATTCGGAACCCACCTAAAATAGTAGGTCCACCATGTTCCCCGTAACATGGCTCAAACGGCGAGGTGGAACTACCCGTAAGGGTCTCCCACCATTAAAAGCAATACGCTTATTATTATTATTATGATTTATTGTACAATCAAATATAAGCATGTTCTTGGAAATCGCTCAAGTTTTCTCTGGGACACCCTTGGAAGGTGAGCACAATAGATGACAGTAACGACTTCTAAATCTATCGACTTTATTCAATCAATTAGATGAAAAAAACAATCAAGCTCACTATATTTTCAGAAGAAGTTTAAGATTAACAGAGAGAGAATAACTTGATCAAGTACGATAATAGAAAATAGGGGAGAAAGAGTATGAAGAATGGAGAGATAGAAGATAGTCGAGGGAAATGAAAGGACAGCGCCACGAACTGAATTTTCCCGTCGAAAGAGTTATCTTTGTCATTTTCTTTGTCGTTAAATTGTTAAGAAACAAGAACACAATTACGCTGTTCTTTTGTTTCAAGACTGAACAAAAACGCACTTATTGCATGGCAATTTAAGTATAAAAGACTAGAAACTCAAGAGGTAAAAAGGAACTCTAGGTAGAGCTAATGCACTTCCCTGGAAAGGACTGTAATTAATTCGTTCATGATGGATGCAACGAGACAGTATTTGATAGAATTTTTGAATAAATTAATAAAAACACTCCATTGTATTCTATACTACTCGGATCAAGTTGCTAAAAAAAACTGAAACACTAATTTCTGTTATTATCTTCATTCAAATATTGACTATCTACTAAATAGATAATTCGGAAAAATATTCTGCACTGTTCTACATTACACTATACTATCTTCACTATACAATACTACACCACACTAAATACTCCGATAATTTTTAAACGTACTTGCTTATACCTCCAGAGAAAAAAAGATAAATATACAATTATAATATAGAGTGGGAAAGTAGTATTATCATTGATTGTTGCACTGCTGACTATTTATCATAGTAATTTCACTAGCCAATTAAAATTGAAAGTTGAAATTCATGAGGTTTCAAAACTATTAGGTAAAAACTCAGATAAGTTATAATGTGCTTGGCTTAAATACAGTGATAAGTTAAAATGCAGATTAATATCCAATAACTTGATAGGAACATCGTATTCATAATATTAACCATTATTAGAATAAGAATAATAATAATAATGTTTATTTCCGCGAATACAGACAAGCAAAAATACACAGGAAAAAATTATACATGATAGAAAATAATAATTATTATAAAACAAACAATTCTTAGGAGAGAAACCAAGAAGTTACAAAGAAAAAATATTTAGTTCAACTTAACTATCATGTACAAGAAATAAAATGTTACAAAAAATCGATATGTAAGAATCGATAAAAATGTATCGATGTGTAATGCTGAAATTAAATAATGAGTCTTATGTAAAAAAATTTACTGATTCTATTCTGGTGATATTTTACATCTTTGTTTCTCAACGACAAGAAAGTACAAAGACGATAAGAGAATAATTTGGATCTGAACTATTAAAATGAGTTGTCGATGATAATTCTTGAACTCAATAAATCCTCAAGTCTCCTCTTTCTAACGTGTAATCGATTAACTTGAAATAAAAGTAATAAAGTTACTAAATTGGTGGGAATAAGCGGTCGCTCAGATTTCTCATCAGCATTCAAAAGTTTAAATTGGGAATGGAAAGTTGGCAGAAATTCTTATTAATGAATGAATTCCAAAAACTTTTTACCAGTCCATTAGAATCAAGTCACTCTTAATGGTGTTGAAACTTTCTTTGTCAGATCTTGAACTAGGAATTATTTACATAGCCAACCCTTTCTTCAAAACCGAACCCAAAGTTCGTAGTAGTATAGCGGTGAAAGAAATATTGCTGTTTCATTTTTTCAATTTAATAAAAAACTTATTTTTGTTACTGTAAGAAACTATTTTCACACTCTCTATAACATTGTGCGAATTTTCAACTTTTCGCTTCCAGTAGTCGATTACTCCACACTAATGGTCCATAAGGCTCCGACTACATGAACGATCCGGTATCTGCTTAACAATGTATTATTGATAAAAATTAATGGTTTTTATTGAATTAAAAAGGACTAGCAAGGAGTTCACGGATGGTATATCAAATAACAAATGATTGGAGAGTTGATAAGTTGGAAAAATCATAGCTATATTAAAAAAATATCATCTGACACAAGCTACTAATGTGTCAGCTACTAATATGTGAGGAATTGTGATGCAATTGAGTAACCTATTGTTACAAAAGCAAGCAAAGCACATAGAACTACGTTATTCTACATAGATCATTCCATTCATGATCGTACGTGACTTGAAACGCAATATGCATTCTCTTGCTCTCTTGCGTTCTCTTTTCACATGGCTTTGTCACTCTTATTATTCAAGTCTGCAACTATCTCACTCAATTGATTTCTCGAGATTTCTATATTCCTCTTGAACAATCGAGGTCTATTCGAAGCTTTCTTGAAAATTCTCGAAGTGTCTGGTGAGCTCCAATTCTTGGAATTATACAACTACAACAGCTATATAAAGGAGTCCACGTGAACCAGTGAGTCAGTTTTCTACAAACCTGTGTGACAGATTGTATTACAGATCTCGTGCCAGTGGAGTAAACAGTGCTTTATTCAGTCTTTAGACAGTGTCAAGTGCAGAGACAAGTGTTTACTGTTTATGAAGCTTACTAATAGTTTAAAGACGTTGTGTTAAGTTATATTATTTGGGACTGTCAAATAACGAATTGAACTGTATTTTGTAAGTGATTAGTGGCTCTTTTTATCATTTCTATCTACATCATTGTACAGTTTATTGGACTCTTGTTTCTCTTATTATTGATCAGCCTGTAATTACTTATTCATTAATTCTTGTAAATAATTACTGAAAATAGGTATAGGCTTGTCATTTGATGATCTGTTTTTATTTATTAATTGATCTTTCAAATATTGGTGTGTAAAAAGACTAATTTGTGTAAATAAAGGTCAAGTGTGAACTTTATTGTTGCCAGCCTTATCTTAGCTGATAGAACCCGTAACACTATTGTTTTTTCAGATATAAATAATTTTCATGGTGAGAATCAGAAGCAATGATGTTTTCTTTGGCAAATTCTCTTTCTATGGCAAATAAAATACTTAGTCAACTCAAATACTTATTGACAGATAAGTAAATCAATCTGTTTCAAAAGAAGAGAGCCTTGAAAGCTTATTTGCTTCTTCTCCTCCTCGGGAAATGGCTCTCCACTTATTGCAAACATCACTAAAGGGCTCTTAGCGCTGTCAAGCGTTTACTGAACGTTTCATTCAATTTGAAGCACTACCAAATTTGTAAGCATGTCAACTACAAGTCGGAACTAACTCAGTCACATCTCTATTTACTTATGCACTACGTATGTATAAACATAATTTGAATCAAACAGCTACAAGTCTTCCAAAATCAACCAAAGCATGTAACAACCCTGATTGCATTGCTATGCTAAAGTAAATAGTAAATTCGTATGGCTTTTCGTGGTGGGGAGACCCTTACGGGTATTATTATTATTGCTATGCTAAAGTCACCATAAATAGTGAGTTCATGCCATGATTTCATGATTCCACTACTTGTAGTCAGTGGTGGTAGTCAAAAGACGTGAAGTAACATGTAGTGAATGTATATTTGCAAATTCCAATCAGAATTCTGTCACTGTATATAATATGTTGGGAAAAACTTACCGATAAATATTCACATGCTATGCTCTATATCTCTATACGCTAATATTCTCTATGCTACTTATTTCGTAATGTTTTGCTTCCATAACTATTGCCTTTCAGCTCTTTTTAGAAATTATTTTCATCCGAATAACTGTCACTAATGGAAAAAACTTACCGATACATATTGTTATGATTTGCGGTTCATCACATAGATAAAAAAAAAAGAATTATATATTTTTCTTTTATCGATAATTGTTGGGTTTAAGATAGATGAATCACCTTTTTCAGGGGGGGTTAGACTGCCGATTTTGGAGTTGTCTCTTCTATGCACAGGCTTTAGGAATTTAATAAATTTTGTGAAATACCTTTTTTAAGTTGCGTGGACTTCCGAGTTCACACCCAGCACACCATCAGCTCCTCAAGGTCCACGTGTCCACACGAACAGGGTTTCAGTGGTCGGTCGATGCCGCAGGTACGCGCACTTAGGCCTAAGTGAAGATTCGCTTTCGGATTATTTACGAATTTGTATTTTTTCACACTTTTCACTATTCATTGACGAAGCCACTTATTCACAATTTCACGAATTCCATCGGACTAAATCAAATTGTACATTTACCGGAAGTGATACACAGAGAACACGAAAACATTCAACATGCAGTGTGCCCGGGCTGCAAGAATTTGACTGAGAGTGAGACGTTTGCTACGTCTCATTTTATAGGCATGGCTACTACATTGTTCAACTGATTGATTTTAAAGTTGTAAAAAACTGCTTGAAAAATCTGATTTCACTCTCATAAGTCCTAAAATATTATAAAATTCTCACCACCGAATTTTCAGTGGATATAGTAATTTATTTCCAAAGTAGGAAGTATTGAGTTACACTTTTTGCATGTTGTGTTTGGCATTTAGACAAAGTTTTACAAACACACTTTTTTGGCGATTTGACCAGTGAAATTTGGAACTTAAGTTGATGATGAATCGCCCTTTCATGAGTGCTACTTTGTTTTTGTTATAATTGTCTAATTTCCATGAAAATAGACTTGGAAAATTAGAGGTAACACGTGCTATGCTTCACAGTTCAAGTGCTTAAATTTGATGCAAAGTGGTTTAAATCTCACAAATTCATTATTCAGTGATTCCAGTGATGAAAATTACTTAATCTGGATTGATAATTTTCTATAGAAAATTCATAATAGGTGAGTTGATGATTTTGCTTCTAAATTCTAGGTTATGACTGTTTTTCTGGTGGTCTATATCTTTACAGTAAATAGTTTCAAATATTACTATTTGAATTGATTTTGCCTGTTTTAATCTCATTTTATAGCCCAGGCGTTACAATATTTACATATTAACTCTATGCTATTTATTTCGTACTGTATTGCTTTCATAACAACTGCCTTTCAGATTTTTTAGAAATTATTTTCCAAATCAGATAGAAAATTTTCTTATTCCACGAAAAAGTAAATATAATCCCTGCCTAATTTATTATAATACCAACATGAAATGAACAGTGAATATAAGCAGTTGCCTGATTATGAGTAAATGTTTATAAGATTCTCCCTACTACGACATGGTCTCAAATTAATATGAAATGCCTAGCCGTTAAAATGAGTTGCTTATTTGATTATTTCTCTTGATTAAAAAAGGACTACGGAAAAAGAGGGAGAGTAAATAAACAGGAAGTTTATTAGAGAATAAAAAATAAGTGAAGAGTGATGGTATCGGCACCCGTATTGAATAGCAAGATTTATTACCACACTTTCCACCAGGAACCAGACTCAAATTCAAATTCAAATTCATTTATTCAACATTTAAAAACAAAACTTACAAAATTTCTTACATTTAATACAAAATAAATATAAAAATTAAAATGAACAGTAATGTTGAATAATGCTATTTCAGGTACCCCGAGAAAACTCCGTGTGGGGCACCATCACGTATTTAAACACAATAAAAGGATAAAGAATATTTCAACTGAGCTGGAGCCGAGCAAATCACTGCAAATAGACTCATTGACTATTTACATTTATCGTTCACAATGACATTTAAAACATAACGTTGATTATTATTATTATATCATACTTATGAAAGAGTTTGACAAATTTACGTGACAGAACCGTTGAGTATTGGCCGAGGCCCGACTTAACATTAGGACATTGGTATGTTCGCTAACATCGGACTCCCCAATATAACGTTAAATTCGAGATATGTATAAGACGCTCATGAAACCATAATTCTTTTGATTAATCACTGAATGCTAATCTGTTTAATCTGTTTGATAATATTAACATGATATGTAAAATGTTCATAGAGTCGAACAAAAATCAAAAAAGCTAGTCATAAAGTATCAGAATTTAAATATTATGATTGTTTGATAGGCTGCCTTATTTCATGGTGGGCATATAGATTCAAAAACTATTTTCTAGGAGTTGGTCTATCCAGTGAAGTTAAACATTTGATAGAATAACCTATCTCAAGTTGAGATCTGAGAGTATTCCTTACTGTTAAAATATCGATCAGCTCCCAATTTATTTCTAAAGAATCAGTACTGAGTCCGAGTGATTCGAAAAAGCAATGCTGAGAAAATGGAAACAGACCAGCACGGTCAAAGGAACATCAATCGAAGCGTACAGGAAGGAAACATCAACGGATTTTCACACACGAACTGATCTTTCTGAAGACTGAGTGAAGGCGAATTTCCGCAGTATGGATGAACGATTTTCGGCACTCTCACACATGCACACCCGCACTCACCCGCTACAAACACATGCAGTAGGGAAACCATCTAGAGAATATTTTTTTAATATATAGCTCTCTCTTACACTCAAGTTTATTATTTCTCAGGCATGATGTTTATCAACAGTCAGGAAGTTTTCCCTTGCACTAGGATCGAGTTTACTCATCGCGTATTTTTCTAGACCGCGGATGTTATCAACGAGAACATTTCAAATGCTTGATAATATTTTTCATTGGGAATCCAGCACTTCGATAGATCAGCGGTTCGAAATCCACTGCAGATCTGTCATACGCTGATAAGAAACTACCAGTAATGCCCTTTTTCAATAATAAAAAGATAAACAGAAAAACAATATGAAAAATTCAGCTAATTGGATTCATCAGAAATAACGTTATCTGAAAGAATTCACTCTAGCAGTGTGATGAGATATTATTATTGTTCTTTTTTCCTTTTTCAATCTTTTGCAGCCGGTAATATAATTTAGGCTTTACCCTTAGTTATTTACTACTGCATTTCTCAAATTAAATTTTCGTGCTGATGACACCCAAATGAGTCCGAGGCTTGTAACTGGCCTATAGTTTCAGGAGGGTTCCGAACCACTAAGTGATACTGATAGTAAGGAAGATAACGCCAAGTAATTGTTTTCCGGTCACCCTTTCAAGTGCAGTACCGACAGAGAGAATAGAATAGTAGTTTTTTCTATTACTATTCTATTATCCTTGAGTACCGAGCGCTTGTGACTTACAGAGCAATATTTATAACCTATTCCTAGTAAATGAGTAACCATAGTTGGAAAGGATATTCAACTCTACGCCCTACTATGACCTTCTCTACAAAATGTTTATGTTCTTGGATTTCTTGTTCCATAACGATCTGCGTTGTTAATATTAACTTTTTATTTTAAATTCAACGACTTGCAGTCATATTTAATTGTAAATAAATAATATTTCTACTCACTTTTATCCAAACGTTTTCCAGTCATGGAGACTCATCTTCAAAGGCCTTAGAAATATTATTTATTCACAATTATTAAAATTGACTGCAAGTCGTTGAATTTACAATAAAAAGTTAATGTTCATGTATTTAAAAATGTAGGCTATTCATATATCGTTGTTTTTCCATTATTATTTTTGTACATTTATATTATTGTGTGCAAGATTGAATTGACCTGTGTACAATGTTTGCTGTGCGTGATTAATTTTTTTTTTGTGATACCCACATGAGTCTGAGACTTGTGCGTGACCTATGAGGTGAATAACAACAAAGATTACGCTGGGTTGAATCGACTTCGTGACCATAGGTCAGTCCGATATACTTCCAACTGTTCAGATCACTGCGGCTGGCAGTTAGACATGTATACAGTACTTCCAGCTCATTCCATGTATCATTCATCTTTGAAGTTCAACTCCATCCGTCAAGTAATCTCAACTGATTATAATTTCAACTTCAATTTCTCAATGGAACAACGCATTACAAATGGGACTTGGTGTGTTGATATAGTGGTGTATGTGTGTCAGCAGAGCCGGAATGGATGACAGGCTGCAAGAGACAATACATCTCCAATTGTTCAGGTCAGGCACGGAAAGCAAGCGGGCTCCATTCAATCCCCAGCGCTGCACGAAACTCATCACTCAGACAGCAAGTGTGACCTCCACCCCGAATTTCCAGCAACCATTTTGAACTTTCCATCTCTTTCATTTCCTATTTTTCTCTGTCCAATTCAATTTATAATATGTCATTTGTTGCCAGCGTATGTCGTGTTTGGACTGAACCGTACTAGCAATCACAATAGATTCTTCATTTCATGATTGTCGCTTTGGATTTTGACCTAAGAATGGTTGATCAATCTATCGAGCAGATGGGATTTTAAGGATGGAATTGCAATGAAAAACAATATTATTTTGAGTTGATAGTTTAAATTTATCAATTTCGATACATTCGGTCAAGTTAATAATAATTGAATTCTAAAACGTGACTAGTTATTTATTGAAGTGAGTTTTACTTATTTTGTATTAGATATTTATCTACTCATAACTATATATATATATATATATATATATATATAAAACATAATGGTTTTACTGCACTATGCATTTTGAATTACTTCACCATAATCACTACGTCATGCAACTTATACTATGTTTTATTCAACATAGAATTTGAAAATTCAATTTCTATAATAGTTATTTTCTAAAGATTTGTTTAATGTTCTACAACATGTAGTCGTGTATGTTGTTTATGATTTGAAGTTCTTTCACGTTCATCCAACGTTGTTATCATCCATAGAATTTAAAATAACAGCATTAAGAGCTTGCTTGGATGAAATAAATCTACATAGATTTTGTAGGGTTTTGATTTATCAATTCGTAGCCGAGTATGACTCTATACCACCTGATTTTCTACTCTCAAGCGAAGAGCTCAAAGCAATATCAATAGTATGTATAAACCAACAAATAAGTCTATTTATCTAGTATTTCACAAGAAGAATAAACGTTGCTCATTACAGAATACAAC
The DNA here is from genome assembly GCA_948455865.1 of Conomelus anceps. NCBI lineage: Eukaryota > Metazoa > Arthropoda > Insecta > Hemiptera > Delphacidae > Conomelus > Conomelus anceps. Next base: position 16,496,001 of record OX418223.1, on the reverse strand, counting down.
TTCTATCAGATATGCATTTACAAATTAATAATAACAGAGACGGTATTTGAAATAGACATCAGAAACCTTCATCCGCTGTACTTTCAATGAATTTTATATTGTAAGATTTTTTGAAGGGAAGTGATAGTCGTGAGCAGTGGCTGGTATCTGTTCAATCAGATAGAGATAAGCTGCGTTCTCCTGGGCTCTCTTTGTAAGGGTGACCGATTAGATTGGCCAGCAAAAAAGACACTGTTCTCTGCTGAAAAATCACTACCCGAAGGTTTGGAACCCACCTAAAACTGTAGGTCCAACTCATCAATCGCCATCATCCAACTCATTACTCATGCACAGTTCTCAGACCTATGTGAGCTTCATCCTCAAAAAAAAATAAAAGAAAAGTTTAATCATTCATATTCAAGAGTACTTATTTTTAGTGGGAGCCTGTCCTTTACAAACAACTCTCTCATATCAGGATTTTTTATTTCTCTCACACTCTATTTCTTCACACATATCTCCTCTTCATTTGTTTTTCATTCTTTCTCACTTTTTTGTTTTTTCCCTTATTAGTATTTTTGTACTTCATTATCAATATTCACCATTGATTTCTCTCACTTATCACTGTTATCTCTGTCTCATTCTTCTCGTCTTCCCCCCCCCCCCTCATAGTTTTACGTAATTATAAATATTTATCAATGCTTCTTTCTAGAAACATTTCATTCTCTCCACCGTAACATGATTACACCAATAACGGAATATTGATCAGGATGCCCATTCTTTGCTGCCCATTTCATGTATCGACCGGCGTGAGTGGAGCACAGTGTATACTGGATGCGAGAAACTCATGAAAATTTCAGTCAGAGAGTATTATTTCGTATAAACCAAATCCAATGTAGCCGAACATTGCATACGGTTGCTACTACTTGTTCCACGTATGTGTGTGTTCGACAGTGCTTTTGTGGAGTAAATCTCAACAAAACCTCGACCCGGAATTTCGGCAGGGAAAAAAAGATAATACTACAGCATATCCACATATATACTACACACAAACATGTGGAAATACATACACGAACACCCGCACGCACTCAAAAATCCCACCTCCATTTCCTAATTGACAAAAACTGTAAAAATGCATCGTTTATATGTTTTATGAGTGTTTCATCGATTGTCTGAGTTCAGAACACAATAATGGATATTGAGATGAATAACAGGTGCAAAAAGTGTAACAGAGGGTCACTCTGTTACAGAACAGAGTCTGCTCTCTATGCTTTCTAAGTCACAGATACTTTCTGAATTGGGTCGAGCCATGGTTTATTCAGAAGCAAAATTCACCAATCCTCAGAATTGGATTACTGCACCATCAATTTTGTCACTGATGAATCGATTTGATCTTTCTTGATGTCTTTTGATCAACCTATGACCTTTGACCTATGTATGATATTATGAATGAGTAGATGATCATTATTTTGAATGCAAATAATAATTCTATTAACTTTTTGTTAACGACTTGCAATCAGTTTTAGATTGTGAATATATAAAAAGATGTTCGGCCAAGTGTGATTACATTTTTTAATATATTTACAATCTAAAACTGATTGCAAGTTGTTAAATTTACAACAAAAAGTTAATATTAACAACGCAGATCGTTATGGAACAAGACATCCAAGAATTTAATAATTCTATTGGGATGATTTTATTGGAATAATAATTCTCATTCAGGCTACAGAGTTGAATCAATTTAATTCATTAATCATTTAGGGAACATCAATAGTAATCAATTCGAGATTATAGAGATCAAAGCTTAGCTATGAGACCTTCAAGCCAAATCTCTGCCAGATACTGGATTGCTCGGATCATTAATAATATTGCAGGTAATTTAGGGATGATTTGAGCTGCAGTTCACGATCTGTGATTTGGATTGGCACAGATATTGTGGGGACAGCTGCAATAAGGCAGGTTTGATCGTGCACCCTTATTATGTTGCAATGTAAGGCTCAAACAGCGCATGCTCGGCTTTATAGAGCCGGGCTCTGCAATTGGTGGCAGCTCCTAGCTTTTAGAATATTTTATCTTTTCGTGTGAAGTAGACATTAAACTGTTGCTTCCCTCTGGAATAATACTGCCTTTTGTATTACCGACGTGTTATCATAATGCTGGCTATCAATGGAACAATTGAGAAGAGCTCTACTATAAATAAGAAAGGCTTGGCGTAGTGGGAGAATGTTTTTTATTGGCTAGTTCCCTAGAAAATATACAGATAAGAACTAAGATGTTGCATGATTTATAGGAGACTTATTCGTCCACTATCAAAATACTTCAATTTATTCGTAAGTTGGAATGGCCAAAGAAAATTCCATTTCCTTCTATCATGACCCAATTAAACGCGGAGACTTCCTTGAAACCTAGTTAACCCTCAAAACTTCAGCTTTTAAAAATCTACATTGAAATATCTCCTTCCGTCCTCTTCAAGCATTACTGTAATTAAGCATCATTTGATTACAAATGTCTGTGTCCTATTCTCCAGGAAATCATCATCGACTTCATCCTTCAGTTCTTTAAAAGATCTGCTTCTCTTCTTTAATAAACTCTATTTGCAACGAAACCTTGGCTCCATTGCAAATAAGCGCGGAAACCCGCATTTTACGTTTGGATTTCAAGAGTAAATAAAGTACTTGTACCATCGTACCCTCGGGCGTACTTGTTTGGGTACACGTTTGTGTTGGCGCTCACATCTCTCGTAATATAACCACCAACAAACTTATAATTATAGTAGTAGTATCATGTAAGTAGCTATGGAGATGTATTCACATGTGATTATTTTCGTCAAATACGTTCGTACGTTATCCAAACTGAAAAATATTTTAGTTATAGAATCAAAGAGAAAATAGAATATTAAAGATGTATGATATTGTGAATGAGTAAACTATCATTATTTTGAATGCGAATAATAATAAATAGGATGATTTTATTGGAATAATAATTCTTATTCAGGCTTTAGAGTTGAATTCCGTGATTCAATTTATCAACCATCTTGAGGACACCAAAAGTAATCAATTCGAGAATAAAGAGATCAAAGCTTAGTTCTATGCTTCTCTGTTGTGTGATGGTTTCAATGGCTTCATAAATTCTAGAAAGAATACAACTAAGCCTCAATATGACTCACATTTTTGTTGACTCACATTCTACTGCAAAGAAGTGACCTTCGAAGCGGATAAATGGAAGCTGTGTCGAATTTGCTCACGGAATCTTTATCACGAGGAACACCTGGAATTAAACAAACAAGACAATAATACCATGGTAAGGAAGCCTTCAAGAAGATTGCAAACCCCACGTTTGCTTAAAGCAATTTTCCTCCAGCAACATCTCAACAAACTTTCTTCCTTCAACCCGCGTCGGCTACGAAACAACACTACTATACCAACTTGCGGCAAGCAAAGCTTTATTATTCCGACTCCAAACAGTGCCTTATTAACTTGATTGCTCCAAAAGCAAACTAAGCTAACCTTGCTAGAATTATTCATTTCCTCAAGTTTGAAATAAAATTGTTTACTCGATGAATTTAGATTTCACTTTGCCATCTTCAGCTTTACTCCGCCACATGCTATTCCTTGTGGTATATATTCAATATATAATTTAAACTTCAATCTATCCTTTTCCTTTTTTTATCACCCTTTTTTTGTATTTTGCAATAGCGAAATTGTATTAGTATTGTAAAATAGTATTTCGACTCCAGCGGTCCAAAAGTGTGCCTTGTGTGCTGGAATGTATGTTCTCAAAAAATCTTTCAGTAAATAATATAATTTTGTATTCTTTATTTAGTTTCTATATATCTTATATTTGATTTGTTTCTTCAGACTACTAATAGCTGTAAGACATTGAAATGTTCTTTTGTTGTAATTTATTTATTTAAGAATAAACTATGTATCTATCTATAAATCCTCAATTTGGTGGTTCCTGATATTTCAATAAAATCGCAATTCTATATACATTAGCCTATACATTGTATTATTTCCTTTCAAGAATTTTTAATTTCTAAAAATACTTCTATGAATTAAAGTGAAATGAAACTCTTCACGACTTTTTGGTGGTTAGAGCCGCGAATCATAAATTCAATTCATTTATGCAAGTTATTGGTTGAATGTTCAATTTACCTTTTTTCCTGCTGATATTTTGTAATTGATGTATTTATTCATTTATCAATTCTTCAATCAATTTCAGCAACTCAGAAGTACTTTCACTGTTTCTTCAAAACTGTTCTCAGCGCTACAGTCTGTAAAGGGAAAGATTTCCTTTTCTCGCCAAATTTACAGATGTATCATTATGCCAAAGAAAAAATCTCAGATGGTATTGAAAAAATCTTTATTTTTATATTCTTCTCTCGAGAAGTATCATTGTGGGCACCTATGTCCATTTTGTTGTGTAATCAAATCAAAGCAGTTACACAATCCTTAATCAATAACTCAATCAAGACAGAATATTTCTTGATTTGTTGTTCCATGACGAACTGCGTTGTTAATACTAACTTGTTAAGTGAATTCAACGACCTCAAAACTCACTATAACTCAGCTATGTGTTGAGATTATGTTATGTTAAGGTTCTTCTCTACAGAGTATTATAAATTAAGGTAATTTTTTTCTTTTTTTCGGAGGATGAAGCCCACAAAGATCTGAGACATGTACGTGGGTTGATAGGAATAGGATTGAAGAGTTGGACCTACAGTTTTAGGTGGGTTCTAAACCACCGGGAAGTGATTTTACAGCAGATAACAGAGTCTTTTAGCTGGCCAATCCAATCGGTCACTCTTACAGAGAGTGCCCAGGAGTTTCGTAGCTTATCTCTGATTGAACAGATACCTGCTACAGCACTTGGCTATCACTTCCTCAGTATTTTAATTCCAGTATAATCAAATAAGTAAGTGCCTAAGCCAATTTCCATAATTAATAAAATAGATTAAATGACAACGCGGTTGCATAACACCTATCATAAAACCTGAGTATATTTCGAATTGCTTTTCTAATTAGAAGTAAGCACAGATACAGTATGAGAGTCACGTCCTGGGCAGTCATAGAACTGACTTATCTATGAAAACCCATTAATGGGACAGAGGAGATTGAATGTGAGTGGAGGTATCACGGCTCTTGCTGTATTTCACGGTTCATGAGCTTAAATATTGTAACGAGGAGAAGCAATATCAATAATAGGCAGGGCACGTTGCACGGTGCCGTGTGTAATTTGCATATTATCGCATCTTCCTTCCCGACTGCCAAGTGTAGCTTCGCTGCCTCCGCGACGACTGTTTCATTCAGCAGTCTCGTACTCATTAATTCACCATCCACGAACTTCGACATGCCGTATCGCGCTGTGAATATCGTGGAAAATCATCACTGAGATGCATTTTGACTAGATGATACTGGATTTTCACAATCCCTAGATAGTTAGCAAAGTTTTCAGAAGCTTTCGAGTTTCTAGGGATCTATCTGTCTTTAACAGAATGGAACTCTTTAGGCTTTAGGCGGTTTTATCACTTTTTTTTAGAAATCTTTGAATTTCTAAAGATCAATGGGAAAGTGATAGCCAAGTGTATCTGTTCAATCAGAGATAAGCTACGAAACTTCTGGGCCATCTTTGTAACGGTGACCGATTGGATAGGCCACCAAAGAAGACTCTGTTCTCTGATGTAAAATAACTTCCCGGTGGTTCGGAACCCACCTAAAACTGCGGGTCCAACTCATCAATCACCATCGCCCAATTCATTACCCACGCACAGGTCTCAGACCTATGTGGGCTTCATCCTCCGACAAAAAAACATATTATTTAGCACGGAATAGCTATATTATAGGAGATAGAAATTTTTCTATCAAGAGGGCTACTTCATTGTCATCCCTGCATTCGTAACAAAGTATGATATATGATTTGTTTAGTACACTATATAGCACAGAAAAAGAATACTCAATAAGTATATAGTTACTGGCAGTAGATACGACTATGGTTACTCCAAGTTTAGTAGAATTATAGATAGACCAATATTAATATAATGTTTATCGTTGTCAATGAAATATGTCAATATTGGTTAGTCTATGGTAGAATGTACTGGTTATTGGAAAGAAATTCATGCCTATCAACCTAAGCAATTCAAGTCAATATTAAATTCTACAGTATCAGCAAATTCTGAGGCCAGTCCGTTTGTATGGTGCTCAGCTCAAGAATGTTACTGCAGAGCAGATAGTAGACCTAATAGGGCGTAATTTGAAGGTACCGAAACACGTTTTTACGAAATTCTATCAATGCACCGAAATACTCCGTATTATACGTCAGAAACGCCGATCTTCGTGGAGTCCTGGTCGTGGAGACAGTCATCGAATTGATTAAAAGGACAGCATGTCATAAGAAGAGGCTCTGCGTCATCACCAGAGCTTTGAAGTGATACAGCTGTTGGAAAAATAAACTTTAGTGAGGAAACTAAGATGAAATAAGCTATCAGGCCAGGTGTAAACTCCAAGTAATTCTCAGTGGAAAATGAAATTTATATAAATAATGTATTAGTTTAGTGTTATATATGAAAAAATCAAATTTAAATAAAAATAAACTGATGAGATTTCCTCAGTATGAGAACTTATATTATCAATTTTGGCCAGAAGAAGCTGATCGATCGTTAGTCCAAGTACTATATTTAGTGATTTTCTATACTATATTGGTACTATACTATAGTAGTTTTCACGGCTGATGAGCTCTGAGCGCTCAAACACGGTATCCCGCTACTTTCAGGGCTAGCCAATCATTTGCAAACTACGTTGCCAACAGCAACATCAATTTGCTATAATATTAATGGACAGATGTGCGCGACAAAGTTTATACATTATATGGAGTGAACAATGCAACTGTTCAGATAGAAATGAGCTATTTTGAGTCACTCTGTATTGCACAATCTGACAGCAATGAGCAATGGCGAACATTCCGATTGTATAATTCACCAAGGGGGTCACCCCCGCAATCGGAACTCTATTAGTAGAGGAGTGGGAGGAGGTCAATCTTGCAAAGCAGAAAAAGTCAGCAAAATCAATCTCAATTTGCGAACCCTCCCCAAACTTTCCTGCTGGAACTGCCCTTGTTTATAAAATCGAATATTAAAAACGTTCCAATATTCAGTCTTAAATATTTGCAGTTGGCATCAGCCAGCCAATAAATTATTGATCGGGCCCTGAAGATATTTTTGTGTTTCAAATGTTACATGCGTGCAGTAAAATATATGACCACTACATAACATAGCACTCAGCTGCCAGGTTTATGGGGAGCAATAAATTTTGCTCACATCGCAATAATGACACATGATGTTGAGCTCTTCAACAACTGAGCTACTTTTATAAGTTTGAACGCTCATGCTCGAGCTTCATCAGGAGACTCGAGCACTCCATTGTCACGTGACCATTAAAATGCAAATGATGAGGCAATTTCCATTCAGATTCTGTCTCCTCATTGAATTGTATTCAAGGGTTGACCCGAAGCACTTTATTTTATGGGTAACTGAAAATCAATAATATGATACGAATGCAAAGAGACTCTGATGAAAATAAGGAGCTGGAAGAGAGATCGAAGAGCGTACCATGTTAATGGGATTTGATGAACTGAATGGAATTGGAAGGAGACCAGGAATGCTATTATTCTAGGGATTATAGCCTTTGCCGTATCCATCCAACTCTCCGGAACTGAGAGCACCTGTGGCTGGCACAATTTCCCCCCTCCATGCTCCTTTTCCCTTGACAACCCTTTTCCACCCCCTCTTGGCCCATTTCTGCTGGTGTGCAGAAAACAGGAAACTAATACAGGCGCTCGGGCACATAGCTTTGTAATTCAAGTTAGCAAACTGCGTCAGTAGAGATAGTTCAATGTTCTCTCTTTCAGTGGCTAGTAACTATCCCTTATCGTGAAAGGGTTCGCTGTCCTGAGATATTGCGATTGGATTAAAGTTATTCAAATACAATATTGATCACCTGATATTATTCATGCCTGATGAAGAGATGGAAAATGGATACTCATTTTGAAAACAATAAGCTGATAGAAAATTAATTTCTAATCACATCCAATTGAGGGTGAATCTGATATTTTGTATGAAAGAAAAAGCCGATAAACTTTTCGATTTTCACACTTTCTATTACAATTTAGTACCAAAACTGACACTGTATTTCAATTAAATATATGATTTTCACTCACTTTTACTGGAGATACTGAAGGAATGCATTTCTCTTCTGAAAAGAAGCTTCGACAGCCTTTTCAGAAGTGAAATGCATACCTCCAGTATCTCCAGTAACAGTGAGTGAAAATCATGTTTTTAATTGAAATACGGGGTCTGTTCTGATATTAGATTGTTCACCAAGTATTTCGTAATGGAAAACATCACAGACTTTTTATTAATTTAACGGCAGACTTTTGAGAATAAACTTTCCTTTTGTTTTTTCCAATTTAGCATTTCATTATTGTTTCTTCAATTTTAGCCAATATTCTATGGTATAGGCCTAGGTTTTCAAATAATGTTAGAAATGAATAGGAGAAGGTATAAGGAAAACACAAGATTGACTTTATCCAGCATTTTTTAGTTCTCTCAATACCAGCTCTCTCTGACCAGATATAGAGTTTCCTCAATACTGCTTTCAATAAACTACTGCCTTTTTCCAATTACTATTAAATTATCTATCTTGTTAGAAAAAAGTTCAGAACGGTTAAAACCTTTTGATCTGTTATTCAACAAAGTTGATTCCAGTAGAATGTAATATTTTCTCTGATTCATTTTTGATTGACGTTAAAAAAGAAAAATTTCAACATAATTAAAAATGAAAACGTCTACCCTTGCACGGTTAAAATAAATTTGATAATTGAACTAATGGGCCACAACCTTCGTAATATTCGACAATTTTTTGTATTCGAAGTGAACTAGCTGTGCTATGTTATGATTTGGGCTAGCCTAAACTAACCTAGATCCTAAAGTGGAGACCTGTTTTTCATCATAATTATTTTAATATTCGACCCCCAAACTCCGCAATTAATTGGGATCTCACTAGTCACCATGCGGAAGCTGTACACCAAGTTTCTAGATTCTAGAATCCTCCTTTCAAGAGCTAGAGCACAGACGGACGGACGGACGGATGAAAGGACGGAGTACGGCATGATTCCAATAAGGCCCTGTGAGGTCCTTATAATATATAGTATATTACTTCCTTTTAAAATGGCTGCCGTGGTTGCCCAAAAATAAAGATAAATCTACCATATTACCATTATGCATTGTGTAAGGAACCCAAATAAACGTGATTCTTCATCAATCTTTATCACATGGTTCGCCCAACTCACCCGCTCTCTCATGACTTGATATTAATCATCCTATGCCAATGTCATATTCTCATGTCATGTAGTGTATTGTTTGTTAGCTTGACCTTCGCCCTCTCATTTGAACGTGATGAATTAATTCATCTTCTCATCACTCATTCCTTCTCTGAGTCACACCATGCTCAGCCAGCTATGCAAAGTTGTCATGTATCATGTATTTATTGTTTGGGGAAGGTAATGAAAGCATGAGATACAGGAATTAATGGAACAATGGAAGTTATGGAAAGTACCTATGGAAATTACCTTATGAATTCATTATGAGTCGAAAGTAATATAGTTTTGGTACTTCCTCCTCTAAATCATTTTGAGAACAGTTCAGAATTCACTGCAGTGAAAATATTTCTCTTTTTATAACATCATCATCTATTTTTCAATACTATTTGATACACTGACACTAGCAGGGCCGTAGCTAGACTAGAGCATCTGGGACAGCAAAAACATACTTGTCAATAGAGGTATCCCCTGAACTTTATTTCCTGCCCCGGGATCTCAGATACGGGCCTGGACACTACATTATGGGCCAATATATATCAGAGTTCTTCCTGAGTAACTCAAAGATATATCTGGTGACCAGACGTCCCGTTTTCAACGGGACAGTCCCGTTTTTAAGCGGCATGTCCCGTTGTTCTCCATCATCCTTGTCGGGATGACATGGGTGTGCTCCGTTTTGGCAATATTAGTTACTAATATTCTTCATCAGGAATAGGTTTTTTTCATTTATTGATATTTATTATTGCTCTAAATGATCTAAAAGCTAAACTGAAGTTCTAATTACAATTGAAGCTTAGCTCCTCGTTATTATGAGCGGACTTTTATTATTCTTCGGTCGTCTTTGAATGGCATTAAAAACTTCAGTCTCGTTTTAATATAAGATGTGTGAGAATGACTACAAAAATATCTTTGTAAAGAGAAGAAATAAAGTTTTTTCCTGTTTTCTGATCAATCTTCAAACAACCCACCACCACCAGTTGTCCACCACCAAACAACCCATACGGCCAGTTGTCCCGTTTTGGGGTTTCAAAAATATGGTCATACTATAAATGTAGTTTAATCGAACCCTTCTCCAGAACATGGCATGTCGTAGTCGAGTAGTGTAATTTCCAACTGTTGATGTATTAATAATCGTTATTACCTTGTCGTTTTGGGGAAGTGATAGCCGAGTGCCGTAGCAGGTATCTGTTCAATCAGAGATAAGCTACGAAACTCCTGGGCGCTCTTTGTAATGGTGACCGATTGGATTGGCCAGCAAAAAAAGACTCTGTTCTCTGCTGTAAAATCACTTCCCGGTGGTTCGAAACCCACTTAAATCTATAGGTTCAACGCATCAATCACCATCATCCAATTCATTACCCAGAGGTCTCAGACCTATGTGGGCTTCAAAAAAAAGATTTTTCAAAAAAATCCTCCAAAAAAAGAAGACAAAAAGGTTGTAGATATAGCTTTATGAATTTCAGATTTTCTGGATTTTCTGGGAATAGTTATTTCATATTAATTTGAGTTATGACATTCAAAAACTTTATTCACAAACAACTTCACTACAAAGTCTCCTAATCTCTGAACTGTTTTCTAACAAAGCACAAGAACACATACCGCCACTGCAGATCAGTACCAGCTATCTATCTAGCGTATGGCATTGACACACATGGAATTCTTCAACAGTAAACATAAAATAAAAACTATAGCAGTCAAAATCATGATAAAACATGTAGTCACTAGAATTAAAAGAGAAAAAACAGAACAAAGTAGTTAGGAACTCCATGAAGAAGAAATATATACATGAGAACATGTACATGGTAGTTACAGTCAATAACATAAAAATTTACATCTAGAATATTATAAGTTCATGTCTAAATCGGCCAGCCATTCAAGAGCTGCTGGTGCAGCATTAAAGAAATCTTCAATTGCATAGGGATACGATCTATTAGGGCAACCTTCAACAATATGCGTAATAGTTTGTTTGGGAGCTCCACAGTCACATTGTGGTGAGGGTATAACTCCCCATTTGTGAAGACTGTCTCCACATATGCCATGTCCTGTACGCACCCTATTTAGACCCTTCCATAGGTGACGGGAGAGACTGAAACCTTTTGGCTCTTTATTTGGTCGGATAAGCTGAGTTAGGTGCTCAGGTGATTGTGAATCCCAGGCTTCTACCCACTCAGAACCTAAGTTGAAGTTGGTTCTGACCAATTCCTTAGCAAGTTTTAATGGAGGATTTCTAGATCTGAGGCGGTTCATTTCAAGGTGAGGCAGGTCTTCATGAATTGGCAACAAAGAGTTGTCAGTAATCTTTTTAAACTCTTTTACAAGAGCATTCTTTCTCCGTGTGGAAGGTGGAGCAATGTTACTGAGCAATGGAAGCCAATATACAGGAGTTGATTTGATACATCCGGTAACCATTCTCATAGCTGTGTTAAGCTGAGCATCAATTTTCTGAGTGTATGGGCTGTTGATCCATACAGGCGCGCAGTACTCTGCAGCAGAATACACAAGAGAAAGAGTAGAACACCGCAATGTATGTGCTGAGGCACCCCACGTGGAACCACACAATTTATGAATAATGTTATTGCGGGTTTGAATCTTCTTTGATATATTCTCCAGGTGCTTTTTGAAGGAAAGTGTTCTATCTAATGTGATGCCTAGATATTTGGGGAAATCTTGATGCTGCAGCAAAGTATCTTTGAAATGGACCTTCAGTCTCCTGTTTGCCATCTTGTTGTTAAGATGAAATGAACAAACCTCCGTCTTTTTCAGGTTTGGTATTAATCTCCATTTGAGAAAATACTCCCCCATATCTCTCAGATCTTTAGACAGTATTTCTTCAGTTGTCTCTAAAACCTTATGCTGGACAGCAAGAGCTATATCATCAGCATAAGTAAACTTTTTGGCCTCTGTGGTTGGCAAATCTGATGTGTACAGATTGAACAGCAAGGGCGCAAGGACTGAACCCTGTGGAAGTCCATTATTAAGTTTTTTCTGGTTGCTAATTTTGTTGCCCAGTATAACACAGAATTTTCGATCAGAAAGCATGTTACCAATTAGTTTTATGATGGTTTGGCATGGGACAATTTGTATAAGTTTAAATAGCAGCCCCTGTTTCCATACCGTATCATATGCAGCTGTCAAATCGATAAATGCTACAGATGTTTTCAAACATCTTTGAAACCCAGCTTCAATATGTGAGGTAAGACTGAGAACTTGATCAGTGCAGCTTCTAGTTTGTCTAAAGCCTGCTTGCTCCACAGGTATTACTTCTGAGACTTTAGGTCCAATCCTGTTTAGAATAAGTCTTTCAAGGAGCTTATAGCAGCAACTCAATAATGCAATGGGGCGGTAGCTTTCAGTCTGATCTTGAGGTTTATTGGGCTTCAAAACAGCAATTATTTTGGTTTTCTTGAAGGCTTTAGGTATTTGGCCTGTCTGTAGTATATCAGAAAAAAACTTGGTTAGCCATTGAAGGGCATTCCTTCCAAGATGAATAAGAAATTCTGGGTGAATGCCATCAAAACCAGGAGCTTTACCTATTTTAATGTCTTTCACAGCCTCCTTGAGCTCCTCCAATGTAAATTCTCTGGCAAACTCAGAGCTGGGTGGTGAGTTTTTCCTCAAACTTGTGAGTGATTTCTTGATGTCTTTAGTATGTTGTCGATCACGAGGGGCTCTGGATAAAGAAACAACTCTGCCTGCAATCTGATTTGCAGTCACCAGGGGAGCCTTATGGACAACAGGGCTACCACCACCCATTTTTCTCAGTAGGCTCCAAGCCTCTCTGCTCGACTTTTTAAAATCCAGAGATTGAGTCATTTCCATCCATTTTTCTTGTCGTCGGCTGTCAAGATTTTGGAGCAAATCATCAGCTATTGTTGAATCTCCAGTCTCCATAAATGCTTGATATAGATCTTCACATTCATTACTCCAGCCAGGAATGTATTCTTTTCGATAGCCTCTAGGAATGTTTCTCTTGGCTGTTGCTATGACAGCTTTCACAAACCTGTCATAATTGTTGCTCACAGGAGGTATCCATCTTACTATCTTATCAAGCTCTTGTGTGAAGTCTTTCCAATTGGCCTTCTTAAAATTCCACCTTGGTCGTGGAATGGATCGGATTATTGGGATCTGGATGCCAACCTCAATCACTACTGGGCGGTGCTGACTATGTGGAAAGTCTGCTAGCACTCGTCGACTCGTTTGCAAGGGTTGGTGATTTTTGTTTTGAGTAACAAAACACAAGTCTGGATTGTATTCCCTGTTCCATGCTGCCGATCTGAACGTTCCTCTGTCCTTTGCATTAAATACAAGGCTCATATTACTCTTTTCAGCCCAGCTTGTCAGAGCTTCACCATTTTCATCATTTTTATTATACTTCCACAGAGTGTGATGGCTGTTGAAATCTCCTATGTAAACAGCAGGGTGTGGTACAGTCAGCAATACCTCGGGTGGCCAATCTACTGATGGTGGCTTGTATATATTAACTATACTGATGTCCTCAACCATCACTGTAACAGTTTCAATATGACTGTTGGTTATGGCTGTCACCAAACGGGCATTTTCTATGTTGTTTCGAATGTAAGTTGCACAACCATAGTGCTTATGGTAAGTCGCACCTAAGATCTCGTATCCCGGAATCTTCCCTCTAGCTCCAAGCTGCTGTTCACTATCTGCATGGGTTTCTTGAATGACTGCCACGTCTATTTTGTTCTCTCGCAGGAGTTTTGATAGGCATTGGCATTTAGCATAGCTAATTCCTTCTATATTTAGCTGGCAAATCCGAAGAATATTCCCTAAGTGTTTTGTCAGGTGGTCCTGAAAAGGACCGTTTGCATTTTGAGTGTTATCCATGTGTCTCTAAGGCCAGGAGATCCTGAGATAAGTCTGGCCGCCGACAGTTTTAGCTCATTTAGAGTTACCCAAAAGTGCACGTGCAACAGAGTTGCGGACGCGAGCTAGATTGCACCGTATTCAAGTACCAGCTTAGCTTTTACCATGCTTGTTGGGTAACAAGGATGTAATCTTCTCCAATAACATTTACCGAGCTTAAACATAACTAGAGTTGCCGCTTCTAGCCTTCTCAAGTAACAGGATTTAGTATTTCAAATATGTGAAACAACAAAATAATTGAAGATTTTAAGCATCAGGAGATTATTTCGTCTTGCACCTGTGAAATAACTATGTAACAGAGAAGTGTGTAGAGGATATGATTTGTACCGTATTCTACTATAATTAATAGTAAGTACATTGAGGAAACTGAAATGACCGCTTATGCAGAGCTATTTTGCGTTTTATAGAAGAGTGAATATCTTCATTTATACAATATTCAATACTTTACCTTCTGTTATCCAACATCAACGCTCACAAATGATATGATATAAATACGACACTGAAACATTTAACATGAATATGAATGAATTTTGAGTTAACGTAGCACTGTTCTATTCCATACTATTTTTACCTTGTGTGTTTCACATTTTATATTGTTATATTAGTTGGAATATTAGCATACCATGAATTTATTCAGGAATTTCAAAGAGGAGTTACTCACCTCAAAACTTCAAATCTTTAGATAGGAGAGTTATATATATTTATTTTACTTATTTATTTATTTAATGCACAAAGGAAACTTATTGAAGTATATTAAGCCTAGGTGATAGATGAAGTTATGCATTACAAAGTTGGATAAAATGGTTGGTGATGATATTGTACTGTTACGGGTTCTAATGTCTAAAATAAGGCTGGCAACACTAAAGTTCACACTTGCACTTTATTTACACAAATTAGTCTATTTACACAAATTAATTGTAAGTTCAATTAATTAAATAAAAACAGATCATCAAATGACAAGCTAATACTTATTTCCAGTAATTATTTACAAGAATTAATGAATAATCAATTACAGGCTGATCAATAATAAAAGAAACAAGAGTCCAATAAACTGTACAAATGAATAATTAATTACAGGCTGATCAATAATAAAAGGAACAAGAGTCCAATAAACTGTACAATAATGCAGAAAGAAATTATAAAAAGAGCAACTAATCACTTACAAAAACACAGTCCAATTCGTTATTTGACAGTCCCAAATATCACTTAACACAACGTCTTTAAACTATCAATAAACTGCATAAACAGTAAATACTTGTCTCTGCATTTGACACTGTCTAAAGACTGAATAAAGCACTGTTTACTCCACTGGCACTGGATTGTCTTTCGAGATCTGTAATACAATCTGTCACACGGGTTTGTAAACTAACTGTCACACAAGCTTTTATAAGACTCCTCAATGGTTCACGTGAGCTCCTTCATATAGCTGTTGTAGTTGTATAATTTCAAGAATTGGAGCTCACCAGACACTTCGAGAATCTTCAAGAAGGCTTGGAATAGTCCTCGATTGTTCAAGAAGAATGTAGAATTGACGAGAAGATCAATTGAGTGAGAGAGTTGCAGACTTGAAGAATAGGAGTGAGAAAGACATCTAACGAGTGAGAACGAAAAGAATCAAATTGCAGCTGCGTCTGTCCATGAAAACAATGGAATGATATAAATAGAACAAGTGCGTGATTAACTGCTTGTTTGCTTTTGTAACAGTACAAAAGATAAAAATAAATAGAACATATTAAAACCAAAAAGAATCGAAAATAGAATAAGTATACAAATCAATATATCGAAATGGGATGCATTTTAAAATACCTGATTGAAATATTTCGATATATAAGGTAAATTTAATTAATGAGTCACCTGTTCAATGAATGTTTCCACCATCATTGAACAGTAATCAAGATGGTATCTCAATTTCTGTATCTCTTAAGATCATGTTGTTTCTCAGTTTCTGTTTTCTTTTTTAAGCCTTCAATATTTTATTAGATTTTAATTTATCTTTTCTTTTCATAAGGTTAGTTTCATTACGAGCGGATCGCTTCCACATTATTGATTTCTAGTTCATAACACTGAAATGTGATTTGCACATTGTCAAGTCCACAAGTAATAATGGGTTATGTTTGTTCAAGAGCTAAAATCCTTTTTCTTAGTGAGAATAAGTATCTGAAAGCACATTCACCCAAATAGAGCCGCAATTCATCCATTACGTGGTTACAAAACACAGAACTCAGCAGTTTCCAATTAACACTGAGAAGACAATTCTCTCCACTGAAGACGTGTGGTACAAGCTCTCAACCCCTTTGACCTACAGCAACTCCCACCAGTTCCTACGTAACTCAAACGGTCGTGTACCTCAGCAAATTGAGAAGCATGGCACTAGACAACTAGATTATAGCGTGTCCTTTGACGTTGGTTCCTATTCCTACCCTGTGACGTCTGTTTGTGGAATGCGCCATGCGAGATGCACTCAGTATTCAAGCGTTGTTTCACCACTGGATTGGATTTCTCTTGACTGTTACAACTATTCAAGCAATCTGAGGCTGTCGATCCATTATGCATCTCATCAAGTGCACTAATATTGAGTTATTGCGTAATTAATTAGTTGAAATATTATTTAAGCTACTGTTACAAAGCTACATAGTTGAATGTAACTGTTACAAATGCGATGGAATTCCATAATTGAATGCAATGTATGAATTCAATGAAGGAATGCAGTATCGATTGAGGCTACTGCTACAATTTGCAATTAAATGTGCTTGTTGAATGCAATGTATCCTATCCCATGACCATTTTGTTACTTTGTCGTCTCTTGTAAACACATTCATTGGTCGATGAAAACAAACATATTGTTCTCCATAGCAACAAGATAGTATTTTTCGGGTTAAACTTCTCTATCAAAATTTGATATTATTGACAGTTATTTAGGCTGGGGCTCCACTGGCTGTTATTTATCGCGCTGCAAATTGTGGTTGATAAGTCAGATAAATGGGAAGGTAGCAAATAAATGGAGGTGGCTCCACTAGCGACAGTTTACAGCGCGCTGCAGAATGAAGCGTCGCCCGGAAATGGAACCTGTCCCATTTTCACGCCACACTTTTTGCCGCCATATAGATGGCTCTACTAGCTGTAGACTGTAGTAAGGCACTATAAAGACTCTTTTTACAGAGCCCTAGACTGTAGTAACGCGTCAGTCTGCAGCTGACCAGCATCTAAGGCGCAAGCCACATCGACGCTATTCTGTTTAAAGTTGTATTATGTATTGTTTCAAGTAAAGTGAATTCTATTGAGAACAATGGAGTTTGAACTTGATTGCGAGGTTATTATATTAGAAACAGTGAAATACCCCATTTCATACAATAAAAGTTATGAGTATTATAAAAACAGAAATGCTAGAGTTGTAACACGTGGTCAAAGGAGTTTTGAGACATGCAATAAAATTCAAAAAACTTGTCTGAATACTTTCTTAATTTGCGATGCACCGTATGGAACAAGCCTTCAGACTTGCTGTTGCTTATTATTGGGTGAATCCACAATTTTCTCTTGTGTAACCGGCGTCGTAAATAAACTAAAAGTACACTGAGTATACTACGAATATCAACTTTCGGCATGATCAGTCCCGGGTCACGTCTACCGCTACAATGAACTGCTAGTGAAACCACAGCGAGCGAGACGACGCTGCAGATTGCAGTTTGTTTTCTGTTTCCTGTGGTGGAGCCACCCAACTGTCGCGTGTAGCGCCCGAAAATTGCAGCGCGATAAACTACGGCCAGTGGAGCCCCAGCCTTCTGTTTTCAGTGTTTAGTTTTGAGTAAACTTTCAAATTGATTGCCTTTAAGTGAAAAAGAATCATTTTATTATTTTTCGAGTGGAGTGTTCTGGTAAATCTAAATTTTCAGCATTATAATTAACCTCAATGTTTTGGACAATATAACATATTCAAAATTTGTGAAGAGATCAGTTTTGGTCATGAGTCTGTTGCGCCCTCACATTAATTGTAATTTTGTTACAATAAATAAATAGCCTAACTATGTTTCAACCATCGGTTGCACCAGATTTATTTGTCAGTTTGAAGTAACTGACAATTTAAAAAAATAGCGAATATACAGAAACAAAATTTATTAATTTCGAGTTCCTGGAAGTGCTATTAATTTATACTGAAGACTTCCGCAATATAAAATAAATGAATCAATAAATTTATTTCTCTCAAAAAGAACATAACAATTTTTAAATGAATCAGAAATAGTTACATATTAAATAACAACAGTATTAAACAACTAATGGAAATCGATGAATGCTACTGTAAAAAGTATCAGTCACCGCGAATCCTAGTCTAGTGTTTAAGGCACCCGACCGGCAATGGGAGGTCCGTGGTTCGATTCCCGGTGGTGACTGATATTTTTGTACAATAGCATTCATCGATTTCCATCAGCTATTTAATACTGTTGTCGATATCCGCCATTGCGGAGGTCTTCGGTATGAATTAAATAGCACTTACAGGAACTCGAAATTAATAAATTCTGTTTCTGGAAATTTATTTGATCAATATTGATCTAATATTGACAATTTTCTATCAAATATTTATAGCTTCTTAACATTTTGTTCACCAGTATAGCTCTCATGAATTCCCCTATTCAGTACTTATATTCTCAACAGCAATGTGGACCAACTCGTCTATGCAAATAATGTATATTATATAAATTTGTCTATGTAAATAAATATATAGCTTCAAGCTCTATCAAGATACATTAGAAAGGCCCAATTCGAAACTTCTGAGATTCAAGAACATGGAGCTAAGCAAATACGACCAAGCAAGCAGGAGCCGATCCTTTATTATTGCTTGCATTCTCATGAAGCCCTCAAACTGTTCAAAACATTGTCGCCAGACCCTCTTTCCAAAGTGAAGAGTGATCACTTTTTTCTAAAAAACCGGCAAGTATGGGGCTTGTTTTAAAACTTGAACGCTGACATTTTTGAGACTAATGTAACTTGTGAGAGTCTTCGTATAAAGCCGCTGTTTACAGTAACTTTATGACAGAATCTCTCTCTTTGAATACTTCTCAATGACTTTAGTTCTCTACATTTAGTTTATATAGGAGCTCTCATGAAGTCGATTTTGTCGATTTTTCAAAATATGCTACGCATCGATTTTTTTTTTTTGAGGATGAAGCCCACATAGGTCTGAGACCTGTGCGTGGGTAATGAGTTGGATGATGGTGATTGATGAGTTGGACCTACAGTTTCAGGTGGGTTCCGAACCACCGGGAAGTGATTTTACAGCAGAGAACAGTGTCTTTTTTGCTGGCCAATCTAATCGGTCACCGTTACGAACAGGACCTACGAGAACGCAGCTTATCTCTCTGATTGAACAGATACCTGCTACGGCTCGCGGCTATCACTTCCCTACTTCAACCTTCTTCGTATTGGTGGTGATGATTGTGGTACCTATCCATAATGAATGATTAATTAATGACTAATTTATATTTAATGAATAAACGAGATACAATTGTTTTAGTTGTTAGTAGTCCTCCATTCGCAATCTTAATCAAACTAAAATACAAAACAGCTTCTTACTTTCCCTACACGTATCGCTACGCTGATTATGAGTCTCTGATTGGCTGAACTAAGCTACGTTGGAGGTCTGTAATTGGCTTATGGCTGACACTTGACACGCCCACTGGTGCAATAGCGGGAGCAATCTATCAAGTAAGAAGGAACATAGACAGCTTGCCTCAAGTTCACGACTTGAACATGAGATCTATAAACCAGACTTAAAAGCTTAGAAATTATCATTCCCATACCATACAAGCAATTTATTGCTACACAAACCACGTACAAAACAGTTCATATTTTACCGATATTGATCGAATGTTCTAATCTAGAACTACAAAATCAGGCATGCATTGTACATATGTAATGGTGTGTATTGTGATGCATACAATCTGATGAACATGATCCATATACAATAACAAACAGAAAACAATCATATTGATGACCAATTATAGCATGCGAACAATTCGGTAACTGCATTCGGTAACATTGCAGAAGGGGTCTGATTTCTCGTTGCCAAGCAACGAGCAGTCCAGCACTAAATTTTGCAACAACTAAAACTGGCATCGGTTGAGCCAATTTATCACCATAAAACATTCAGTTAACTATGTTTGTAGAATGATAATAATAAAACGTTCTATAATGACTATTGCCGAGTTAGGATTTTAGTAATTTACAAAAAGCGTGTATGTATTCATGAGGTCTAAATGGGTTTGTGAGAAAACATGCATTTTGCTTTCAGCTTCAGCTTCAGAAAGCTGAATCTATTTATTTGCGGGTTTAATTCTATCAAAAAGCTTCAATATTTCTGGACTCATTGATTTCTTATCGCTTATTAGAAGTTAATGGAAGCCTTAGATTCTTTTGAATGCATTAGACTTGGGTAACCAGGCAAAAATTTTCAGTTTACAACATTGTATTGTTATACCTCTTTTGAGTGCTATAGTCAGAAAACAAATTAATATACTCTCACATCATATATAATATGACATATTATGGTGCACCATTAACTCAACAGAGGCTGGACTTACATAATTTAATATTCATAATTATCGATCATTTATAAGAACGAATAGGCATATTTGTATTTCCAAAAATATTTTCTAAATAGTTGAGTTAACTTTGTATTAAGATAAGCCATTCAGTGATTGAGTTATTAATAAAATTACTAAGAATGAAACTAAGTGCAGGCTGTTCATGAAGTTGAAGTCTGTATAATTCAAAACGACATACCACAGTGAAGAAACGTATTTGATGCGCATGCTATAGTGAAATTATCTCAATGACTGGAAGTGACGGGAAGTGATAGCCGTGAGCCGTAGCAGGTATCTGTTCAATCAGATAGAGATAAGCTGCGTTCTCCTGGGTCCACTTTGTAACGGTGACCGATTAGATTGGCCAGCAAAAAAGACACTGTTCTCTGCTGTAAAATCACTTCCCGGTGGTTCGGAACCCACCTAAAGCTGTAGGTTCAACTCATCAATCACCATCATCTAACTCATTACCCACGCACAGGTCTCAGACCTCTGTGGGCTTCATCCTAAAAAAACATTAATAATAATAAAAATGTAGTAACTTATTTGTTGATCCATGACGAACTGCGAATTGAATAGTAGATATTTCCACTATACGATAAGCAGAACTCTTTGAAATAAATAAAACAAATGAAAATTCAATTTCTTCTTTATTTTAAATAGTTCTATCTGTTGCCCAAGTGAAAATATCTACTAAATTAAAATGCTCTCTTATTGAAATCATTCAGATCGAATCAATTACAAATATTTGCTTGATCTACTTCCAAGAAAAATATCAAGTTGATTCAATGAAAATAATAAATCAAATATCACTAGGCTAATAGCAAAAAAAAATAAATCAGTAGTAGCATTGTTCAGATGGGCTGCCTGTTTTTAAGCAGCTTAAAACATTAATGTCACAGTTCGTTAATCAAATGACTGTTTCATTCTTCCCAAGTAATATTGCATACCAAGAATAATGATGATGAACTATTTCAAGTTTGGTTTGAGAGACAAGGCAAAAGTTTGAAGGCTGAGTTTGACAAAGCCTGAAAAGGTTATGGATTTTCTTTGGGGAGAATGAGAGCGCTGTTCGTCTTTTCCAGTTGAAACAAATTGATATTGTTTGCCATAGCGGCTGGCTAGGAGACAAATTGAGTTCAATTCTCAGTCGAATCGACCGATGTTCATTTGGCTGTCTGCAGTCTTTGGTCTGTGTCCTGTGACTTGGATCATACAATACGAAAAGGAAATTGTAGATGTCAGAGACATATCTAATTTCGACTTTCAGGACAGGAGACTAGAATTAATTTCTCTGCAATACCATTATACATCCATGTTGTATCAATTTGAATCTGAAGTTGAGTCTAGCAACACTGTTGCCAAACTGTTACAATGTAAACTGCAAAAACCAATAGAATGTTAAAAATATGTTCGAATGTGAAAATGTTTACTAATTGACTTGGTGATTTTAACTTTGAAAGCAATGATATAATATGAGTATAAATTCTATAAAATTGCTGCTTTTCTTTGTAGATTACGTCTTGAAGACTCCAGTTAAGGAGTATAAGACAAGTCAGATCAACAATTATACACTAGATATCATAATTACTAGAAATCAATTAGTTGAGGTGAGGCTTAATGTTGATGTGAAAGGAACTCTTGTACACTATAAAAAGTTTCATCAACTAAATATTTTTTCAATTTTTTTTTAAATATTTCTATATTTTCAAGACTCTTTAAAAACTGCGGTAGCTTGTTGTAGAATTTCCTACCAATATAACCAGGTTTTTGTTTGAATAAGCTACTATTGTGACCAAGTGATAATCTCCTCGGCTTCTTGTATTATAATCATGTACATCAAGATTTTGGTTAATATCATTAGTTTTTACATATAAAGTAGCTTCATACACATATAAGCAGGGTACAGTTAGGAGACCAAGACTCTTGAACAACAGCCTAAATTAATCTAATCTATTTACTCTTTCTATACAACCAACCGCTTTCTTTTGGATCTTAAATACCTATCAAGATTTTGTTTTGATGAATTACCCCATACTAAGATAGCATACCCTAATATGTGACAGTAAGAGCCCATGGTAAGCTGTAAAAAGTAACTTTTTGTCATTTAATCTAGCAAGCTGTCGCAGGACAAATACCCCAGATGAAATTTTTCAACATATTTTCTCAATGTATGGAGCCCAGGTCAATCTTCTATCCAACAAAACTCCTAGAAATGCAATTTTTCCTTCCTGGTCTAATTGATTATCGTTTACAAACACGTTTATAGCCCTATCTTCACTTAAATTATGTTTGTTTTTGAATTGAAGGTATTGGCATTTTTTACTATTTATTGTTAATTTCAACTGATTTAAGAATTGGACAATGGACTGCACACCTATATGGGCACTTATTTCTAAATTATCTAGAATGGAATTGCTGAAAATGTCTGCCAATAAGAGGGCTCTACCACTAATTAATTCTTTAGGTAAACGGTTGACATATAACAAAAAAAGCAATGGACCTAGTATTGTCCCCTGAGGCACTCCAGCTTGGACCTCTAATTTATTAGATTTATTATTTACTATACTATTACCAAATACTGTAGTTAGTTCTACAAATTGTTTTCTCCCAATAAGATATGATTTAAACCATCTCAGTTCAAACCCATTTACGCCTACATTTTGCAATATTTCCAATAAAGCTCTATGATTAACACAATCAAATGCCTTTGATAGATCTAAGAAGATTGCAGTAGCTGCTCCTCTCAACAAATTCAAGCTGTCAAGTTGGCAAGAAAGATAATCTCAAGATGAAAGATGACTCATAATAACATGAGCAGAAGTAGAAATATAATGCAAACTATATGCAAGAGGTGATTTTTCTCACAAACATGTCTCTTCAGTTCTCTATTTATTTTAAGGAATAAGTTTTTTTGCATAACATCCCACACAGGCTAGGCCAAGGTATGTTTCTTTATTTATTCATCTTTGGAAAATAATCTCATTTCATGGTTATATCGTATAAAATTGATCCATTTTTTCAAAAATCAATAAATTTTTTTCAAAAATTGGTACATTTTTCCAAAATTGATACATTTTTTTTTCAAAAATTGCAATATTGTGCATTGTACATTAGACAGAGAACATTCTATAATGCAAAATTACGTTTGAAAAAATTCATAGATTTTTGAAAAAAATGCATCGATGCATTTTTCAAAAATTGATGAATTTTTTCAAATCTAATTTTGCATTATAACGAGAAAATGTTCTCTGTCTATTGTAAAATGTTCTTGTGGATGAATAAATTTATTTCATTTTATTTCAAAACTGCATAATAACCCTCTTTTTAAAGAAATATAAAAAAATTGTAGTAAGAGGTCGTTACTACAAATTTTTCTTTATATTTATGCAAAAATCAAAACATGAAAATCTCTCAGAATATTAACAGATAGTTGAACTACTTCATTATCCTATAACATGATAAATTATTAATATTTGTATTCTAATTTTATTATCACTTGATACGAAAATGAATCAGTTTTACAAAACAGCATGTTAATAACCTCAGTATTTGGTGCGAATATAAATCAACATTGGTTTGAGGCTGGCGTACTTAACTCTTTGATAAAGGCATCATAGAGAACTTCAAAATCAAGACTTATCTATCCCATCTTATGGAATCATCGTTGAAAGTTTGTTATGTGCATGAAATAAATAATTTAAGGTTGCATGCATTATTAATAAATATATCAATGATGATCTTTAGCCTTCACATATACCATATAGGCCTACTGGATTCTCAGTTATACGATTAATGACCAATCAATGAAATAAACATAATAAAAAATTAACGAATCTATTGTATTTAATTCTTTAAATATGTCTGTGATAACAACAACTATTCGGGCACTATCACTTGAAATGAGTGAGAAAGCTTCAAAACGTTGTCTGTAATATTGAGAATTTATTGCTGAAGAAAACTGCTTATAATTCATCTGCTGGAACGAATCAGTTTTCCAAGATAAAAATGCAAGTCAATGCGTCAGTTTGCATTATGCTGGAATGGCTGAATAATTTAGAATGAGCCCGAAGATTTCCTCAGTCAGATTGACTGGGAGGAGAAGCTTTTCAAAATTATTTTCCACGAGTACTTTTCTTGACTGCTCTCTGCAATTATGGAGCAGCTTCTCAGCAACCAAATGCTCAAAGTACTCCTACTCTTCTCAAAACAGTCTGCAAATTTGCAATGGGAGATGATCATCAATTTCCACTGGAGCAGCTTGTGTTTGAACAGAATTTATAGGCTGGAACCACTAACTTAGTAATGGGAAGGTGATCTTGTTTATCCCCAAGTGTAAATTAAAAGGAACACTTCTATTAAATGAAATTGAGTTTAGATTCTTAACGTAGAATTTAGAGAGAAAGGAAAAATTAAATCCATCGCCAAAAAAAAAAAAAAAAACTGAGAACTGTGATACAATATTTTCATACACACAAATGTATTTTTCTATATCTATATCTATAAAAACAGAAAACAACAGTTGTAAGAAATTGTAACTCAATGAGTGAGTTACTCACTCATTATTTATAAAATTTTCTCGAAAACCACTTGGCCAAAAAGTTACAATTTCTACACAAATTCAGTCGTGCTAAGAACGGATTGTGAAAAAAAACTAACTAAACTACTCCCAAAATTGACGGTTTTCAAGAACTACTCAGCCAAAAAAGTTGAAATTTGCTATATAAATAAAGTTTAAGATTTAAAACAATACTTGGAGAATTTTCAAAAAATTACACCCGAATTTAACGGTTTTTAGCATTTTCATATATTGCATGCCGAAAAAATGAAATTTTAGTGATTTATTCCCTTTTCCTGGTATGAATTTGCGAAGCCCCATAGCTAGTAAATCTATAAGAATAATAAGCTTACAAATAAAATCAAACTGTATTTAGTAAAGTACAGCGATTTCTCGACCATTATTCTCGGCTTGAGAACTCAGTTGAATCCTTTTCCAATAATATGAAAATGTTCTCAGTCTTGGAAAATAACGCAAACACAAAATTTTCCCCTTAAAATATGTTGAAGTTGGAAATAAAGGCAATTCTGTTTTCACTCTTTCAGTGAATGGTTAAACATCTGAGATCTCTTCTCAGTAGGATATCTTGATGTGATTATAAATTTATTCATGTAAATTTTCAATTAGCATATATTTTTCATGTAGTAGTTTCAAATTTGCAGGCTGTGACCTTCTGCAAATGAAAATCTTGAACTTATGACCTGAAGGTCATTATGTAAGGAATGATGCATTTCAGTGATGGGAAGGTCAACTGTACACAGTACGAAAGGCACTGGATTTTGTTAAGCTTGGTAATAATAAAAAGCCTACCAGGTAATTTTTTAAATTTCAAAATTTATGACCTCCTAATTATAGTATTAAAGTCAAATAAAATTGAGAAATGTGGAAGCTACAACATACACAATTTTGAATTTTGTAATGCCCCTTTTAATGGATCAAATGAGTTTGTTAATTTAATTAAATGCGAAGTTTAATTGTTAATTTGAAGTAATTTGAGAATTGCAAGTGGTAATTTGATGAGAAGTTTGTAGATAGTTCAGCTCAGATTCTTTGTGGATGGAGAAAATGCATCGTTTGGAAGAGAACCAATAAAATAAATTAATTTCAATTTTATGGAGAAAGTTATTTCCTCAATTACTATATAAACCGCTTACAATATTACAAATAAATTTAATGAATAGAATATTCAAACTGGATACCTCCGCCCAGCGAACATTGACAACAGTGTTAAATAGCTACGTTGAAATCGATAAATGCGTTAATACAAAACAAAAATATTTTATCAGTGCCGAGAATCGAACCAAGACCTTTCCATTGCCGGTGAAGTGATTGGAGCCCCTAAGCATTATAAAGGAATTCCGGAAACTAATAAGTTGAATGCATTTGGCTATTATTTAATAGTTGTAATATCCAATCACTCCATCAAGGGCGCCCCCAAAAATAATTGGAACTTTACTAATGAAGAAGGGGTGGAAAGGCAGGCAGAAAAAGTCAGAAAAATCCTAATTTGTGAACCCCTTCTCAAACTTTCCAGCTGGAACAGCCCTTGCACTCCTCCATTTTTATTTGACTAATGAAATGTCGTTATAGTTTGAAGAGTTAAAGTTTTTTTATTAATAAAATTTTCATTCTTTTTTGTTTGCCATATGTTGAAAACCTTTATCTATTTTGAAATTGAGTTATCAATGTCACATTGTATTAATTACATACATGTTACTGGAATTACCAGAAACTTTAATAGGGAGCGAATCCAGAAACTTTATACAGGGAGATATCAAGTGAGATAATATTTTGGAATAAGGATATTGCCTAGAAAAAGGGGAAAAGGTCTCAATTCTAATGAAAGGCACAAATAAAACTCTGTTTTAGTTTTGGTTGAGAATTTCCCCCCTGACTTCAATTAATTTTAAGTAGATGAATGCTTATGTGGTATTCCTATTTCAACTTTTTAATGTCAACCTTCTCAAATGGCAAAGCATGATTTGGGAAAGAGATAGCCATGAGCCGTGGCAGGTATCTGTTCAATGAGATAGAGATGAGCTACGACCTCCTGAGCCCTCTTTGTAAGGGTGAACGATTGTATTGGCCAGAAAAAAGACTCTGTTTTCTGCTGTAGAAACAGCAACCTCGTGGTTCGGATCCCACCTAAAAACCTAGATCAAACTCATTAATCACCATCATCCAATTCATTACCCACGTACAGGTCTCAGACTCTTATGTCTTCATCCTTCAAAAAAATCAGATGAAGATGAGCTAATAACTTCTGGGCCCTCTTTGTAATTTGTAATTCCTGGGCCCTCTTTGTGATTTGTAAGTCCTGGGCCCTCTTTGTAATTTGTAACTCTTGGGCCCTCTTTGTCGTAATTTGTTACTCCTGGGCCGATTGGATTGGCCAGCACAAAAGATTGTGTTCTCTGCTGTAAAATCACTTTGCGGTGGTTTGGAACCCAACCTAAAACCGTGGGTCAAACTCATCAATCACCATCATTCAACTCATTACTCACGCACAGGTCTCAGACCTATGTGGGATTTATCCTAAAAAAAGTATAAATTCTTGGATTTCTTGTTCCATGTGGATTAGAGTAAACTCTTCCATGTGGATTTAATATTTTTTATTAACTTTTTATGGTGAGTTCAGCGACTTGCAGTTAATTTTTAATTGAGAATAAATAATATTTATACTCACTTTTGAAGACGAAGGCCTTTGAAGATGAGTCTCCATGACGTGGGAACATTTGGCCAAAAGTCAGTATAAATATTCTTTATTCTCAATTAAAAATTGACTGTAAGTCGCTGAATTTACCATAAAAGTTAATAAAAAAGGTTAAATCCACATGGAAGAGTCTACTCGCAAAATACATGATCTGCGAGATAATAATACAATAAAAGGGAATAATTGAGTCATTTATTTATTTATTTATTTGGTGAAATTATTACAATCAAGTAAAAAAGTACAGGCATTTGCCCAAAACTGTTCAAATTTCTGGTTCCATCAAATATTTCCACTAAAAAAAGTAGTCCGACAGTAAATGATCAATTTGAATGGTTGATAAAACCGAAAAACACTACATAACACAAATATTTCAAGAATATTGAAATTAAATTGATAATTTTGAGCCGGAAATTCTCACAACCTCTAGGAGCTACTACAGCTGTTATGAGAGAAGGGTAGACAGCACTGGGTAGGGCCAGAGATTACACTCAATATTTCAATGTCAAAGCATGAAACATTTCGCCTTCGTTGAAGTTTGAATCAGCACAATCATCTGAATAGCAGACAACGATGTGGGTGGCAAAAAGTCCATTCAGGCCTTTCAACCGCGAAGATAAATGAACCAGGCCACACCCCGGTCTCGCTGAATGATTGCTCAGAGATGCAAAAAATATGAAAAGAGCAAACGTGTGATCAATTTATCAAAAGGTGAACCTCTGGCAACATTTACTGCGAAATTGAGAAGATTATTGTCCCAATGATTAGACATCAATAACAGGACAGCATTGTCATATAGATAAAGACCTGTCAATGCAATGTATATCATTCAAAAGTCAAATCGAATTTATCATTGCCTTACATTTCTAAAGCCGCGTCTCCACCACCCGAACATGTCTGCCGAACATTGTTGGCGAATACAAAAAACGGACAAACATTAAACATATGGGTCGAAACATGTTCGTGAGTTCAATTGGGATGTTTGGTTTGTGAAAAAACAGTGACGACCAACAACAGGTTCCCGCCACTACTCCCACCACATCGATCATAATGTTCGAGAAGTCGTCCACACCAAACAATGTTCGGCGACATCAGCTGATAATTCCAGCTAACACTGTTCGCCGAGCATGTTCGGTTGGTGGAGACGCTACTTAATATTACAAGGAATTGGTTATGCGATTTCGAATGGGTATTCGCAAAAGACATTTTATGAGCTAAAATTTTGCACTTATTACAACACTATAAAATACATGAAAAATACATTTTTTAGAAGACAAAAAAAATCAAAATTAAAAAATCATATTGTACTAAGAATAAACAGCACTTGAATACTACAAGAAGAATCCAGGTAGCCCTGAGAATTTTATTAAAATCTAGGGAAAAATCTATATTCCAATAGCTATAAATAGTGTAGTGTAGTCTTGTGATATTATGGCATATTCCTAATACATAGCTGGAATGTATGAGAATGTATATGGTACTTAAATGAATATAAAATAGAACCTATCAAACTAATCTGTCATCCAAAAAAAAAAAAAAAAATACATTTACTTCTTTATTTTCATAACTTGAAAACATTCATCATCATGGGGAAAGCATGATCAAATCACAATTATGTATTTATGTTTAATTATACATTACAATTAATCACATTCATTTTGGAAGGATATCTCTTGGATGTTAAAGGGTGAATTTTATCTCCTCTGATAACTTATAATCATACTTTTCGATAAATTACAATTCACCCCTTTTTGTGCTCTCATAAATGCAACACAAATATGAGATTAATGATTTCATTTTCTGTCCAAATTTGTTGACTTCAATAACGGAAAACTGGCAATTTTTCTTATTTTATTAGATGAACATTCAATACTGATCAAGATGAATATTCAAGATGATCATTAATGTTGTGAATATATATCTCAATGAATAATTAATTATACTCTGTTATATATTATATCTATTGAGTATGTTTTACATTAAATTATGATCACATTGCTTAGTCAGCTTGGAAGTAGTCATGCTTCGAAATCATCACGTTAAAGTTTTCGAATCACTGAAGTTAATTTTGCAATAATAAATTATCATTTCACAACGTCCAAAACCAACAAAAAAACATTCAATTAATTTGCAATGCTGGGAATCATCATAAAGGTGGAAAAAGACCTGACATGGGAATGAATATAATATCGGTGTTTATTATAGACGGAATGACATTCACATGTGCAAAATTCAATCAAATTCATAATTTATGTAACATACTAGCCGGGAGCCATTCAACGTTCGTATTTCCGATTGAATCAATATTTAAAATTTCCTATAGAATTCAACAGTGTCTGCTTGACTCTATAAGTTACTCTCTTCAAATCATTCTCACATCTTCTTTTTCACTCATACGCCCGTTTTTTACTCAGCTTTCATCGGATGAGTGTATCGAATGAGCAGGATGATTGGATGAAGGTTCTAACATCTTAGCAATCCCTTCCCACTCAAAGTGAGATGAGATAGGAAGAGCAGCTGCTCTTTTAAAGATAAAACTTTTATAAGGAATCTCGATTCCGAATCTTCAATAAAATTCAGACTGATTCACACTTCAATTCTGATGATGTGCTCTATGAACAGCCAATAAAAAAGATCTTTAATTATCCATCAAAATATCAACCTTTTTATAGGCATCATTGACTGTATTGTAGATGATATTTTTCTTATAAGATCTCATATATTAACTCTAATAAAAAGAACACTATATTCAATCATTTAGGCTAGGTACTGGTAGTTTTTATTTATTTTTAACAAGTTTGTAACAGATTTTTTGAAGTACTGTATTTCAAAACTATGATATAATATTGTACAATATCAATAACTCTATATTATATTGCAATTCAATTTTAAAAATGAAAAGCACTTTGTTCATGTTGCAGTCCTATATTTTTTAACCAGTACCACAGATGAACCATTCTACGATTCAATCTATTCATGAGATGTTTAATCTAAGCTAATACTACCGAAGCCGGAGTTCATGATCTAGTACAGTGCATAAGAGCACAATAATGCACCTCTTTTTATGTCTTCCTGTTTACTTGAAAGAGTTGCAGAAAATGTTTCTGTTAGAGAAAAACAATAAGCGGTAATTTCAAGTTAGTTTTGAAGGAACTGATAATTTAGCGAACTGACAAATATACAGAAACTTAATTTGTTAATTTGGAATTCCCCAAAATGCTATTAATTTAGACTGAAGAAGTGGATAAGGCGCCCGACCGGCAATTGGGAGGTCTGTGTTTCGATTCCCTGCGGTGACTGATATTTTTGTACAGTAGCATTCATTGATTTTCATCAGCTATTTAATGCTGTTGTCGATATCCGTTCTTGTGGAAGACTTCAGTATAAATTTATTTATTTATTTACTTTGCTGTAAAATCACTTTGCGGTGGTTTGGAACCCAACCTAAAACCGTGGGTCAAACTCATCAATCACCATCATTCAACTCATTACTCACGCACAGGTCTCAGACCTATGTGGGATTTATCCTAAAAAAAGTATAAATTCTTGGATTTCTTGTTCCATGTGGATTAGAGTAAACTCTTCCATGTGGATTTAATATTTTTTATTAACTTTTTATGGTGAGTTCAGCGACTTGCAGTTAATTTTTAATTGAGAATAAATAATATTTATACTCACTTTTGAAGACGAAGGCCTTTGAAGATGAGTCTCCATGACGTGGGAACATTTGGCCAAAAGTCAGTATAAATATTCTTTATTCTCAATTAAAAATTGACTGTAAGTCGCTGAATTTACCATAAAAGTTAATAAAAAAGGTTAAATCCACATGGAAGAGTCTACTCGCAAAATACATGATCTGCGAGATAATAATACAATAAAAGGGAATAATTGAGTCATTTATTTATTTATTTATTTGGTGAAATTATTACAATCAAGTAAAAAAGTACAGGCATTTGCCCAAAACTGTTCAAATTTCTGGTTCCATCAAATATTTCCACTAAAAAAAGTAGTCCGACAGTAAATGATCAATTTGAATGGTTGATAAAACCGAAAAACACTACATAACACAAATATTTCAAGAATATTGAAATTAAATTGATAATTTTGAGCCGGAAATTCTCACAACCTCTAGGAGCTACTACAGCTGTTATGAGAGAAGGGTAGACAGCACTGGGTAGGGCCAGAGATTACACTCAATATTTCAATGTCAAAGCATGAAACATTTCGCCTTCGTTGAAGTTTGAATCAGCACAATCATCTGAATAGCAGACAACGATGTGGGTGGCAAAAAGTCCATTCAGGCCTTTCAACCGCGAAGATAAATGAACCAGGCCACACCCCGGTCTCGCTGAATGATTGCTCAGAGATGCAAAAAATATGAAAAGAGCAAACGTGTGATCAATTTATCAAAAGGTGAACCTCTGGCAACATTTACTGCGAAATTGAGAAGATTATTGTCCCAATGATTAGACATCAATAACAGGACAGCATTGTCATATAGATAAAGACCTGTCAATGCAATGTATATCATTCAAAAGTCAAATCGAATTTATCATTGCCTTACATTTCTAAAGCCGCGTCTCCACCACCCGAACATGTCTGCCGAACATTGTTGGCGAATACAAAAAACGGACAAACATTAAACATATGGGTCGAAACATGTTCGTGAGTTCAATTGGGATGTTTGGTTTGTGAAAAAACAGTGACGACCAACAACAGGTTCCCGCCACTACTCCCACCACATCGATCATAATGTTCGAGAAGTCGTCCACACCAAACAATGTTCGGCGACATCAGCTGATAATTCCAGCTAACACTGTTCGCCGAGCATGTTCGGTTGGTGGAGACGCTACTTAATATTACAAGGAATTGGTTATGCGATTTCGAATGGGTATTCGCAAAAGACATTTTATGAGCTAAAATTTTGCACTTATTACAACACTATAAAATACATGAAAAATACATTTTTTAGAAGACAAAAAAAATCAAAATTAAAAAATCATATTGTACTAAGAATAAACAGCACTTGAATACTACAAGAAGAATCCAGGTAGCCCTGAGAATTTTATTAAAATCTAGGGAAAAATCTATATTCCAATAGCTATAAATAGTGTAGTGTAGTCTTGTGATATTATGGCATATTCCTAATACATAGCTGGAATGTATGAGAATGTATATGGTACTTAAATGAATATAAAATAGAACCTATCAAACTAATCTGTCATCCAAAAAAAAAAAAAAAAATACATTTACTTCTTTATTTTCATAACTTGAAAACATTCATCATCATGGGGAAAGCATGATCAAATCACAATTATGTATTTATGTTTAATTATACATTACAATTAATCACATTCATTTTGGAAGGATATCTCTTGGATGTTAAAGGGTGAATTTTATCTCCTCTGATAACTTATAATCATACTTTTCGATAAATTACAATTCACCCCTTTTTGTGCTCTCATAAATGCAACACAAATATGAGATTAATGATTTCATTTTCTGTCCAAATTTGTTGACTTCAATAACGGAAAACTGGCAATTTTTCTTATTTTATTAGATGAACATTCAATACTGATCAAGATGAATATTCAAGATGATCATTAATGTTGTGAATATATATCTCAATGAATAATTAATTATACTCTGTTATATATTATATCTATTGTCACG
The DNA here is from genome assembly GCA_948455865.1 of Conomelus anceps. Lineage (NCBI taxonomy): Eukaryota > Metazoa > Arthropoda > Insecta > Hemiptera > Delphacidae > Conomelus > Conomelus anceps. The sequence goes on along the minus strand of OX418223.1, from coordinate 16,462,253 downwards.
TGGCAAAGCCGTGACGGCCGGATAATTAATTAAATGATTAATTATTTAATTAATTATTGTTGGGGCGCCCGGCCAAGTAGAGAGGAGCAGCCACCGGTCAAGTCATAGAACGTTGATAACGATCTAGACCGGTGGAGTGCTCACTACTGCGCCGAGGCCTCCCCCACCAGTTCCTTAGCCATCGGGGAATGGGTCTGCTGACAAGCGAGTCAGTGAAAAAAAAACTCCTTCCTGAAGTCCTCGAGTTGATCGGTCGTGAAGCAGGAGCTGTACTGCAGTCAATTTTCACGTGGTGAAAATTGGACTCACTAGGCCGATAGTTCGAACTTGTGCGCGGAGTGACGTGTGTTAGTTCGGTCAGGACGAAGTACGAGCGAGTACTGAATCCTGAAGTGGTGGTCGCGGCGCGGGTCACGGATTATCGCAATCCGTGAACGTGGGTTTGGGAATTCTCAATTTCCAAACGGTTCGTGGTTTCGAACGCGATCCCGTTCCTTCCCTATTTCCTTTTACTCCTAGAATCCCTCATCCCATTAACCTCCTGTCCGCAGAGGCCAATATACCCCCGCTGATATCCGCAGTGGGTATAATAACCTCCGCGACCCTCCGCCATCCTCCTAAACCCTTCCTTCCACCTCGGTCGTGGGGAATCATTTCGACTCGGCCCGCGGCTACGTCGCGCCGAGGGAGATTTGTTCCGCACGGTCGTAGAGTCATCTCCTTTATTCCCCGACCGATAGAAGGCTAAGCAATCTCCGCCGCCTCCGCGGCAGAGGTGTACCTGCCGGAGTTTGTCGTTCTCCTCCTCTCTCCCCGACTGGGAAAGCTCAAGCCATTCCGGCCGACTTCGTGTTGGGCAGGGGTGTACCGATCCCAACCAGTCGTCCCTATTATCCCGCGGCAGAGGAACAAAGACCCGCGCTTTAACCAGGCAGGTGATTTGTGCTCCGCCGCATCCTCGTCACCCTCCATCCCTCACCTCACTTTACCTAACAGGGCAGGAGAACCAGGAACGGCTAAGGTTAGCAGTGCCTGGAACTCCGGCCACAGACCAGCAGGGGGTAATAGCTTCCGCCCCCATTGGAAAGCGGCAGAGGCGTCCTCTCCCGGCTGGGTACCTTCCCGACTCCCTTCCCAAAACCCCTATTTTCCTACCCGCAGCAGCAGAGGCTGCCGCCTCCGCTGTAAAGGGGCAGGAGTAGCCATATTTCGGCCCTTCCTTCCCTATCCCCAGGAAACCCCTCCCTTCCTTCTTACGCCTCAGCGAGGGAGCAAACACTGCTCCTCGCTAGGTCGCGGCCGGTCCGCGCGGCCGCGGAATCCCGAATTCGCCACGCGGCGAGCGGGAAAGTTAAACGGCGCCCAACGACGGTACTTCCAACCGGTGAGGCAACCCCAAGCGCGGCGGGAGCCTCAAAAGGAAGTGTTGGACTCGTCGCCTTATCCCGACCACCCGCCGACTCGAGCTGGTTGGCCCGGAGCGACACCGGGATTATCAGGTCAAAATCCAGGTAACGGTTTTGCACCTCATAAATTGGCACCCGTGCGTGGGGCCGGTAACGAGGACAACAGTGTCAGGATGAGTGAGCACGGCGAGCGTGCCGAGCGGAGCGAATCCGAGGACGAGCGGAGGCCGGAAGCCGCCGCGGAAGACGTGCAGGAGTCGGCAAATGACCCACGCGTGTCATGGGTGTACAAGTTGCGCAAAGAAGAGGCAGTGAACATACTGAGACTCCTCAATTTGCCAACAGAAGGTACCCTGATGGAAATTCGGAGGATTCTTGTTGAATACCACCGGAGGGCTACAACCCCGCCGACCAACCCTAAGGTCATAGGCGAGGAGGCCGGGACTAGCCGGAGCGCCGCGGGAGAAGCGGGCTCAAGAAATGTTGTATCAGAAAGGCATCCTGATACAGCGGACCGAACTCCCAGACTTGGGATAAGGGCAATGACCGATTCCAACTCATTCATGGACCCGGGCGCGGTATGCGACAAGGTCCGGAGTTGGAAACTCTCATTTAACGGACAGGGCGATGCGCCCAGTTTTGTTGAGAGACTCCGCGAGTTACAGCAGGCTTACGGGTTGGAGGGCAATCAGTTGTTAGTTGCCTTACCCGAGCTGCTGGCGGGCCGATCCACCTTGTGGATGAGGAACCAGAGAGACAGATGGAGGAACTGGGGCGACTTCATGAACGACTTCAAGGCTAGGTACTACCCTTTGACGTACGATGAAGACCTAGACAACCAGATTTTAGCGCGGAGACAGCGCGAGGGCGAGTCAATCGACGAATATGTCGAGGATTTACTCACCCTGATGAGGCGGAGAGGCGACTACTCGGACGAGAGTAGGATACAGAGGTTGTATCGAAACCTCTCACCTCGATATAAATTGTATATCCACCAGACGGATGTACGGACGTTGGACGATCTGTTACGCTTAGCACGGCAGTACGAGCAGATTAAGTCCGAGGAAAAGCAACTTCGGCAAGGTGTACGAAATTGTAAGATCGAGGAGCCGCCGCGGGCGACAAGGCCCAAGGCAGAGGCTGAAAAGGTCCAGGGCAAGGTTAAACCTATCCCTGAAACCACGGAACCAGTGTGCTGGCAGTGTAGAAAACCAGGGCATTGGAAATCAGACTGCCCAGACAACGCTCCGTGTAGGCGATGCGGGAAACCGCGGAAGGACTGTAATTGTGGAAAGCAGACAAAAAAGTCTACTGAGACTGCGGTGGTGCGGTCGACAAGGCGGTTAGAATTGGACGCGGAACTAAGCCATGATAACCGGTTGTATATTACCGCCTACATAGCGGGCCAGAGGTGTCAAGCATTGCTAGATACTGGCGCGGAGTCGAACTATGTGAGCTCGGAAACGTTCGAGAGTCTTCGAAAGACAGGACTCGTGAGGAGTGAACCCGCGAAGCACCGCGCGATCCTCGCCAACGGGACAGCGGCGCGGCTAAGAGGGAAAATAGTGACAGACGTCACGATCGACCAGATAGTACTCCCATTGAGCGCTACTATCATGGAAGGACTCGGCGCTGATTTGCTCTTCGGAATGCAGTTTTTACGTGAGCACAAAGTTCACATTCACACGGACATTCGAGAAATTGAATGGGAACCGCGCGCGACCGCGCGCGAGGCGGTGGAACCCCCGCGGACACCGGCGGAGCGCCGTGATAAGGTGAAAACCGGAATGGCCCCTATCCAGACGCACTGCGAAGGGCGCCGCAAGAAGGACGACCGCATTTTTATGCGAGTTGGGTTCAAAGGAGTTGAACTCAACGCCCTGGTCGATACGGGAGCCGAATGGACGTACATTTCGGCCAACGTAGCCAGGAAAATTAAGGCGGCTGGAAACAGTAAGTCGCGGGCGGCCACTCATCAGCCTACTCTGATAAACGGCGAGGTGCTACCTGTCGCTGAGGAGTTGAGAGTAGCCGCGGAAATTTGTGGAAAAGAGTTTTTTCTACGGGTTGCGGTAAGTGACGAACTAGAGTCGGAAATGATTCTAGGTTTCAGTCACTTGAAAATGATGCGAGCCCGCATTGATATCCCCAAGAGGAGGATGCAGCTACCCACTTCCAGGTCAGGGAAGGCGGCAGCAACAATATCAGAACGAGTGCGTTTTGATGAGTTCCTAGCAGCGGAACTGAAAAAATTTGAGAACATACCCGGTATGACTCATATGTTATCCCACCGGATAAAGCTAAAGGACGGCGCGGAACCCTTCCGCCAACGCCCCTACCCTCGCAACCCTGCGATGCAAGAGGTGATCGACAAGGAGGTCAATGAGATGCTGTCACAACAGGTCATTGAACCAAGCAGTAGCGCATGGAGTTCGCCGATTGTGCTAGTTAGGAAGTCGAACGGAAAGTTACGATTTTGTATTGACTTCCGGAAAATGAACGAAATAACGCATAGGGATGCTTATCCACTCCCAAATATGACGGGAATTTTAGACCGGCTCCGTAAGGCCCGGTACATATCGTCTATCGATTTGAAAAATGGATATTGGCAAGTACCCTTGGACGAGGCGAGTAAGCCGTTAACGGCCTTCACCGTTCCCGGTAGAGGCCTATTTCAATTCAAAGTCATGCCGTTCGGCCTACATTCGGCGGGCGCGACGTTTCAGCGGCTATTGGACCGTGTAATAGGGCCGAAGCTCGAACCCAACGCTTTTGCCTACTTGGATGATGTTATAGTGTTGGGAGAAACACTGGAAGAACATATTCAAAACCTTGCGGAGGTTTTTAAGCGGTTGAGGGAGGCTGGCCTGATCATCAACGTGGAAAAGTGTCAATTCCTCAAGTCCGAGTTGAGATACTTAGGTCACATAGTGACGGAGCAAGGCCTACAGACAGACCCCGAAACAATCCGGGCTGTGGTAGATTTTCCAACCCCTCAGCGGATAAAAAAGCTACGTAGCTTTTTAGGCTTGGCATCCTGGTACAGGCGCTTTGTCCCCAATTTCGCGGACTTAGCAACCCCGCTACACCGCCTGTTGAGGACGAACACCAAGTGGCAGTGGGGTAAAGAAGAGGAGGCTGCTTTTAACAAAATAAAAGCAACACTCACCAAATCGCCGGTATTAACGTACCCGCATTTTGAGTTACCGTTCCAACTCCAAACGGATGCCTCAGATTACGGGCTAGGCGCCGTACTGACGCAGGAGATTGGCGGTGAGGAGAAGGTAATCGCCTACGCGAGCCGCGGACTGAAGGGAGCCGAGGCACGTTATAGCGTTACCGAAAAGGAATGCCTGGCGGTAATTTTCGCCCTCCGCAAATTTCGGCCCTATATCGAGGGGTACGAGACGACGGTGATTACCGACCACCAGTCGTTGACATGGCCGCGGGCCATCCCTAATCCTTCCGGACGCTTGGCGCGGTGGATTATGGAGATGCAGCAATTTAACTTGATCATCAAGTACAGGCGCGGCAAGTTGAATGTCGTGCCAGATGCACTATCTCGCTCTATACCGAGCGAGAAAGGCGAGGACAATAGGTCAGAGCTAGGAGATCCAGTGGCGACGACTAGCGACCGTATTCCAGACGACAACTGGGTACGAAAAATAAAGAGGGGCATCTCTCAGACTCCTGCAAAGTACCCCGATTACACAGTACGCAGCGGACTGCTTTACCGTCACGTATGGTCCAGGCGGCGGCAGCCGGACAAAGATAGCAGCGACGGATGGAAACTCTGTATTCCGCGCGAGTACCGAATGGAAATCATGAAGCAGAGCCATGATGCGCCAACCGCGGGTCACCAAGGCGTATACCGTACGTACGAGCGAGTAGCTCAGAGTTACTATTGGCCTGGACTCTACAGGGACATAGTAAGATACGTACGGAAGTGTGAGACGTGTCTCCGACATAAAGTGGAACAACGTGCCCCGTACGGGCAGATGACGCAACCGCGGCGGATATCTCATCCGTGGGAGACGGTTAGCACAGACTTGGTAGGTCCCCTGCCAAGATCCAAGAGAGGGAATAGATATCTCATCGTGTTCCAGGATCAGTTCACGAAGTGGACGGAGGCGCGGCCCATAGCACGGGCGGATAGCGTGTCGGTCCTCCGAGCTCTTAGGGAGCTGGTTATAGCAAGATTCGGAGTTCCGAAAATGTTAATTTGCGATAATGGTACCCAATACACCAGCAAATTGTTTAAGTCGTTCTGTGAGGATAACGGAATAACGCCATTTTTTACTCCGCCATATTCGCCGAGTTGCAATCCGACCGAGCGGGTAAATAGAGTGTTGAAAAACATGATTCAACTCTATCTCGGGGAAAGTCACGTGGAATGGGATCGGTACATTGCCGAATTTTGTTTCGCAATGAACACCGCAGTACACCAAGGTACGAAATTCACCCCAGCGTACTTGAATTTTGGCCGCGAGCTACGCGAGCCAGGCGCTTTGGAAGGCGGGTACACGGACGACCCTCGCCTTGAAGCGGAGTTGGGTAGTAAGCCTACCCAACTGAGGAGGTTGAAGATCCTATCACAATTGCGGGAAATAGTGGTAGACAACCTCGAAGAGGCCTACAAAAATACCAGCCGGTATTATAACCTGCGTAGGAGGCCTCTGAGAGTGATACCTGGGCAAAAGGTATTTAAGAGGGAACACTACTTATCCTCTGGAGTGAATCAATTCGCGGCTAAGTTGGCCCCGAAATTCTCTGGTCCGTACGAAGTCGTGAAAATGTTGAGTCCGACAACGGTACAGCTAAGGACCGAGGGGGGAAGGTTAATAGTCATTCACGCCAAGGATGTGAAGCTATTTCCCCCAAGTATAGAGGATGAAGAGGAAGAGGAAACACCGGTGCGAGTAGTCGCTCTGGCGGTGCGACAAGCGGGCTAGAAGCTACTCGACCTGCATGTCAGTAAACTGCGGGCGAGGCGAGCAAGTTGCCGCGCGAAGGGTTCGCAGGGGTGGGTGCGAGAAACCCCCCCGAGCGAATGACGTCACCACCTGTCGGTACAGACAGAGTGGGGACGAATCCGAAAGGGAAAGGCTAGAGGTTTTCCGAGGCGGGAAAAACCTGATTACACACCATAAGTTTATGGCGGTGTAATAGGCTCACCCACATAAAGTGTGGCCGGACTTGTTATAATAGCCTACCTAAGGTGAGAGAGCGGAACAACACACCCAGCGTTCCGTTCTCAAAATATAACAAGAGAGAATCGTTCCCCCTATTAACGCTTAGCAAAGAGCGTCAGATAACAATAACAGAAGGTTATTGTTATCGAAGGAAGAAAGGGTGATTCTTTCTAAGTATTGTCTTACGACATAATGTAAGATGATAATCCGAATAAAGTATTTTTCTTTATTCGGATGATACCCTGAATATTGTGTCGTGTTATTCGGGGGCATTATGTGATAAATATTTGCATAATGGATAGCCGTGGCTATGTATTAACGAACGGGGCTGTTCGTTAAGGAAGTAGTTATTTTCAATTGAAAACTGAAAATAACTGAGGAAAATTATTCCTAGAATTTTAAAGCTGTAAGCTTGAAATAACGAGTAGCCTGGCAAGCACTCGTTATTGTAGCTCTGAGATATCACAGAGATATCGGGTCGGTGACAATTGATAAATTTCGGGGTAGAAATTATCAATTGTCCACCTGAATCTGACCGTCGGTCAGGGAGATAAGGTACCTCGTTCACCGAGCCTTATCTGTACAGGTAGAAACCGGTGATCGGTTCTATCTGAATAACAAGCGTCAGTCTACTCCGGATCATCACCGAGTCAGCCGTGCCGTGTAGTGTTGTGCAATGCCGTCCAAACGCCTCGGATTTCTCGACACGTTTCTCGGCCTAGCCGAGGCACGTTCGCGTACGAACCGCATGCGGTACGCGCCATTCCAGAGTCTGAAGACGAGACATTGGAGTCTCCCTATTAAGGCTCTGGTCAGTCCACTCTCCCGGCTTAGTCGCGGAGTGCTTTGGGCTGTGCCGGTCAAGGTCGACGACAAGACGGCCGTCGCCGTTGTCGACCCGGTCACGCACCGGATACGGTTGTTTGATCCGCTTAGGATCATCAACCGGCCCCAGCGCGCTAGACTGGTAGCGTTAATCCGCCAGTTTAGCAGGGCAAAGAAGGTAAGACAGTGGGAGTCTTACGACGAATCCCGTTACCGTAACGGCGACGCGGACCTACCGCGGTGGCAAGCGGAGCGGGTCATCGCGTGTCAAATCGACGACCTAATCCGCGGGGCCCCAATACGTGGTTCCGTGGACCCTGATGAGGCCGTCGAGGAGATCCACACCTCCTACCCCACCTTAGCGCGCCCGCGGGATCCCGCGGCATCATCCACGGTCGCCGCACCTGGCGACCGGCATCAACGCCGGGTTCAGGCAGTGACAATGGTGACCGTCGGCGACATCTTAGCGGCGGCCGACCCCTTCGACAGCCTCCCTCCGCTGAGCGCCGCGGAGGAGGAGGCGTTGTTGGGCGAAGGAGGTGGAGACTTCTCGCTGTCCCCGTCATACTACGCGGAGGATGAAGACCTCATTCCTGCCCTGCCGCGGGCGGAGGAGAGACCCTCGTGGGTCGAGATGTGCGAGGGCTGGGACAACATGACCCAGGAACGGAAGCAGCTTTGCCTTCCGCCGCTCCGGCTTCCAGATCCCTTAGGGGAGGAAGACGGGGCGGAATCACCTGCGGACCCCGCCGAATCGACGGCGGAGGCTTCCGAGGAGGTGATGGGCGCGGTGGCCGTTATTACGACCCCCGCGGAGCCAGCGGTCGGCACCCCTTCCGAGATGGAAAGACCGGGGTGTTCCGACGTGGCGATGGAGGAAGAGGCGGATTTAGTTCCCTTCCTCGAGGTCCGAGAAAGGGACGATCGTGAGACGGGGTCGCTGGTAGTGCGGACCGTCTCAACGATGACGGAGGCGGCCGAACCCGGTAGTGGCTCGGCGCCGTTTGTTGCGGTTCCCAAGCCCGCGGAACCAACGCAACGACGTCGTGTACGACAATCGTACACGATGGGCCGTAGGCACCGAGCGGGACGCCCACGTGTGAGGGTGAAGCTCGCGGACGGCCGAAGGATCTGGGTGCGAGATTGCTGAGTTTAAGGTAACTCCACCCAGCCACCCGCCACCCACGACACAGGAACACTCTGCTAGCTCCCCTCCTCACCCCACTCCTCTAAGGGGCAGTGGCTTTTCCGCTCCGGCCTATTCTCTCTTTTCCCCAACCACTTAACCTTCCTCCTATGAGCAGGGGCATAGTGTTTCGGCTTTCCTACCTCTTTCCCCCCCCCATCCCCTAGTAGGTCGGGTGTGTCACGTGGCAAAGCCGTGACGGCCGGATAATTAATTAAATGATTAATTATTTAATTAATTATTGTTGGGGCGCCCGGCCAAGTAGAGAGGAGCAGCCACCGGTCAAGTCATAGAACGTTGATAACGATCTAGACCGGTGGAGTGCTCACTACTGCGCCGAGGCCTCCCCCACCAGTTCCTTAGCCATCGGGGAATGGGTCTGCTGACAAGCGAGTCAGTGAAAAAAAAACTCCTTCCTGAAGTCCTCGAGTTGATCGGTCGTGAAGCAGGAGCTGTACTGCAGTCAATTTTCACGTGGTGAAAATTGGACTCACTAGGCCGATAGTTCGAACTTGTGCGCGGAGTGACGTGTGTTAGTTCGGTCAGGACGAAGTACGAGCGAGTACTGAATCCTGAAGTGGTGGTCGCGGCGCGGGTCACGGATTATCGCAATCCGTGAACGTGGGTTTGGGAATTCTCAATTTCCAAACGGTTCGTGGTTTCGAACGCGATCCCGTTCCTTCCCTATTTCCTTTTACTCCTAGAATCCCTCATCCCATTAACCTCCTGTCCGCAGAGGCCAATATACCCCCGCTGATATCCGCAGTGGGTATAATAACCTCCGCGACCCTCCGCCATCCTCCTAAACCCTTCCTTCCACCTCGGTCGTGGGGAATCATTTCGACTCGGCCCGCGGCTACGTCGCGCCGAGGGAGATTTGTTCCGCACGGTCGTAGAGTCATCTCCTTTATTCCCCGACCGATAGAAGGCTAAGCAATCTCCGCCGCCTCCGCGGCAGAGGTGTACCTGCCGGAGTTTGTCGTTCTCCTCCTCTCTCCCCGACTGGGAAAGCTCAAGCCATTCCGGCCGACTTCGTGTTGGGCAGGGGTGTACCGATCCCAACCAGTCGTCCCTATTATCCCGCGGCAGAGGAACAAAGACCCGCGCTTTAACCAGGCAGGTGATTTGTGCTCCGCCGCATCCTCGTCACCCTCCATCCCTCACCTCACTTTACCTAACAGGGCAGGAGAACCAGGAACGGCTAAGGTTAGCAGTGCCTGGAACTCCGGCCACAGACCAGCAGGGGGTAATAGCTTCCGCCCCCATTGGAAAGCGGCAGAGGCGTCCTCTCCCGGCTGGGTACCTTCCCGACTCCCTTCCCAAAACCCCTATTTTCCTACCCGCAGCAGCAGAGGCTGCCGCCTCCGCTGTAAAGGGGCAGGAGTAGCCATATTTCGGCCCTTCCTTCCCTATCCCCAGGAAACCCCTCCCTTCCTTCTTACGCCTCAGCGAGGGAGCAAACACTGCTCCTCGCTAGGTCGCGGCCGGTCCGCGCGGCCGCGGAATCCCGAATTCGCCACGCGGCGAGCGGGAAAGTTAAACGGCGCCCAACGACGGTACTTCCAACCGGTGAGGCAACCCCAAGCGCGGCGGGAGCCTCAAAAGGAAGTGTTGGACTCGTCGCCTTATCCCGACCACCCGCCGACTCGAGCTGGTTGGCCCGGAGCGACACCGGGATTATCAGGTCAAAATCCAGGTAACGGTTTTGCACCTCATACTATTGAGTATGTTTTACATTAAATTATGATCACATTGCTTAGTCAGCTTGGAAGTAGTCATGCTTCGAAATCATCACGTTAAAGTTTTCGAATCACTGAAGTTAATTTTGCAATAATAAATTATCATTTCACAACGTCCAAAACCAACAAAAAAACATTCAATTAATTTGCAATGCTGGGAATCATCATAAAGGTGGAAAAAGACCTGACATGGGAATGAATATAATATCGGTGTTTATTATAGACGGAATGACATTCACATGTGCAAAATTCAATCAAATTCATAATTTATGTAACATACTAGCCGGGAGCCATTCAACGTTCGTATTTCCGATTGAATCAATATTTAAAATTTCCTATAGAATTCAACAGTGTCTGCTTGACTCTATAAGTTACTCTCTTCAAATCATTCTCACATCTTCTTTTTCACTCATACGCCCGTTTTTTACTCAGCTTTCATCGGATGAGTGTATCGAATGAGCAGGATGATTGGATGAAGGTTCTAACATCTTAGCAATCCCTTCCCACTCAAAGTGAGATGAGATAGGAAGAGCAGCTGCTCTTTTAAAGATAAAACTTTTATAAGGAATCTCGATTCCGAATCTTCAATAAAATTCAGACTGATTCACACTTCAATTCTGATGATGTGCTCTATGAACAGCCAATAAAAAAGATCTTTAATTATCCATCAAAATATCAACCTTTTTATAGGCATCATTGACTGTATTGTAGATGATATTTTTCTTATAAGATCTCATATATTAACTCTAATAAAAAGAACACTATATTCAATCATTTAGGCTAGGTACTGGTAGTTTTTATTTATTTTTAACAAGTTTGTAACAGATTTTTTGAAGTACTGTATTTCAAAACTATGATATAATATTGTACAATATCAATAACTCTATATTATATTGCAATTCAATTTTAAAAATGAAAAGCACTTTGTTCATGTTGCAGTCCTATATTTTTTAACCAGTACCACAGATGAACCATTCTACGATTCAATCTATTCATGAGATGTTTAATCTAAGCTAATACTACCGAAGCCGGAGTTCATGATCTAGTACAGTGCATAAGAGCACAATAATGCACCTCTTTTTATGTCTTCCTGTTTACTTGAAAGAGTTGCAGAAAATGTTTCTGTTAGAGAAAAACAATAAGCGGTAATTTCAAGTTAGTTTTGAAGGAACTGATAATTTAGCGAACTGACAAATATACAGAAACTTAATTTGTTAATTTGGAATTCCCCAAAATGCTATTAATTTAGACTGAAGAAGTGGATAAGGCGCCCGACCGGCAATTGGGAGGTCTGTGTTTCGATTCCCTGCGGTGACTGATATTTTTGTACAGTAGCATTCATTGATTTTCATCAGCTATTTAATGCTGTTGTCGATATCCGTTCTTGTGGAAGACTTCAGTATAAATTTATTTATTTATTTACTTTCTTTTATAATACTATATATCTTTCTTTTTTTATTTCACTTTATTTCAATTTGTATACTCTGTATTGTCATTGTGTTAAGAGGGCAAGCATGGGAGTCATCCTTGTGCCCTCATCTATTTTTTGAATAAATAAATAAATTAATTAATAGCACTTGAAGAAATTCGAAATTAGGAAATTTCAATTTCAACTCTTTAGACTTAGAGACATAAAACAAAATACATATTCAACTGTTCATGTAATCAATATATAATGTGCCAATCTAGACTTTATTAGAGCATAAAAATAACACAACTAATATATACGTTCAATTGAAAACTTTATTTAAATATTATAAGTCAATCTCTGTAAGGGCAGAGAAAGTTTTGAAGTTTCATTAGATTGAATAAATCATGGATAAGCTGATTCAAATAAACAAGAGTATCTGATCCCAACTGATTAATTGATAATCAAATATAACAAATTAATAATTAATGAATCAGAATATTTTTGTTCTACATGCTTAATCAAGTTCAATCCGCCATTATTATTAACATTAACTGCGATAATATTATTAATAAATCATTTCACATTAATGAATCATTATGATCAAGTCAACTCATCCAAGCTGATGAATTCACTGCAAGTAATAAAGCATTAGCCAAGACATGAATAAATTAATCATAATATTACTGAGTTATAATCAAGTCCATCTCGAGCTTATAAATTCACTACTGTTAAACTTTGTGCTGGTTCTTTGAAGGCACCAAATGGCTCTGTTTTTGCGACAGCACTCTTGGTTTTTGCACCTGAAGTCCTCCGTGATTAAGTCCCCCAACTTAGACTGAACTTGGTAAGCTTTTGGTGACACAGTTAAGTCACCAGCATGCGGTCAAGTTTGCAGGTAGAAGCTGTGAAACATCAACTATGCATGTGAATAAATGAGCTCGCTGGTTATCCTCCTAATCCTTCCCAGAACACAGACCTTGACATTTGAAGTAAACTAGTAGAGGTAACAAAGTTAGGGAGATCAAAAGCCCCACTTTCACCATACAGAATATTTCCTTATAGAATTACAATTACTAGCGGCTCTGGTAGCGCAGTTGGTTGGAGCGCTTGTCTGAGATAAGATAAGGCTCCAGCTGGCTTCGTTCCCAGGTGCCTTGGGTTCAAATCTCATTCAGCCATCGATGTTTCTCATTATTCGCCCATTCACCTTACTCTTACTACCCACGCACAAGTATTCAAACACACGTGGGCATCAGCAATAGAAAAACCTATTTCTAACAATAATATAAAGCAGGTATACCACAGATCTCTCAAGTTCTTTTATACACGTTATTTGGATTCATGATTATTTGGAATTGTTAGGGATGCTGTATAGTTTTTAATCAATTTTCATGAATGCATTTTCTAAAGAATTGTCTTTAAAGATGTTGCATAGCTTTTACATGATGTGATACAATATTTTGTCAACTTTTTCAAGACTTTTTTGTTTCTAACTGAGCATTGAAATTCAAGTCCTGTAAAAATGAAAGTTTTGTGGAATTTGTCGACATTTCAGTTCATTCATCACAGATTTACTTTTTCAATTATAATTTACATGAATGATTCATGATTCAGGACTTTACAGGACAGAATACTCAATGTGTTTTCTGTTTTATAACTGGAATTTGTTATTCACTGTTTTTTCTTTTTTCAAAAGAAGTAAAAAGAGCAATAATAATTACTACGAACTGGATTCGGGTGTTCTTCCGACTTTGCAGAGTTTGAAGAACAAGATCAACTTTTATCAATAGTGTTTGAAGTTTAAAAGAAACACAATAAGTAACTCTTTTCTTGGACAGATACTGGTGCTCTTGAAATGAAAGTAACTTCAAGAGTAGAAATACATTGCTCACTGCTAGCATTCTCTTTCGCTACGGCTTAGCGGAATACGAGATAGGAATTTTCAACTGAGTTGACTGTTTTAAAAACTGAGTAAATTTCTACGTGGAACTTTTAACTCATTATTTCTAAGTTCACTTTATTCTGGACTCAAAAATATTGTCACGTACACCACACAACAGTAAAATTTTGGAGGAACCGAGTTTTAAAAGTATCATTCCTCATCTTGATGGTTCACTTGTGATTTAAAAAAAAAGAGAACACTAAAATTACTTTATATTATTACTCTCAGGCTTCAGAATTCAAAGTTCTATTATGCCACTGTGTAATAAAATTTCATCAAGTGCATATGGTATAGAAAGTATCAGGTATGGTATAAATATTACGTAAAATTATGTACGGTATAGCATATTATGTACGGTATGTACAGAAAGCATCCATGTCCACTGTAGTAGATGGTCATAAAATAATAGAGCACTATTAATATTATAAATTACAAAAATGACAATGACGTTTTATGATGGAAGCATTTCCTCTATAGTTTATCAGCGTTATTTAATCAACTGAGTCAAGTACAGGAGGCTTCTGTAGCATAATTAATACCTAGATTACATTCCAATGACTGAATTTATAATTACAACTAGTGCAGTACCAATATGCAATAAGTTATATGATAAGCTTTATTAATCATTGTTTTTTTGTTTTTTTAAAGGTGGACTAATAACTCTACGGTATAGAGAAAAATTATTACTCTTTCATAAAAATAATGATAGCATCCACTTCAATTATTATTCTGTTAGGTGGAAATCAATCATTGTACGCTAATATTTGAAGTGTTTCATTAGAAGTGAAATTTTTATTAGAAGGGTTTCAAGTGATAGTGAAGTGGGAAAGTGATAGCCGCAAATCGTAGCAAATATCCGTTCAGTCAATTAAGATAAGCTACAAACTCCTGGGCCCTCTTTGTATTGTTGACCGATTGACTTGACCAGCAAAAAAGTGTTGATAAAATAAAACTTGGAAAGGTACCCCTAGACCCCTGGGGGGATACTTCCAGACCACAACTTGACTATTCTAGACCCCCTGATACCTCCCAATCATCTTAACCACAAGCCGCCATTGAGAGGGCCTACCGTTTATCATGAATACTGTACTCCAACATAAATATAGATACATATGTAAGTTAGGCAAGCCGCCTCGGCTGACTAATAGGTCAGTCTTCGCTATCTCAAATCACATGTTATTTGATGATTAAACAAACATTCATTCTTTTCAGTGAAGTCTAATGGTGAACGTGTGTGTTTTGTTCTAATATTCCTAACTTATATAGATATAACTAGATCCACGAACCCACTCATAGTGTTCCCTCAACAAAATTCACGATTACATTTTCCTCGCACTGAAAACTTGACACAGATCTGAATAAGAGAAAATTTATAAGTTTATCTGCAAAGTTCTCAAGAGTGGAATATTCCCTTGAGATCAAAATTAATTCACTTGGATACTGCTGAAGCGGCTGGTTGAGTTTGAGATGCTTAATTGAAATGAAGGAAGAAGGATGCTTGTCTATGAAGAAGAAAAAAGAGGGAAGAGGAATATGTAAAATAAGACTAGCCTACTCACAAAAGTTTACCAGTGCAAACGAGAGATTCTCATCAAATGGAAGGTTAAATATTTTGAGTACAGATCAAGATAATATTTTGTCTGTGTGCAGGCCTACGCATATTTAACTAGAAATTAGTACTTATTGATGCTATGCTGAAAGAAATTGGAATTCATTTTCATTTTTGAATTAATTAATTTTCGCCACGTCACTTTTACTCTTAGGCTATTTGTAAAATGAGGCAAATAATAATACAGTACTTTAATTACTATTCGAAGAAGATTTATTGTTCATCACAAATATTTATAATTCATTGATCATAAGCGAATCTTTGAATTAATATTTACCGTACAATTTTCATTCATTTATCAAAAATATATAGTATAAAACATATTTTATCATCCACTTGAGCGAATCTTTGAAATTTGAAACTACATTAGTCATTACATATCGATCGAACATTTAAACTGAAGTGTATTACTGTATTTCTTATTGGCTTTTGTTTTCACCTTATTATTTTTTAGACCTAATTTTATTGGATAATATCAATATCTTACATAAAATGAGGCGGAATTACAGTAAAATAAATACTTTAATGCCAGATATGCCGGAATACCAGAAATACATTAATACCGTAGGTCTACTATTTGTAATAATACCAGAGAGAAATCTTATGAGTTTTTTTGGGTGGTGGTGTCAAGAAAAATTCGAGAAGGGTAGATATTTCCTAAAAATAATAAAAGGGCTCTTTACACCCTCCACAAACTTTCAAAAATTGAATCAAGGGTTTGGTTTGATGACAGTGTTTAATTTTGCGTTTGTGATTATCATTGAGTTCATAGAGTATGTTCATCTGTGCAAGCACCCTTATTCTTGGGCGTAAGGTCTACTGTTCACAGAACTAGTTATATTCTTTCACTTATACTGGAGGAAGCTTCTCCTTAGAAGCGAAATGCATTCCTTCTGTATGAGCGAGTAAAAATCATAATTTAAATAGATATACAGTGACAGTTTCAATACATTAGACTACCATATTCACCAGCTCTTTTCATTTTGACTCATTTCCGATAACACTTGCCTCTCACTTTGAACGCCAATCGCTGTGAGATAGGAGAACCTCCAAAAGACAGCAAATATTGGGCTTTATTAGTAGTTTGCAGCTCTTTCAGTAAAAAATGCGTTTTTTCTTTGCATTCTACCAGTATGAAACAGCTTTGGCATTACTCCAATCTGGGGTGCACTTCGTTCACCTGCCACGTCTCTCTACACAAACCACATCTTCTTGTTTCAGGGCCTGGCTACACGAACATATAATAAACATGGCGTACAGTATTTTACATGAATAAACGTTTCTTCAGGGGAAACTGTTGGATCAACGTACATTACGTTTGTTCAGCCGATGACAAGCATGTGTAATTGATTTAAAAATATCAATTGATACTTTTTAATCAATGGCACAATATTATGCACTAGTTACCCTAATTACCATATAAATTCGTTGAGGTGAGGCCTTATTTTTATGTGAAAGGAGATCTTGTACGCTATAAAAAGCTTTATCAACTAAATATTGATATATAGCCTAAACCACTAGGCTATCTTCCTTAACCTTTTGCACATAAAGCTTATTTAGATGTACAAGTCTTGAATAAAATCAATTTTTCAGAGGTATGACGTGACACATAGAACGCTATTGAACTTTCACCTTTGATATAGGTGGGATAAAAGCTCATCTCACCCAAGAAAAGGCCACTTCACAATATACATCACTATCTCTGTGTTTCAGTCTAGTGACGTACGGTGGGCTACTCTACTGGCATTGTTCCTGTAAGGTAAGCACTATAGAGGCGGTCTCGAAATCATGAATCTTCCCATTCAGGCTCTATAGATACTATTACTCTCTTGGATTTCTTGTTCCATAACGATCTGCGTTGTTAATAATAACTTTTGTTTGTAAGTTCTTGCAGTCAGTTTCATATTGTGAATTATTATATTATATATTCACAATATGAAACTGACTGCAAGTCGTTAAATTTACAACAAAAAGTTACTATTACTCTCTTACAGGGGAAAATCCCCCCCGAAGTTCTCAGCCGACACTAAAAAAAGATTTATTTGTGTCTTTAATGCGGTTGATGACCTTTCTTTAGGTGATATCCCCTGAAAACATTTCTGGATTCACCCCTACCCCATTAGTATTATTACTCTATTATACAATATTGCTATATAATCTATATTATAGGCCTACTTCTCTATAGTATAATACTGTTCATTAGGAATTTATACTCCTGAATATTGGTAAATCACGCATTAACTCAGCCTACTTAAAAACATCAATAATCATTGACCATTTCAAGTATATATTTTATGAGATAATTTTCACCTTCCTTAGAAGTCAGTTTTGTCTTTGATAATATATAACTTCTGTATTTTCAAATAAAATAGTCTCTTGTCTCTTCTTCTCTCCTAATGTATTGGGCACAATAGCTATACTAGCATGCCTATATTTATTTCAATGACATAGATGAAAGAGGAAATTCCCTCAAAAATTATCTGAAAATATCGATAGAGGGACCTAATCCAATCAATAACCAATGATTTATTATAGACTATAATTTATTAGAAGTATAAATAAAGGTTTAAATACTTGCGTATATATTAACTGGTATCCGGAGGCTAAATAATTCAATATAGAAGTATATAACATTTCATAAAATAATAATTATAGCCCACCAACGGAATTAAACTTCTTTAGAATATGGTAGCGTTTTTATTCACTTAACTAATTGAAATCATAATAAATTATGTATATTATAAACTTAAAAAACACTTTTAAAGTGAAATTGACTCACGTTATGGCGTGACGGCCGTTTCGCTCTGTTGTCTAGAGCATCATCAGACGACCCACAGTACACTGATTCAAGGCATGAGTTTGAGGGTTATGTATGTTGGAATGGTGAAGGGGTGGGTATGAGTAGGCGGGAGGTTTGAAATTGGGATTATTTTGTCAAATAGAGTATGTGAGAAGAAGTTAAGTTGATCATTTAAAATGTTGTCAGGTTGCTGCTTTGCATGTTTGTATATCTCATATTGTTCTAAAACATTGAGTTTCTGGCTTTTGTGAGTGAAGTGTAGTGTGTCTAAATTAGTGTCAATGTCTGTATAACTGTGGCCTGTTGAAATGATGTGTTCAGCAAAAGTGGACTGTGTGTTTGGGTGTGAGATGGCTCTTGTGTATTCTTTGAATCTAGTGGTGAATGTCCTGCCAGTTTGTCCTATATAGAACTTGTTGCAGTCATCACATTTCAATTTGTAAATTCCAGATCTGTTGTACTTGTTTTGAGATGTTGTCTGAGAATGCAGGTGTTTTTTGAGTGAATTAGTTGTTCTGTAAGCTATTTTATATTTGAGTTTCCTGAATGAAGCTGCTATTTTATGAGTTTTGTTGTTGAGGTAGGTAAGTGTGATGAATAGTTTATAATACATATTAGTGGAAACAAGATGGATCTTCAACATCAAAATTATGTATTATAGGCCGTAATAGATACCATATTAGAACAATATACAGAATTTAAACGATCAATAAATTATTGATGCGGCAGGCCTATTTCTGTTGCTAGTCTTTGTCTAGCCAAGTTCTTATTACAGCTTGTCTGTTATCATGTCATCCAAGGATCCAAGCACTCCATTATTAATGACATCATAATGGAGAGAGACTGTACTAAATGCTAGCTTATAGTGGGTATTAACAATGCCCAGGACACTAATTCAACTGTGCATTGGGGTATAATTGCTCCCCAAGTAGTATGATATTCCACCTAATAACAGCATCTCATCCTGCTAGTCCCGAGAATAGGCTACATGAGGACCTTCAAACTGAGCAATAATTCTGATGAACATCTCTCGCCTATTTGTCAGCGGTTTATAGTTTTTAAGCTATGCCATAATCTAATCCATCTTCATAAACTTCGAATGTAGATACATTCTGTGTGGCTCATTAACAGAGTCATTTCCACATTTTTTCGGTGAAATTCAGTAATATTAAAAATAACCAATTCTATTTAAGATATTCTCAACAACATTATAAAACAAAATCTAACTTGTGACCCTAACATAGTGTAAAATTTTACTTATTCGAACGCACATTACAATGCTCTTCAATTTTCATCAATAACTGTCAATTTTTATTGGTTAACTAAATTCGGTTTGAAATAGATATATTGATGCAGACTCTACCGAAATAACAATTTGTCTACTAAAATACGTATCATTTTCAATACAAATTGAATATGCTATTTTGCGTTGAATTTGACTTTTTTATACTCAACTTGAGTTGAATTTTTTCAGCTAACATATATCAGTGGCCGATCGTAGTTTTTCAAGGCATTGTTTTAGTCCAGTCAAATTAGCAAAAAGTAAAAAAATGACATTGCTGTAAATCGAGATATACGACCAGAAAAACATTTCGAATTAGCATACTAAAAGTCCTCAAGAACCTAATTGTACTTTGGCCGCCATTTTGGAAAAACTGTAAAGTTTTCTCAAATTACAGTATTATAATATACGTCAAATTTCAGATCTTTTTTTTATTGCTGATGATGCCCACATGAGTCCAAGACTTGTGCGTGGGTAATGAGGTGAATGATTACATATAAATGCCTGACGGTGGAGCGGGATTCGAACCCACGACCACTTAAACGACCGCAAGCTGAAGTTGCGACGCCCCAACCAACTGCGCTAAGCGGCCATAATGAGGTCTAATAAAGACTTGGACAGGAAATGTTACGTTTGTATTTTTTAAAGAAAAAAGAATTTGATACTTTAGTTGCACCTATACAAGTCACAAGTTGGAATTTTTAAAAAATTTGGTAAATTTTTAGAAAAATTGACAATTTTGAATTTTTGTATAGGCTAATTAAAGCGGCTGTATTTCACTATTGGTAGGACCGAAATTTCAAAATCCCTCTGCGGGAAATGAAGTTTTCAACAATTTGAAACCAATTTCACCTTTTTATCTCTAGTAGTTTTTAGCTGCATCTATTCGAGAAATTCCATGCAACCCCAAAAACCCCTAAAACTTTGTTTGAGAGCTAAAACAAATCTTCCAAAGAATGCGTTTCGATACTCACCTTTAAAATTTTGTTCCTGAGAATCCACACCATCAGAAACGCAATGCGGTCGCCCAGAAATGCAATGAAAATTTAGGGGGGTGGGTGGGGGAGAAGGGTTCTTAAATTCGGGCCCTCAAAACTATTGAACGTCGTATCCGATTAAACGACGCGTCATTCTTTTCAGCTTATTAAGGTGGTTTAAAAAAACGTACAGTATTTCTTACTAGACAATCAAGTTTTTCCGTTTGTTACTTAATACAACACCGTCTAGTGTAGATGATGTAGTAGTCAAAGCAACTTGCTTCGGTAGTGAGAGCTAGCTGCCTCATCTGTAATGTTTTCCATGACTAAATACTTGATGAACTATTCAATTATTTAACCTCTAGTGAAATCTTGATGAACAACACCTGGTGATTGGCTGATTGAGCTTCTTCTCAGAAGTGAAATGCATACCTCCAGTTTTATTGATTCAAAATAAAAATCAACTAGAAATAAACAGTTTAAATACTAGCTGGTATATATTACATGAATTTTGAAACAGTGAATGACAAGTCTTTTTCGCCACACTAGGACGTAATGAGCTGTTTTTCGTGCGTCATATGGAGGCCGAAAGTGTTCGGTTTCCTTCGAGGTCTGTAAACGTTTACCGCCCTAGGGTGGAAAAGAAAATGACCTTGAATGACAGCTGATCGTGTCTGGATACAGCAGTCATGATTGTAAAAATGAATCCTTCCAACTTTTATGTAAAACAAAAAGATTTAAACCATCAATAAATGTTCATTTTTTATAATTTAATATGTACGTAGTATTTAAAATGTCAAAAATGATCACTTTCTATAACTTAATATGTAATATTTTGTAGTTTTGATATCAAACAATAGAACCTTTTTATTCAACCTACAGAGCTCTGGGTGGGAATTTTGTGAACTACTACAACTGTTGCTAACCTCTCTTGGTTGGTTAGGTTTTTTGTTTTTAGGAATTTTGTCTACTACTGCAACTGTTGGTAAAGGTTACTGTTGGTATAGAAAGGTTAGTTGGTTAGGTTTTTGGTTTTTTATGCAGGTTTTGAATCAGGAACAGGAATAACAAAAAACCTAACCAACTAACCTTTTGGCGTACAGTTGTTGTAGTAGTTGACAAAATGCCCACCCAGAGCGCTGTAGGTTGGATAAAGAGGTGATAGCCGTTCCTTGTATTCTTGCAAGTACCATACATAGCCTTAAAATTTAGCTTTCAAAATTTCCAACATTGTTGTTTTGTTATTTTGTGGTGTGGCGAAAAATAGCGTTCGCAACACGGGCAAAAATGTTTTGCCGGCTCTCAAACGCTTCAAGTTCTCGACTTCGTCTCGAACTTGAAAACCGCGATCTCGAGCCGGCAAACACACATTTTCAGCCCTAGGTGCGAAATATACTATTGCATTACACCAAATGGCCCGCGACAGCTGAGGCTCCTTCTTATATAATGTTTTAACCAGTTAATATTTCTATTATTGTTCAGTAGATGTCTTTAACTGTCACGGTAGCACCAATGCATAATTCAACACAAATTTACAAGATTGCTCAGGATGCATACTTGGCGAACTGTTCCAGAAATTGTAAATAATATTCAGTGGCGTGACTATGCCGGTATCAGGGGGACAGATCCTTTCCAAAGACAAAGTAAATTTTGGGCTTTTAACAAGCCTTGAGAGACAACTTTCAACAAAAGTCAAGAAAAATGTCTGGATTTGCTAAAAATGTTGTTTTTAGAGGGCTTATTTTATTAAACTTTCCGGAGGAGTACCCTGAACTCCCCATTTAATAGAATTTTTTCAAGTGCAATTTACGGCACCTCTAGGGAATCAAAAATAGAACGGTGATGGTAGTTTCAAGTAGGCCTGCTCCAAATCTTTTTAGTAAAACAGAGAGAGTCCAGATTTCCCATTGATTTATAATGATGCAAGGACTACGAGATAAAATTTACTTTGACTCAAAACGTGGTTTGAATTGGATGAATTAATGGCTAGAATCGCTTTAAATGTGATTTTAGAAAAATTATTTTTCAAAGCTTTCCGGGGGAGTAATTTCGAACACCCTTTAATTAATCATTGCCTTTATTATCATTAACTTCATGAATTGCTAGAGTTCTCTCCCCACTTTGCCTCTTATTTATAGTTTATCCTTGAATCTACTCTCCAATTCAAACTGATTGCATACTTCCCCCCACCCCCCACCCCCTACACACTAATCATCGAGCAACGCCACTGATAATGATTGAAAATTGAGAACGATTCTGGCCCTCGAATTTTACTGGAGTAATAATTTTGGCCATGAGGCTAGAAAGTTTGGAGACCCCTGGTTTAGATAATTGAACGAGCGAAGCGAGTTCTTCCTTTTGACTTGAGGCTCGAGGCGTTGTGTGTTTGTTTGTGTGTATGTTCCACCATAACTTTCGAACGCCTTTATCAATCAACTTCAAATTTGAAACACAGATTTTTGGTATCTTTAGACACGTCAAGTTCGTTTGCCAATGAAATTGACCCACTCCTTCATCCTTTTTGAGGCGAAACAAAAGGATAGGTTCTCACCCCTTCATTAATATATCTATATATTACTATATTTAAGAAAATAGTTGTTTTCACCACATGGAATTCGCAATAGATTTCAAAATATATTTTGAGCTATCATCAGCTGTAGGTGAATAAATGCGATCAGGCTTTTTATAGGATCTCTATAAGCTGATATACTAATTTCAAAGCCCTGATATATGGATATGTAAACAGCTGTTTTTCATGTGGTAAATATATCTTCTCTATAGATTGATACACTAATTCCATTGCCCTGATGTATAGGTATATGAGAACGATAGGTCTTTTTTGTGGAAAATAAATGTGTGTATCAGAGCAACAATGAAATTGAACTTCAAGTGATAGATGTCTTGTGAATTTTATCTAAATCATTATTTTCAGCCGTTTTTCGCTACCACCTTCCCCTACGATAAGCTTCCCAAATGAGTTTCCCTTTCCAAAATTAGTTGTCTGCAAGCGAGTTCTCCAGCCCGTTGGGCTCACTAGTAGGTACTATTTTTTATGAAAAACATTTCTGCTCTGCTAAAGGTTGATGTAATTTAGAATTTAGTATTGATATAATAATTATTAAAATGTTATCCATTCCATAACATCTAGCCTATTGAGCTAATAGAGTTGATAGTTCAGCAATTAATTACCTTCATACTTCAACTAACTTATATCCTATAAAATCCACTTTTATGTTTCACTACTCTTCTGCTCTACATGCATTTTCCTATGATCCTACCTTCATTTTCTTTCTCCACAATGCTTTTTTAATTCTCTAATTTCATTTATTAATCTTTCTGAGCCAGGTAAATTTTCCGATTAAATATAATTTCAAATTTGGAATCCAGATTATCTTGTCGTTTCCTTACTCCGAATTTCTTCATTCTTCTCTGTTTCTTTCTATATTAAATATTCAATGACTTGCAGTCAATTTTAATTGAGAATAAATTGAATATTTACTCGCCTTTCTCAATTTTATCATATTTATTCTCAATTAAAATTGACTACTAGAAGATCAGGGTAGGGTAAAAATTAAAAAAAATTAAATATTTACTCGCATAAATTATCAATTTTATCTTATTTAACTTACTCTCAATTAAAATTGACTGAAAGTCGATAAATTTACCATAAAAAGTTTATATTAATAACGCAGATCGTTATGGATGAAGAAATTCAAGAATCGATTTCTTTCAATGATGTTTATCCTGTGCTCAAAACCATTCCCAGCTTTTTCTGCTCAAAATGAGATGATTACCATATCTATCTTTTTTAAATCATTGTCCAACATCTTGAACATGATTTGATCGTGCAGTCGTTGATAAAATTATGGTAACTATAATTCACCATGATCCCTTTTATGATTGGTCCTTTAATGAGCGCAATTCATCTTTCAGTCTGGCTATTTCTTCAACAATACTTTGCAATTTCAAAGCAGTTTGGTCATATTTTGACTTACACTGCTCACAACTATTATCACTGTGCTTGTCAGCTTTTGAATCACCACTGAATCTTTCCGAACATGCACCGTTGAATTTGTTCAGTTCATCAGCTTTATTCATGATTGATTGATGCAGATTTGGAGGAAGACTAGCTTTTCTCATTCTGAGAGGTCTTCCTGGTCTGAATATGAACTCAGATGGAGCGGCTCGCATGTTCTTCAAGTTTCTTCCAGCTCGTTTGGGCATTATCTTTAGGAATAAATCGTTATAGACCAGCACCTCGAGTAGATCAAGAAAGTCGATTTGTTTCACCAGCCGGCTTACCCTACCCTGATCTTCTAGTAGTGCTATATCGCTCACAGCTATACCCACCATAAGGTTCATCATTACAATGGACACCAGTATGATAAAGACAAGAAATATGGCTCTAGCCAAGTAGTCTTGGCCTTCTCTTCCACTAAACAAGTCACCGTAGTCGTACTCGGACATCATGACCATGGTCTTCAACAGCGAAGTCCAAAATGTCACAAATGGCTCTGATGACTGGAAAAGTACCATAAAGGCGTAGGTAAAGCCGACTATGAGACAGGAAAAGGTCACCAACACCTAAGAAGAAATAAAATACAAATATTCATTCCTCAACATTGAAAAACGAATTTCATGAAAGCTCGTGCTTTGTTGCTTCACATCCAAACTGATTTATTTTTACAAAAAAAAAAAAAAAAAAATTAAAATCAAATGGAATCATTAAACAAGAATAATTTGTATCAACAAAGCCAAGCTTTTCTGTAACTTTGCAGTTTGTTATCAAAACCAATTTATGCAAGTTGATTCAGTAATTGAAATAATAACAAACTTACTGCATTAGTAATACATAATATGCTACACGATATTTAATAACGTCTCAAATATTTATTATGTTTTCCATGACGAAATACTTAGATGAACAATCTAATATCAAAACTGACAGTGTATTTCAATTTAATATATTGTCTTCACTCACTTATATTGGAGATACTGGAGATAAGTGAGTAAAGACAATAATATTAAATTGAAATACAGTGTCAGTTTTGATATGGTATTAGATTGTCTCAAATATCATGAATCTTATAGTAAACCTACAGCTAGAATTTACACAAGTACAACAAATCACGAAAAAACTATCATATAAAAATCGTAGAACAAAAACTATCAGTCAAAAACTGAACTAAGCCATCAATTTTAAAATAAAATAATAATTTTTTATCTCATTTCATCAATCAATGAGTGGAGCTCTTTTCATATTTTCATAATATTGCTTTCACAACCAAGAGCTTCAAGAGTTAGTTTCCACAATAATTACAAATCCTAATAAAGCTATGAATTCGTTTGCTTTTAATCATAAATTCGGAAACTTATACTTATGAACTTGATGAAATTATAATAAATTTCAAATTCAAGACTAGAATTTTTTGGTTGACTAGGACAGGTGAATAAAAATGTAAACTTTTGAAAATCTATGAACTAGTTTGAACAACATGTTGATCATCTGTATCATATTTCACATAATATTAGCCTATGTGACTTTTATAATAATTTAAAACTTATTCTTAGAGTCAGACTGGCTTCAAAGAGTAGGCCTACTCGATAATACAACAAGAACACGAGAGTATGTTCATTTTTTTAAAAGTTCATAACTGAAAAATTTAATTAGATTAATCATTTCGCAATAGATTCCAATTTTTTTTAAATAAATATTCTACCTTTCTTTTACCAATTATTATACTAGTGGTAGGTGCTGGATCGTACGCCCTTACAAAACTCTATTATTTTCACTAGTATTTATTTATTTTATTAATTTCACCAAATACACAGAAACTTTTGATGGTTTTCAAGAGGTGATCGCAAGTCAATGTGAACTTTGCCAATTTTCTTACTATTGCGAAAAATAATATATTACAAATAATAATATATTATATAATAATTATATATTATATAATAATAATATATTAAATAAATATATATTTTTTTAACAAAATAATATATTATGGTACTTTTTAATAGAAAAATCAAGAAACTCTTATATTGTGCCATATCTCAGACATAAGTAGTCCGCCGACGAGGCTATGATATTATAGGGCCTACAATGAAATATATTTTTCAATTTAATTAATATTTAATTTAATTTGTATTTTTTAATTTTAATTTCCAGTTACTGCCATTCACCTTGGAAGATAGTCTACTGATATAGTTCTGACTTTCAGTCAACCTTTCCTCATTAGATATAATTTCTTATAACAATAACTAAATGGCTTATCAGCCTGTTTACTGCTAGTAACAGGTAATGACAGGAATCCCCAGTTCTATGCATTTCTTAGAGGGAAAACACAAGTAAATATTCATAGATAATCTCCTATAAAGCAACAGATATGCAATCTGCAAGGTAGCTACAGTTGAAATAATTACACAGAATTAATATCTATAACAACACACTATATCCAATTCATCAGTGATCAAATTCAATATACCAATAATACATAGGGTACTGTAATTGAGGAAGAGAGGATCTAATATAAATAACTTATGAGATTAAATTGTGAAAATATTTTACTGAATGCATCAATGTTCATGAAATAGACCTTTGATCTTATAAATAATCTTCCTGGCTTGAATTTCCCCACGTTTTTTATTAAAATCTACCCACTTTAAAAAGTTTTCAACTAAATTCAGTTTTTTGGTGGTCTCTGTAATAATTTATAAATTGATATATCAACACAATCTAATATGTCTATAGCCTAACACTTCACATGCACATCAGTAGCAATGAGTTACGTAGTCAGCTAGTAATTATTAAAATATTTGAAATTCAATTTTTTAATTATTCTGATCCATAACTTATATGCTACATTACTTGAAAGTAAAGTTTACCAAGAATCGATAAGTTGGATAATCTGATCTTATTCAGTATCAGTTTATCTTAAGATAAGTATTTTAAATTCAATTTTCTAATTATTCTGGTTCATAATTTATATGCTTCATTA
Organism: Conomelus anceps; assembly: GCA_948455865.1. NCBI lineage: Eukaryota > Metazoa > Arthropoda > Insecta > Hemiptera > Delphacidae > Conomelus > Conomelus anceps. Next base: position 16,434,886 of record OX418223.1, on the reverse strand, counting down.
CTTGAAAGTATATTCCACCAAGAATTGATATGCTACATAAGTTACCTTCCTCCACTCACTTATTCAAATGAGAAATAAATATTGCGGGAATTTCCTCAAAATAAAACAATTAATAATTTTTATCACATTCAGTTAATTAAAACTACTAAATCAAAATTTAGTTATGAATTACACCATAACCGATGTGTTTATAAACATTTTATAAACCCACTCTCTTTTATTTTGCCAATGAAATTTGTAGAACAAAATGTTAATAATTACCTTGATCACATTTTGAGCTACTTTGCAGAACATGAGAATGCCAAAACCCCACTTTGGTAGGCAGGCCAGTAGAAAGAGCAGTTCAGACCATGAGCACAGAATGATGACAGCAGAAATTGAAGATTTCGTTTCCATACTTGAGTCAAAATCCAAAAGAAGCGACCAAATTGAAAGAACCATTATTGTAGCTTTCAGCCAAGACTCAATTTTGAGGAAATAATAGCGTCCCAAAGTCAATGCCTGATAAATTTCCTGAAAATATAAAATGGTGTTTATGTCATCTAGTTTATCATTTATCCACTGCTAACAGTATGAATAACTTATATCTTTAAAATATTTCAAATTAATAACTTTTATTTTTTGTCACTGGACCTTCTGTTAAATTAAGTCTCTCCTTCACTTTAATTTGATGATTGAGCTTCTTCTCTATACATTTATGTGAGTTTCTTTATAAAAAGTAATTCTATTGATCATCACAGGATGTAAGTTAATAACAAACATGCAAGAGCTATTTAGTAAATTATTGGACATGGCCCTAGCTAGTAGGCACAAAGTCATGAGTTTGTTTCTACTGTAGATTACTCTCAAACAAGCCTGAAACTTTTATGCGCAATTAAAGATGATGTTTTCAAATTCAAAAATAAATTTATATTTGAGCTAAAAATGTTATTTATGTTGGTTAAGAGTTCAAAAAAGCAACATGAAATACAGAACCATCAAGAAACTGGAAAATTAAAATAGAATGATTAATGGTAATGCAAATAACAATCTATTATTTGTTCACAACTATTTGGTGTTGTGTCTTTGGTAGTCGCTAAAATATGAGAATTTATCAGTTACACCACTTGCTTTTTCTTTGTCATAAACAATATAATTCTCTCTAATATTAAAACTGACACTGTATTTCACTTTTAAATAATGTTTTACTTACATATATTGGAGATGCTTGAGGAATGCTGCATTTCACTTCTGAAAAGAAGCTTCGTCAGCCTCTCTTTCAGAAGTGAAATGCATTCCTCAAGCATCTCCAATATATGTGAGTAAAACATTATTTAAAAGTGAAATACAGTGTCAGTTTTAATATTAGATTGTTCATTAAGTATTTCGACATGGAAAACATCACAGATATAATTCTCTATTGAAAATCTAAAAAAAAAAAGGAACAAAGTAGATATTTGGGAAATAACATGATATATTGCTTCAAGCAATCTATCAACCCACGCATGTAATTCAATGTAATGCTGTTTCAGGTATTAGTATGAATTCCATGACTTCAGTGAACTAGTGTTTTCATGACATAATTACCAGGGAAAATATAATTTTTCATTGAAAACTTAACAAAGGAGCAGCATAGAAGAGGGACAACATGTTCTAGAACAATTATTCAAGTCACTCACACTATCTACATACAAAAATACAATCAATAAAGTAGTTGGTAGATTCATCAGTATAATATTTGTATGACAACAGTAAACTTTCAAAAATCCAAAATTCAGATTTTTAATAAGTAGACTTGCAGCTGAAGTACAGTTGTGGCTTCATTCTATTATATAATTATTTCGTAGATGGGAATGAATAATTATTATTGTAGATGGAAATGGATTTCAAATTTCCAATTTAATTATATCAAATGCAGAAAATTGAAGTGAGAATTCGAAATTCATTTTCAATTTAACAACTGTAGAAGTTCTATTCAAATGCAATGCAGAATCAATAATTGTAATATTCTTGGATTATTCCAACCATTGATGTATAATAATGTTTTAATAGGTCTACTCGAATAACATTTTTGTTGGATGAGCACATGAATACAAGAGATTATTTTATGAATTGTTTTTATTTTATTAATTGAGTTTATTATGAAATACTCACCACAGGACCAATTATTAGGAGAGAGCCCATAGCCATTATCTTGTAGAACGTAACAGCAGCTTCTGATAGGAGCTGGTTGTACAGATTTGTCCAAATATATGTTTGGAAGAAACTGCTGGTGGTTTTATTTTGTTGAGAATCTTGATTATTTGGAATGTTTTTAATCATTGCCACAGATAAAGCAGTGAATGATATAGTGAAAGTGAAGTACAGCATGATGACTACCATGAAAAAGAATTTTAGTTTTTGCCATTTGAGAAACAGAAAACTTTCAATCACTGGGTGCAGTAATGTCTTTTCCAGTAAATTATCATTATTTACGTTGATCAGTGAAACAAGTGCTTTAAGCTGTCTCTTTTCTCTGTTGGAAGGTATCAGAATGTTGTATTTGCACTTGATTTGACATTTTAAGTGATTAGAAGGAATTCCATTTGTCTCAATTGAATTGTCCAGGATCTGTTGGAAAAAGTACTGTGGTTGAGGAATGAAGCAAGCTATGAGATCTATGGCAGTGTTTGTATTTCCTGTTCGATCAACAACTTGAACTGACAAGTCAGCCCCATGAACAATTAGAAAATGAACACAATCAGCCCTACCACATCTTGCAGCTACATGTAACGGATACCAATTGTCATTATTGGGAATGTTTAGCAATGCTTTATCATATTGCGCCAAGTATTCAACAACCCTGAGATGGCCGTACCTTGCTGCCAAATGTAAACTCGTTCCTCCCAAGGTTAAATAATCATCAACTGCACCAGTTTTAGCTTTCACATCACCTCCATATTCTACAAGCACTTTTACACAATCAACAAGTCCTTTTCTGCAAGCCACATGCAAAGGAGTCATCCCTTCAAACATATCTGAAACCATGAATCTTCCACCATAGTCTAGCAGTAGTTTCAATGTTTCTGGCGATGGATTTTCTGCAGCAAGATGTAACAAGGATCTATGATTCGGTTGTGATAATAATACTTCAGCTCCAGCTTTGAGCAGAAGACTGACACAGGCAGCCGAAGACTTCTTGACTGCATGCCATAAAGGTGTCTGATGTTTGTTGTTCATTAAGTTCACTAGCTGTACAGAGAAACAAAACAAAAACAAAAGAAGAGTGTATTCATAATTTGATTGTACTGTAACTACAGAAAAACAGAAAATACATCTCAGTTGTATTTAATCTCACCAATAGAAGAAATATGATGAACAGAAATCCAGTTGAGAAATAAAAATAAAACATTTTATTCAATTCCAATATCGGTTAGAATTGCATATGGTATGTTGTAGATGCTTTAATACGGTACCGTAAGTTATTCATCAATTGTTGAGACATATAGGCATTTGACCATATAGCTTATTAGTGAAATCTGTCTGCTTGAAATTTATCCAATCTAATATTGAAACTGACACTGCTGTATTTCCAGTTGGTTATTAGTTTTACACAATGAAATGGGAGAAAGCCTTTTCTCAAATGTCAAATGCATCCTTCCAGTTCTACATTCCTCTAGAAAAATAGTTTTAACTTTAATATTAAATTGTCCAAATATTGAGTCATGGAAAACATCACAAATAAAATTTATTTATCTGTTTTCTTTTCATTTTGCTATGTAATTAGTGTTCAACTCTTGTATCTCTTGTGTTTCAGCTACTTTACAGGAGAAAAATATTTCCATGAGCAGAAAAGCAGCTTTTATAATTTGGGAATGTCATTGTGATTACACAAGTAAAATGATAGGCACAGTGTACTGGTTGTATTCAATAATGTCAAGTCAAAAGATATTATGATATTTGATATTACAAGAATGTAGAATGTCTGGCAATTATATTTATCTGGGAGTTATCTGGTGTTATAGGAACAACAAAAGCACTTTATGGTGCCCTCTCACTATTATAGGTAAAGTTTTAATAGATTTTTTTCTGAATTCTCTGACCTTTGCATCAATTGAATGAGAAAAAGGGGCCTTATCACAATAGATTCACTTAATCTAGTTTTATTCGCAAATTAAATAATTATTTGATCTATTCTATTTTGTTAAATATTAATTATATTTATGTATTTATTTATTTTCTTGTAACAAAACCTCCAATCAAATGGACAAAACCTCCAATCCAAGTATCAATTCTAATGATTGAACTATTGAAGGCAAAGTTATTGCAGGTTGCAATAGTGTTAACCAAGAAATATTTTAATTATGAGTTGCTTTTCAGTATTAGCATAAAATAGATATTTTTACTCACAGTAATGCCTCTATCGAATTGTACAAGCTCCGATAACAGATCTGCATTGCCTAGGCGAGCAGCAACATGTAGAACATTGGAATTATCTTGTGAGCTCAGACTCAATTCAGCACCATTGTTAAGAAAATAATCGATGCCTTCAATCCATTCTATTTCTACAGCTAGAAATAGAAGAGTTCTTCCTCCAAAGTCACTGTAACATTGAAATCCCCAAACATACAAATAGAACAATAGTCTTCATATTATACGGTAGTAATATTATATGTAATTTGTTATAGTAGCATATAATAGTAGTATTATAGTGGCATATTATAGTAGCTAATTGATAGCTTACACCAAGCTTTAAAAAAATGAGCAGTAGTATACAGTGAAGTCTACTCTGTGCTTTAAAAATATTGTTGAATGAAGATTGCGGATCTTATTGAAAACAATAGTATTTGATTGTTTAGCTAAAAATAATAAAAAAATGATAATAATAACAATAAAAATAATAATAATAATAATGATAATAAAATGCCAGTCTTATAAAATCTTCTATTTCAGTCTCTTCATTTTATAAAAAAAAAAAACATAAAAATAATAATTCACTCAATATATTTTATTGTATATGATTCTTAGCTGAAGCATGGAATTATTATTATATAATAATTATCTACTATATTATATTCAACTTAAATTTTATGGAAATGATTAGAAATTCTTTCACACAAAAATTCCTGGTTTTTATAACGGAATTGGCTGCGTCATAGCGCTCCTTTCTCACCATTTAGTATCTACCGAGGAATCATGTTTCTAATTTTCAGTTTTCGTGTTCAACCATCTATTGATATTGAATAATAATAATTTTCACCAAATTTATACAAACATGAATTTGAATTTTGTATCTGTGCTTGCTAATTCCACAAAATCAAGCGACTGTAAGATAATAAACAAAAATAGGTGTGCAATAAACAGATTATTTTATACTTCCTATATCGGCTGATATACAAAATCGCCTGTGAAATTTTATAACGGGATAGGCGGAAAGGCATGCAATACATACTCACTTTATATTTATAAGATGCTCCAAACCATTTTCAAGGATTGTCATTACAATATCTAATCGCCTCATAATAACAGCTCTGTGTAGAGGCGTGAGTCCATCCCTATCAAAAACGTGTAGGTTTTCGTCAAATTTATCATTCCTCAATGATAAACTCTTTAGCAGCTCGATATTTCCCGATATTACAATTGTGTGAAGGCAAGTTACTGATTTTCTAATGTCACCGGCTCTTCTTTCACACATTCTCTTATTGTCTTTGGCTATTGAAGAAAGGCTCTCTATTGATTTTCTCCATTTTCCAAAAAGTAGTTGTATGACATCTTCTGTAGTCCTGTACAAGAGAACAAACTTGGTTATTGAGTAACTCACATTCTGTGTATGGTGACTATTTCTTGTCTTATACTCCTTAACTGGAGTCTCCAAGACGTAATCTACAAAAAAAAATTATTGATAAGCATCAGGTCAGTCAGCGAGTAGACATCGAGGCGGTAACATTATGTAGTTCATTGTGTTGCAGTCGATATTGTTATTTGATGCAATGAACTTGTAATGTTATGATAGAGATGGATTTTATTATGAGAAAAAATTTGAATTACAGATATTTGTGCATGAGCAATCATAAACTTTAGAGAAGATCTTGCCTGGAATATTCAAATAACGTTCTACTGGAAATATAAATACACAATAAACAAATTATAATCGATTATAATTTGTTTAGTATAAGTACAAGATATACAAGATTACATGAGAAATTAAACAATGATATATAATATTATTGGGTATAATTTGTTCAAGATTGATGTGGTTTGTACTATACTTACATCATATTAATAAGATATGCTGCATGCCATTTTCTATTTCTAAGTTGTATTTTCATTACTAAAATAGTTATGGTAAGTAATAATTGCATTACGTTTTTATGGAAATAATAATAATCCTACTCTTTATCACAATGAGGATTGTGAAAATGCTTATCCACTTTTAGATTGAATCATATTTTTCATGATGTAGTTTTATATTCTAGAAACGTTATACATGAAATATGAATAAAAAAGTATAAATAAGAATTATAACATTATTCAAACCAGCAGTGTTTCTATTCTTTCAACAATTGAGTTTTTTTCGGAATATGAAGCCCACATAGGTCTGAGACCTATGCGTGGGTAATGAATTGGATGATGGTGATTGATGAGTTGGACCTACAATTTTAGGTGGGTTCCGAACCACCAGGAAGTGATTTGAGGCTGGATAATAATCATGACATTTGTCAGATCAACAGGGAAGATATTCTGAGTTAACTGGTGTGTTTTTCAGATTTGGATCAAGAAAAAGATTTTTTCAACTGAGAAAATGGATTGTTTTCATTAATAAAAATTTGAAACTCAGTAATTTGATTATTTTAACGTTAATTTACATTTGGTTTGGACGGGAATAAACTTACACTCTTGACTGCAACATACTTAATACACTCTTAATTTAAATAAATTATTTTTATGGAAGAATAAAGAAGTGATTTCTGATGTGTCAATATTGTCTTCCGGAGTTACAGCGATAAGCTATAATTGGCATGATTGTTTACTACCCTCGTACTCTCCTCGCCTTGTGGTTTATCTGGGATTTTTAGAATGTTTACTTAGAACTTTAAGGAATATTCTTATCTCAGTAATTAAAATAGCCTCGATGAATGGAGAATGTTCTATCTGTTTACTATACAATTTGATAGAAGAATATATATATAGAGCCCTCTAGTTCTTTCTGGATTATGAAAATGTATATAAAGTGGAAGCTCTCATAAACGTCAGTCAGTTGTGGTTCAAACGATAATGTGGCAGAGTGACAGTGACAGTTCCCGCTCAAACAAGACTACCAGTGAGCGTTAATACAAACTGTGTTATACAAACGTTTAATGTGTTAAGTGATACGGTAACGCAGTATATTGTTACAGATTATCATTCAAGCTTCTTTAACAGTTTATACAGTAACTCGTAAGTGCTTGTAGTGTTTCAACTGTTATGTTTTAGACGCTTCTCCTTGAACTATTGGACAGTTTATTGAACAGTCATTATTTAATATTTGATCGGCCTTTTAACAGTTAGTGATTGATTTTTGAACAGTAATATAGCAAATTCTTTATTAGCTGAAGATTATTGATTTATCGGCTTCTGATTGATTTCTTTTGTGTGATATAACTGATTAGTGCGAGTTGTGGATGATTTGTATTGATAAAGTGCGTGTGTTAACTTGAAGTGTTGCCAGCATTATTTTAGAGATAGAACCTTTAACATTATTCTGGAATATCTTATATTCATAACAAATATTCTCAATAACATACCCATCATTTGGCCCTTGTTCTTCCAGATATGCATCGTCGCCCATTTCCACATCCTTTGTGTTGAACCGGGACCTAAAATTACTGCGCTTTCTATCTTCACATCCTTTATCATTTTTATCTTCAACTGACACTTCACTGCCGCTTCTAGAGCTATCAGAAAACAGGGAAAGTTTCCCAGCTATCTGGAAAGCTCTCGGACCAATAGTCAAATCCTCGGAAGAAGTCGCTGAGGATGAGCGAATGCCTGCTCTTTGTGGCTGTGAAACTACTTTCATCTCTCCGGCCACATCTAGAGCCGTCAATCCTCTGTCATCCAAGATACCAGGATCAGCTCCATTGGCCAACAGAAATTGGACGCAACGGCTTCTGGACCATTGCGATGCTGCATGTAGAGGAGTGCTGCCAACTTGCAGCTCTGGCATCTGTTGATTGAAAGATTCTTATTAATTTAATCAGGGCCGGTCTGGAGAGGTTGAGGGCCCCTGGGCATTAACTACCTGTGGGCCCCTTTTGAAGGGTGGTCCGGGGGCCCTCCCCCGGAATTAAAAAAAATATATTATTAGTTATTTTACCAAAAAACCTGCAGTACTCAACCCCTTTTTAATTGTAATAATTACACAGACAAGATAGATTTTTATAAGGATATTGCCAGAAGTTCAAACACACACATTACACTGGTTAAAAAACACATTACACAGGAATCTAAAAAAATATATTATTAGTTTTTTATTAGTTATTTTACCAAAAAACCTGCAGTACTCAACACCTTTATAATTTATTGTAATAATTACACAGACAAGATAGATTTTTATAAGTTTATTGCCAGAAGTTCAAACACACACATTACACAGGTTAAATACTTGACCATGTAGTAAAAACTTGCACAACCTTTTTATTTATAAATCGTTATATTAGCCTTAGTATTTTATCATTACATACTGAAATATAAAATAGTACTGCTTTTAGACTTGATGAACCTCCTAACTATTTAAGTACATCATTAGAATTAGCCAACTCATCTATAGCAATATTTTTGTCAATGTTTGTAAAAAAATCTCGTTCAACCGCCATTAGCATTAATGTTGACGACAATTCCTGAGAAAAAGATGACCTCAATTGGCTTTCAACAATTTTTAATTTTGATCTCGCATCTCTCGCACGTCGCCAGTGGCGTAGCCAGGGGGGCCCATGGCGCCCGGCCCCCCCCCCCCCCCCGGTATTTCAGAAATAAAAAATTCTCAAATAACTAATAGATAAGGACTTATTAAAGCCGAAGGATCCTATCTGTTTTGTGGTATTACAACGAACAGAATACAGAAACTCTGATTGTGTAATAGAATACAGCTACAGTTATAGTCAGATTAATGTATTTTTCAAATATTTCCTCAATATTTACTCATATAGAAACTTGTTAGATGCTCAAATGGATAATTTTGATTTAAAATGAGCTACGAAATCGAATAAAACATGTTAGAAAACTGTGACTACCATAATTATTTATTCATTTATTACATTAAATAAAATGCAATTTTCAAGTTTGAAGTGGATTAACTTTGTTAATTATTGTTAAATCACCTTTTTGAATAAACTCATCTTGTAGAAAATTTAGTTTTGAAGTTAAAATTCAGTATAACCCACTAGCCTGAACGCACCCAAAGTTCATAAAATCGGGATTTTATAAATTAAAACACACAAATAAATGCAAGTTCTATGCAAGCGTGTAAAATCAGTGTGCTATGATAAAGAAATTCCGATTTCATGATCTTTGGGTTGGGTGCGTTTCAGGCTAATGACGTAAATTATATGAAACTTATATTAATTAGTATTAGTTTTGAGATTCAGTACATAAGTCAAGTATGATTAGTTCCAATTCAAGGGTTTTGACTCAAAATAATCACAGATATCGGTATATCAAACTTTATCATTTCAAACCTGGCCACCTAGGTTCTTGGGTAGTAATTTTTCAAAACTTTCTTTTGAACTTTAGAGCCTAACAAGTTGTCTAGATTAGCTTTTCACACCACTAAATTAAAAAAAAATCCGGACCCTCCTATACCCAAGACCCCCCCTTGGTGAGCCGCCCCCCCCCCACCCGAAATTTGATCCGTGCTAAGCCACTACCCACACCCACCCCCCCTTGGTGAGCCCCCCTCCCCCGAAATCTAATCCTGGCTACGCCACTGCACGTCACCCTTAAAAATATTTTAAATAAATGAATAATTTAAAGCAACGTGTATTGTGGAATATAACATGTCGTGGTTTTGAATGGGAACATGAAAACAAAAAATATTTAAAACGCACTTTTTTATTATTCCTTTTTTGGGGCCCCTGGGGATTGCCAGGTAGCCAGACCAGTCCTGAATATTTAATAATCAATATCAACATGAATTTTGAATAAAGAAATAAATATAAATGAATATTGAGTATTTATTCCATGAATAAAATAAACATAAATTGTGATTATTATTATTATTACAATGGTATTATAATTTAGTAAGGTGTTCCTTACTAATTAATCATTAATATAACTACACATTTTTTTGGTGCCTAATCGATTAATCATTTAAAATAACTATAATCACATATATTTTAACTAATAATGTTAGAAATTCACGAAAGCAATAATTTTATTGCATAACATTTTTCCCTGAAAAACATGAGTGATAGAATAACTGGGGAATTCATCCCGCTGTGAATAAGTATATATATATATACAGTGACTATAATATAGGAATTTGTATGTTAACTTAGCTGATTAATGATCTAACCCAATAATTTTCATGAATATATCACGTAATAAACTAATTATTTAGCCTGTCAGAAATACTCAAAATATTATGGTATAATATATCTCCATATGAAAGCATAAATTTCAAGTACGTAGGTAGCCTAACTGGAAGGTTCATGAATGACATGAATGAAAATGTAACATGAAAAGGATGTACCGGACAGCTGTAATAAATAAATAGATGTATAGAATAGAATAGAATAGAATAGAATAATTTATTGACCATCAGGATATCATTAACGATACATAGGCGAGATTATAACTTACACCTATTTGAAGGTCACAAAAGAGGAAAGCTGAGAAGTATATACTATTTCGTGTGTTTCGCTCATAGTTTCCTCTTTTCTTTGAAACGATGTAGCACTTGTAGAAGAATGATGTTTTCCGTTTGGTCTACAAGTATAAATTCTACCTGGCTCGGTTTATCATTTTTATAATTATGTAAACAATTATGAATCAGAGGCTGAGATAATGATCAAAATCGTTCAAATTATTTAACTTATAAATAGAAACAGTTTTTTTTTAGATTACGTCTTGGAGACTCCAGTTAAGGAGTATAAGACAAGACAGATTAACAATTATACAATATTATACACTAGTTACCATAATTTACTATATCAATTAGTTGAGGCAAGGCTTAATTTTGATGTGAAGGAACTCTTGTATACAATAAAAAGACTGTTTTCTAATTGTTTTTTAATATTTATGTATTTTGAAGACTCTTTAAAAACTGCGGTAGCTTGTTTTAGAGTTTCCTAGCAATATAACTAGATTTTATTTGAATAAGCTACAATTGTGACTTACCAAGTGATAATCTCCTCGGCTTCTTGTATTATAATCGTGTAAGTCAAGATTTTTGTTAATATCGCTCTTTTTTACATATAAAGTAGCTTCATACACATATAAGCAGGGTATATCTATATAGAAGAACAAGATAACCTAAGACATGATGTTTTAAAAATCATCAAAACACCGAAATACATACAACAAAATTACACCTCTGAAATCAAGACAGCTCAATCACTACAACAAAAAGCAGAACTACACAACCTAACTTACACCAAATCAGACAAAGGCAATAGCACAGTCATAATCCACACTGATGATTTGAACAGAAAAGTAGATGAATTCATACAAAACAACAACATCCAACAAATTCAAAGAGACCCAACACCCAAATTCCAGAGCACAATTAAAAACATTATAAATAAAACAAAACACCTCTTTAATGAAACAGACAAACGATATATGAAGCAAATTCACCCTTCTGCACCAACTCTTCAAGCCCTACCTAAAATACACAAAGTAAGCACACCAATCAGACCCATCATAAATTCGCTCTTTTTTACATATAAAGTAGCTTCATACACATATAAGCAGGGTATATCTATATAGAAGAACAAGATAACCTAAGACATGATGTTTTAAAAATCATCAAAACACCGAAATACATACAACAAAATTACACCTCTGAAATCAAGACAGCTCAATCACTACAACAAAAAGCAGAACTACACAACCTAACTTACACCAAATCAGACAAAGGCAATAGCACAGTCATAATCCACACTGATGATTTGAACAGAAAAGTAGATGAATTCATACAAAACAACAACATCCAACAAATTCAAAGAGACCCAACACCCAAATTCCAGAGCACAATTAAAAACATTATAAATAAAACAAAACACCTCTTTAATGAAACAGACAAACGATATATGAAGCAAATTCACCCTTCTGCACCAACTCTTCAAGCCCTACCTAAAATACACAAAGTAAGCACACCAATCAGACCCATCATAAATTACAGAAAAGCACCAGGATACAAACTAGCCAAACAGATAGATACTCAACTATGCAGACTCATCAATATCAATCATCCATCTCATATAAAGAACAGCACAGACCTCATAAACAAAATAAAAAATACACACATCCCACATAATTCCACACTAGCATCATTTGACATAAAAAACCTGTATACAAACATTCCTGTAACTGAAACCATTTCCATAATAGAGAACATACTCAAAGCACAAAACAACCCACCTGAACACACAAAAGAACTAATTGAGACATTAAAAATCATCACATCACAAAACTACTTCACCCACAATAACAAGTATTACACCCAACCAGAAGGACTACCAATGGGATCCCCAATCTCCAGCATCCTAGCAGAAATATTTTTACAGCACATAGAGAATACTAAAATACTAAAAGACACCAAACACTCAAACAAAATTATTCACTGGCACCGCTACGTTGATGACATTATTGTACTTTACAATGGAAACCAAAGACAGTGTGAACAACTCCTAACACAATTGAACAAAACCCATAAAAACTTACAATTCACAGCAGAATATGAAACAGACTACACCTTGAACTTCTTAGATCTCACTATCAAAAAACTAAATAACATGCACAAATTCAAAATCTACAGAAAACCAACTCTCACAGACACACTCATTCACAACTCATCCAACCACCCAAATCAACACAAACTTGCTGCTTTCAACTCCATGATCCATAGACTCCTTAATGTTCCACTATCACAAGCTGACCACAAAGAAGAAATCAATACAATCAAATATTTAGCACAACAAAACGGATACAACACCAATCTAGTAGACAAAATCATGAATAAAATGAAAAATAAAAATCCAAAACCTGCAAACCAAAACAGATTTGTCACACTCACATATCTCAACAAAAAATCACACAAAATAGCTTACATCTTCCAAAAATCCGGATTTAACACAGCATTCAGAACAACAAACAACCTGAAACACCAGATCCAACAAAAACCAGCTCACCTAACAAACAGCACAATTCACAAATTCAACAAACCAGGCATATATAAGCTTAAATGCAACACATGCCCCAAGTACTACATAGGACAAACAGGCAGATCATTCAACATAAGATATAAAGAGCACATCAAAGCACTACATTCCAACTCTGACTCAACATTTGCAGATCACTTAATCAACACTGGGCACTCACACAATAACATCCAAACTGACTTGGAAATTCTACACACATTCCAAAAAAGCCACAAACTAAATACACTGGAACAATATGAAATATTCAAACACCATAAACAAGATAGAACAAACTTACTCAACGACCAAACACAATTCAAATCAAACGCAATTTTCAAATACATAATGGCCGCTCATCCTAACCCAAACAGAGCATGACCCCTGGCGGCAGGCTGACGAAGCTTCTTTTCAGAAGTGAAATGCATTCCTCAAGCATCACCAATATATGTGAGTAAAACATTATTTAAAAGTGAAATACAGTGTCAGTTTCAATATTAGATCTATATAGTCTTCAGCTATGTAATTGTTATCCAAAGTGAATGCACTTGAAATTGGAGGATAAGTGGTTGTAAATTTTATCTCTCTTAGTATAAGCTTATATCATTATTATATTACATGCTGGACTTTTAATTTTTTTTTCACTGTTGCAAATTAGTGTTGAATATAGCTATAGTATCTATATAGCTAAAATAGTATTCATTAATAGGTTAACATAGTTTTAAATAATAAAAACATTATATTTGTAGTTCAATCTAGAAACAACAAAATACTTTTAACATAGATTATTCATAATTTGTTATAGTAAAATTCTTCAAATAATTTTTTGTTCTATTAACTTCATGAAAATTCATTAGGCCTAGGCTACAGAATGCATTCTATAAGTGCATCTATAGAATGTATTCTGTATCTTTTCCATAAAGTAATTGACTTATCCTATAAATGTATTCATCAATGTAGGCCATACTGTTCTCCTCAGTGTATAATTCAATAGAAGTTTGAAGCAGTTCCGAAATACTACACTACATGTAGCGCAAGTGCTTTCATATGAAAGTAAATCAGTTACAAAACTTCTGTTTAATATTATTTGATTATTCAGTTGATTATTTTTCTATCATCAGCTTAAAATTCAAGTAGAATTATTAGAATATTATGATTTTGAAGATCCATCTTGCTTCCACTAGTAGGCTACAATAATAAAAAACACTTTCAAGTGGAAATTGTGACTCACGTTATGGCGTGACGGCCGTTTCACTCTGATGTTAAGAGCATCGTTAGACGACCCACAGTATACAGTGGGTCATCTGACGATGCTCTTAACATCAGAGTGAAACGGCCGTCACGCCATAACGTGAGTCACAATTTCCACTTGAAAGTTTTTATTATTTTAAATATTTTAGCAATAAGGGGATAATAAATTACCTACTGAGTTTATCAAGCTCAAGACTAACCTGCGATGGAAGTAGCTCATTGTGTTTGTGCACCCATGAATCAAAACTGTTGGTTTTCAAGTCGTGTATTTTATTCATAATTTGCATATTCACAATTAATTCCAGCTGTTCCTTGCTTTTATCCTCATGACTCCCTTTGAGAAGAATTTTTAGTATGCCCAAAAAGCCATTGGCAGCTGCAATGTGCACTGCCGTTCTGTGCTTGAAATCTCTGATCATGATGCTTGCTCCAAGATTGAGCAGTTCTTCCACTACATCTAAATGTCCCCAAGCAGTGGCCACTATAATTGGCGTAGCACCGTTCATTCGGCATTGTGAGTTGACGTCTGCGTTTCCTTCTTGAATTAGGCTGCAAGACAAAACAATTCAGTCATTTTCTGTAGTGTATTTTTGCTTATAAATTGAAAAAGTATTATGTTCTCTGACGTCACTTATCCAGATTTCTACTCACTTACTTCACAGAATGTGGGAGCAAATAATATAAATTTGAGGCAATAGTAGGAATGAAACTGATTCATTTGTTATCTTACAAAAGAAATGTGTACAATATAGATGTTACAATATATCATGGACAGAATTATTTAGCATAGTTTTCACAAATTGAGGAGCTGATAACAGGATAAATGAATGCTGGAAAATCCTTATCATGTTTACATTATTATAAAAATATAAGAATAGAAAACATTTGAGAAAATACAAAGTGGTTTGAAATATTCGAACATGAAAAATGATGTGACAAGGTGACAAGGAATGGTAACTTAATTGATTTTTACAGTTGTTTTTATAATATTTTGTTGCTTTTTCCACTACTATTCAATTCACTATTACGGTACTGAATATTTCAATTTTTTCGAAAGGTTGTATTCTTTATCAAGGTGAGGTACCATCAACAATATAATGAGAGAATAGTTGTGTTTGTGTGTGTATGTGTGTGTGTGTGTGTGTGTGTGTGTGTGTGTGTGTGTGTGTGTCAGTCTTACGGATTTCACAAAAACAGCAACGATTTGAAACACTAAATTTAGCACAAAGCTTCCTCTAAACTCGATTCAGTGCATCTCAAAACCCGATTTTTTTTATTTCAGGCTTTTTAAAATGGATATTCAAAATTCACTAATGTGCACCATCACTGTTACAAAATGTGTATGAGCAGGTGTGTATGACTTTTAAATAGAAACTGTTTTTTTATGATGTTGAAGATCCATCTTGTTACCACTAATAATAAAAACTTAAAAAACACTTTAAGTGGAAATTGTGACACGTTATGTTGTGACGGCCGTTTCACTCTGATGTTAAGAGCATTGACACACGACCCACAGTACACAACAGTGCCTGAGTCTGTGGGTCAGTACTGTGGGACTTCTGACGATGCTCTTAACATCAGAGTGAAACGGCCGGGCCGTCACGCCATAGCAGGAAGCTCATAGAACAGCTGATGCATGATACATCACCATGATGCCAAAATGCTTCAAGTCACAAGCCAAAAAAACACATTTTTTACGTGCTGCTCCTAATTCACTTTTTGGAATTATTTTGTTATTGGCGGTTGAAATCTATATGTAACACATGTTAAATTTGAACATCCCGTTGCAAAGAACGGGTAAACCACTAGTTAATGCATAATATGTATCCTTTCAGGCTGGTTATTATTAGTCTATTATTGTTGTTGTTGATTATTGACATTACTGATATTTTCTGTTGCAAATGTTGCAAGGCTGGTTTGTATGATAATTGAAAAGTACCTGACAAAAATTGCCCACAAGTTAGAAATGGAGGCGGTGCAAGAGTTCATAAGCAAACTTCAACTAGACGGAAGCCATCTTTCCTTTAATCGCTTATTTATGACTATCCTGTTGATTAAGTCCTGCAAAGTTGTTCCGGCGCCGTGAACTTTACTTCTATGAACTTGATGTCAACTTCCTCGAGCGTAAAGCAGTTTGCATAATATTTACAACGAATTTCAACTTACCTCCAGGTACAAACTGAAGATGCAAGAGCCTTTCTTATAAGCATCCACTAAACAGGTTAGAGCTTAAAAATAAATCACTATACTATCTGCATCACTAGATTAACATTCTCCACGTTCTCTTTCTCATCATAATTAATTTTATGAATTCATAAAACTAAATTGATAAATTATTTTGTAAATTCATAAAAACTATGACACTTTATTTCCTTTTTTTGAAGAATTTAATAATTTATTTCATTGATATTTTCGGAATTGAAGGTTTCATAAATGTTATGGAGTGCAAAAGTATTTTTGATTACCGGTATAGATAAACCTGTACATTTTTGGGATAATGGTCTGGTAGGTTGCATTCCTACCAAATGCTGTTCAATAAAGCCTTTCATTTTCCCTACATGGGTGAAATAATGTTTAAATCGTTTTTTTGAGCTATTGGAGCTAGAGAAGTGTAAATAGTTGAATCAATTCCCCATTTTCAAGTGATTGATAATAACTTATCTAGCCCAATTATACATTTATAGAGATCACAAAATTATTTCCCAATATTTATTTTTGAATAGAGCTAGTGGTAAATTTAATCATGTACTCAATCGAAACTTGACAGAAAATCAAATAAGTACTCAGAAGATCTTACATTGGGAATCATAGAGCTGTGTTTTTATTGAAATCATTTGAGAATAAGGAAAAAATCTTTGAAGAAATGCATTGAATGATTTAGCTACCTAGTGCTTTGGGCATGACAGTACGATTTTATACACCCCTATATTTCAGCCTAATGGTTTTTGGTATTTTCCAGTGAAAAAACATTCTATTACTTCTTTAAAATGAATATATATTTGACTATAACTTAACTGAATATTCATTATATAGGTAGTCTATTCCTGCACCTTTATTCAATATGTTCTGTATAATATTAAACTGCTTGGTCTTATAGTACATGTCACCTAGGTCAGGAGTCTTCAAGACGCAATATTAATAATAATTGGAAAAATTAACATCAATAATTAAGTTATTATTTTAAATCAAGTTTTGCAAAATAGAATACATGTGGATCTACACAAACAGAGATTAGTAGCAATCGTGTTTTTGTAATCGATTTGCGATTAGTATTTGTGTAATCGCAATAACCTATAATTTCGTTTGAAATTCTGTGAAATATAAGTTCCAGTTATATCTAGCACAAATAATTAAATAATATGAGCTTAAACTTACTGACTCACTTTAAAAGTCTCATTATACGATTAATTAATGAACCTTCCAAAGTGAGTCAATAAGTTTTTATCAATTAATTGTTTCACTAGTTGTCATTAAATATGTAATTCTGGACAACTTTTATTATAATGAATTCCCTTGCTAATGAGTCTCAACTTTTTAACTATATAGGTGAAAATGATCTTTTGTTCCCTATTATTTTGATACTATGGCCTCTGTCATGATAAGAAACTCTTAATATTCAAACATTTCTATTATACACAGAAAGCCAGGTAAAGGCCGAGCATTGCACACGAATCATTACAAAGAAATAAGTGAAATTTGAGTTTATTCTCCTCTTCTCCAATATTATTGCTTTTTATCTCGAAACATTTCTTGCCAATTTATTTTTAAAAAATTCATGCAGCTGGTTTTATTTGCGGCTCACTCTGTAGCTCTTTTATTATAAACATTTTTCATATAAATATTTTGCAAAGTATTGGCAGCTGGAAGAATCACTCTTCAAATAATTTACAAAATATGAACCCTATCTTCTATATAATCCTTTTCAGTGTGATACAGTCCTCAAACTCTGACTCAGAAAATGTATTTCAATTAAAATGTCTGTTGCATAACTCACAAATTAAAAATACAACCCACAAGTAGAAACTTCCATAAGATGATGCAGTATTAACAAATATACAAGTTAGTTAAACTAATTTGTAGATTGCTATGCAACAAAAGAAATAATATGTTAATTAAATTATCAAGTTTACCTTTTACATTTTTCTAGATTTCCTTTCTTGGCAGCATCCAGCAGTTTTGAGTTGTAGTGTTCCCGTCTTCGTTGTGATACATTTTTTATTTTTAAATCACAATTTCTTTTATTGAATGTTTTTTGACATCCTTCATCATTATTTGTATGCATTGAATTATTACTAGTAGAAATAAAACGGTCTAGCTCCATACTGATGATAAAGTGAAAAAGGAGCTTTTCCTTATTGACTATTTAAAGTGTTTAACGATATTGAATCTTTACAATTATTGACACAAGGCACTTTATTCGCTCAAGTGACTAGACGAGGCTTACAGATTTCTTCACTGGTTGAGATGTCGCTTTTATAAGATAACATTTGTGGATTACAGTAGTAGGCGTCTCTTAGATACTGTCACATTCCTATATAATCCTAATCGCACGCAGTCTTTATGTTGATTTTTTTAGAATATTATTTTGTGGATTGAATATTTCAAAATCTCAACATTCTCTGCCTTGAAAGAACATCATGGGATATCTAAATGCTCACATTCCAACATTATCAAAAATGTAATTAGTAGGTCAGCACTTGTCTATCAATAGACTATAATACTGTAAATAGACTATAGCCTATTTACAGTATTACAATACTGTAAATTATTGAAAACAAATAGTGGAACCGCATGCTTATTTCTGTTGTTTTTTTCTAACACTACATATATTTGGGAAAAATTAGATATTTTTGATAACGATTCTGGTCATCATTTTCGTTACCAAGCCATGATAATAATCTCATTGCATTTTCCCTACAAAAGCTTCTTTTATTTTATAAAATGTTCTATTCTAAGAACCTCTATTGCCTGTCAGTGGCTTGAATTCTTATCCAAAAATATTAATATTGATCAAAACAACAAATCACTATCCAAGTATAGTATCCTAGAGGCCCACCAGCTGGTTGCGAGCGTTTCATGTACAATCAACACATTAATCTTCTTAAAATCTCCACTGCACTATAGATATAACTATATAAACTGCAAGAACTATATCTCAGAGCAGTGTACATATCATGAAACTATGTTCATCAATTCTCTAATTTCGAGTCACTGATAAAAAACTATTACAAATAATCCGCGTTGAATCATTTGGTATACGGTATAGGCTACTGAAATAAACACGTGCTTTAGTCAGTATCAACTGAAACCGCTATCTTTTAACCGACGACTACCGACACCGACAGCTTACTGATTGCAAATTTTCACAATAACCTACTTGATAAACGAGGAAAAGAAACAATAAGCGTTCTTATCCATGAATCTACACCGACGAACTAGCAAGTGGTGGGGGGAATTTTGTCGTTACAAATAAAGTAGTGAAAAGAGATTGCCTCTAAAAAATGAGTAGTTCTACGGGTTAGCATTCGCCTTCTGATGAGCCGGTATGAACTTGAACAAGTTCAACAGCTTCTAACCAAGGTTGTTTTGAGCCTTACGCATGTAACTTGAAATAGTTGAATTTGTTAGCCTACCGTATTGAATTATCATAGCAAAAATCATTGCAAATGCAATTAATGTATTGTATTTTAATTTAATTATCAATTAATAGAGTTAGTATTGAATGTACGAACGAGAACAACACTCTACTCTAACTAAACTTTGCGAAAGTGGAAAGGAGAAATAAGAATTATTTTCTAAAAAAATATTGTGCGTTATTGCCAATCTCCAACTCTCCTCTTCACGACAGGTTCGCCATCAACCAATGAAATAGAAATAAAGAAAAAATTACTTTAAATGGGAAAATGTAACGAAAAAATAAGATTTGAATGAACTAAGAAAAAAAAGAAAATTAAATAGAAGGACACCACCATATCCCCAACTTCAATGCACGAATTGGCAACACTACTCGTACCGTGTTGCCCAGTCTACAAGTTTGGCGCTAGCAGTAACACAGTTTGTCACCGCAGTTTTTTTTTTGCTACACCGCAATTTCTATGAGTCGCCTTTTATTTTGTGGTGTGAAGTATAAATTATACATAGGACTAGATAATAAAAATTATTTTTCTCAAATAACCGTCCAATATGGCGTTGGAAACTCAGCCAGGATGGAGAGAGATGATATGAATAAATTTCTTGCAACCGTCCTAATCCGTCCCCTTGGATTAGACTGTTGAATTAATTTTTCCTGCGAAAGAAGATTCATTAAGACAGACCTGGCGACAAATGAGATTCGCTTGAGAATGAGCGCTGTGTCTGGCGTTATAAAATATTTCGCTGTGATGACATCATAACGAGTTTAACCTTCTGTGGGGAAGATTTACTCGCCAAGTGCTGAAAAAATAATACTGTTGAGCCCTCTCACACCTGAAAATGCCTCCTGCTACTTCACGGTGGGGAAAAATATCTGCTCGGCGACCTCTGCTATGAAACATTTGTACTATGGTCTCATGTGAGCCTATTGTCTATTCCCATAATGCTTAGTGAAATAAGAATAGAATTTCTCAGAGTTAGTTTTTGTAGCGTGCAAATTAAAAGGATAACCCTATATATGTTTTTAAAATAATTATGCAAACGTCACGACAACAGGCATTTTCAGTGGCTTAACGTTTTCCAATTGGGCCTCCCCGCAACCGGTTTTCCGGGCCCCTCTCCTCAGAATTATTTAAATATCCCCCCTCACCCTTGCCACCATTCCCTGAAAAACTTGCATAATTATTTTTTGGGCAGTTATAATTATGTAAGAGCTAAACACCTTTTTATCTATTAAATTTTAAAATTCAATCATGTTTCAAGGGGGCGGTTTAATGATTTTGGCTTTAGCCTACAAGCTCCTTGAAGATGGAAATAGTTGAGAGTTGATTATATTATAAATAATTAATCTTGAAACCTAGAAACCTTGAAATTGATGTCTTCCATAGGATCCACATTCACATCCTCCTTATGTTAGCAACTTCGCTCCTTTTCCCAGAAAATGTGTTCTCTGAGAATTTGCCTCGTTTGCAGACACGGACACAGGTTCCATTTTTAATAAAAAGGCATTTTATCTAAATTACCGCGAAATTACTGAGTCAGGAAAAGAGAAAAAATTTAAGAAATTTATTCTCAAGAGTCAGAAGTGAGAATATGTAAACTACTTATACAGTACTTGATCCTATTATAAGAAAAAAATCCAACTGCGTTGGGAGAACTGACACAATTGAACCAAAACTATTATTTATATACTTATACAATAATCTCGCAATTTATCCGATACATCAAGGATATAAATATTCCTTCTGAACATTGTTTAAAAATGAACTAGTCGATAAAAATAGAAATAACTAAAACATGACCGTACAAGTGTACAACATCACAATATATCACAAACGCAGCATGCTTAAAAATAAAATAGAAATGAAAGAAATGGCACTTCAATAATAAAACTCACGATCACAAACTCAATTAATATACATATGGTTTTCTCTAGGCCAATTTACCGGAAACTTGTAGTCCTACATGCATCTAACTGGACGATTCAAAAGAGACTGAATTCAAAATACTGTATGAAGAAAAAAATTGACTTTAATTTCTACACAACCCCCCACTTTGTATTCCAACTTGAAGTAGAATCGACTTACACTTAAGTAACTTAACTCAAATATGAAGAGAGATAAATCGTCCAAAAGACGTAATCTACAAAAAATTACAGCTGTATGAAGGCACGTACTCTCTTGTAGATGCTACGTTTTGCCTCATATTGTATACTGTCACTACTTTCTAGAAACATTCCTTGTATTGAGCGTCTCAGTTTTTCGAGGATTAGTAGTATAACGTCTGCAGTGCTGTAAAATAAGAAACAGAATAGTTTCTGAACACGTTCCTGATTATTTTTTTTGTTTTTATAACTGTATCAAAAACTTTTTATTATTTCATATGCCAGTTCTGTATAAGTTTGTATGTTGGGATCCAAAAGCCTATGTGGCAATTTTTTATGGCCACAAAGTCATGACTATATCTCAAGAATGAGAGTGACAAAAATAAATGCTCACAGCTTATGGGCAAAGATCATACATTTAGCCTGTTGGCTAATGGACCAAAAGTCTTCAACATGATAATTATTCCTGCAGATATCATTTATGAAGTACAAATTAAGTTCTTGGATTTCTTGTTCTATAACGATCTGCGTTGTTAATATTAACTTTTTTGTTGTAAATTTAACGACTTTCAGTCAATTTCAAATTGTGAATTTATAATAAATGTACTCACATTTGGCCGAACGTTGTATTTGGAAACGTTCGGCCAAATGTGAGTACATGTATTATTTATTCACAATTTAAAACTGACTACAAGTCGATATATTTACAACAAAAGGTTACAATAAAATTATTAATTTTACCTCTCATTAATGAATTGGCTTATTGGGACTACTCCAAAATGAATATTTTTTTTAATAATTAGGCACTAATATTTCATTTTGTATAACCAAATTTAGTTTTATTTCAATCTTCTTTGTACATAAGAAATTTTATTCATAAGAAAAAACTATTGTTTCTAAATGTATCAGATTAATTTAAATAAAATTATACTTGAATTAGAATTCACTTGAATAAATAAAGCTAATAAAACTTAGTTACTTGATTAATAAAATAGAAAAACTGATTCAAATAATTGAATTAATTTAATTTAAATAGTGTTCTTATCGTTAAGATTCAACTGCAGTTAGACGAGAAAACACATTTTAGTTTAATATTTCTCCGCACTTCACAGAGTAGCGCTGAACGGAATTAGTGTACGCAGTAGGGAGTGTGTCCTTCCTACAGCGGCGGCTCCCCCACCAACTGACCATTAGTGGGTGTGCGCGTATGGGAGTGTGTGAGAGTGTGTGAGGGAGCGATGGACAGACGTTTACAGGCTACATTTTTATCACATCAAGACTGGTTTCGCTAATGAGTCATGAGCCCAGACTGAAATATACATATTTTTTCAAAAGAAATAAAACTGAAACACTGAAGGAAGAAAGAAAGAATGGGCTAAATATTGTCAGGTCAATGTTTATTGTTTACTTTATCAATTTGCTGATAGATTTAGTGGAGGAATTTAGAAGCAGGATGTGGTGACTTCACTCTTCAGGAATGGAGACATACAGAGGACAAAACACTCTTTAGACAAACTTATGTAGACTGTTATAAATCATGACGGCTATGTCTCCACAGTGCAAATATTAGAGGAAATTAATATTATTTTCTCATCTAATTCCTCAATGTATATTAGCATATACGAAGTAATGCGAAATGGGGGGGTTGTCTAGAAATGAAAGTCAATATTTTTCTTCATACAGTATTTTTAATCCAGTCTCTTGAATCGTCCTGTTGGATGCATGTAGGCCTACACGTGTCTGGTAAATTGGCCTAGAGTAAACCGTATGTATATTAATTGAGTTCGTGATTGTGAGTTAAATTATTTGGAGTGCCATTTTTTTTTCATTTCTATTCTATTTTTCAACATGCTGCGTTTATGGTATTGTGATGTTAAACGGTCATGTTTTAGTTATTTCTATTTTTTATCGACTAGTACATTTTTGAACAATGTTCAGAAGGAATATTTATACCCTTGTTTTTCGGATAAATTCCGTGATTATTGTATAAGTATATCCAGTTTTGGTTCAATTGTGTCAGTTCTCCCAACGCAGTTGAATTTTTTTCTTATAATAGGATCAAGTACTGTGTAAGTAGTTTACGTTTTTTCTATTCTGCCTCTTAAGAATAAATTTCTTTAATTTTTTCTATTTTCCTGACTATTTCCATCTTTCAGGAGCCCGTAGGCAACAGCCAAAATCATTAGACTAGCCCCACTTGAAACATGGTTGAATTTTTAAATTTAATAGACAAAAAGGTGTTTAGTTTTTACATAATTATAACTGTCCACAAAATAATTATGCAAGTTTTTCAGGGATGGGTGGCGAGGGTAAGGGGGGATATTTATATGATTTTGTGGAGAGGGGACGGGAAATCGATTGCAGGGGGGCCCAATTGGAAAACGTTACGCCACTGGGCTTCACGGCATAGGGACTAGAGATTTAGTTGGATGTCGTACCTTTTCCATGTGTAATGTACAAAAGTACTTCTTGCCGATTATATTACAATAATTAATATTGTTATATTTATATAGATTCCATATCAGTGGCTTCCAACAAAATATTTTTAAGGACCTCCTCATCGGTCGAAATATTGTACACCATCATAAGTTATTGAATTTCAGAGTATTGAACATTTTAGTAACTTACTACAATATTATAGTTTATACTGTATTAATTGACTGAAGAACTGTCTGAGCAAGGACACTTATTGCAATAGGGTGCTCTTGTAGAGTAATCTAGAGGCTTGCTGCATGAGTCTACAATCATTTGATTGGGAACCACTGTCTAGAAGTCTAGTTAATTATACAATAATTAACTGGGCTAAGAATGTAACAGCATTGGACTTGTTTCACACGTAAATATATAGTCCGTTTTCGGTTCTAGTCATTGAGGTAGGTATAAGCATAGACGAACCATCTTACTATCCCTGATATATGGTATAAGTGAGTGGAGGGAGTAGTATTTGCACTGTGTATGAATTTGCTTCACTTCCTAAATTTATGTTCTCGCGTAGAATGGAACCGTATATTTGTATGAAACAAGCCTTATGCACTTTTTTCTAATAACAGCTATGAGTAAACACACACTAAACGTCACGAAGCATCAAACCTTCAATCAGCCAAAAAAGAGAAAAGTACCGTACGTTTTTTCTTGCGCGAGATCTACCAATCTCACAATACAGTAAACACTCAAGTACTTGTAGAATTGACTGGCAAAGAAACAACAAATATGTTCTTCAAATAAGTTTATTTAAAATCGAATTAATATTATTAGGCTAAGAATAATAGACTAACAAATTATGGGACTTTTGACACAACTATTGTCAATAATATATTTTTCAAAAATAAATGTTTTCAGCTATCTTATTCCTTTTTTTTAAATCTTGCGTGTGCAAAATTTATATCTTACATATTCGGTTGATACAAAAATCGTAGATTATTGTCAATTTTTTCAGAATTTTTAGGACATGTGCACTACAAGTTCACACTTCTAGCATAGGGAAAATAACATTGACTCGTGACCTTGACCGCGTTTTCTACCGCGATATTTTAAAAGATCAAACTCGTTTAGAGAAAATATTAAATATTAAGTATTATAAAAAACTATGCTTGTGCAGAAATTAATTTTTATATATTCTTGTGGCACAAAAATCTTAGATTATTGTCAATTTTTTCATAATTTTTTAGACACGTGCGCTACAAGTTCACGGAGCTCGCTGAATGGCTTGGAGAGAGGCGTAAACGAATAACGACATCGAATTTTGGAAGGATTAGTAAGAGGACGCCACTCACTGGTTGTCAAAATATTGTTCTTGAACTTTTGTATGGGGGCGCTAAAAGTTCTTCAGCCATGAAATATGGAGATAAATAAGAAGGCTGCTCTTAAAAAAAGTTGCTGAGATGACCAGGAAATAATAATGAAATGTTGTCTGTTTCCTGATGCCAATAATACTATTAATTTTACTGTACTGTATTAGTCTATTCCACAATAAAAGCAAAGCCCAAATCTGTTCTAGGTTACAACATTAATGCACTGTAGTGTTATGAAAATATCAGTTGAAGAGTATAAAAAAATTACCAAATAAACACACTATTCATAACAAGATAAACAATGGGCTGATAAAATACCATTATAGGTAAATTCATAAGACAGGAGTAGTCAGCTAATATTGAACTGCTAAATAAATAGTAAATCAATACCATACATAAAATAATATTATAATAAATCAAAGATCTAATACTTGAGAAGAAAGAAGAGCAAAAATAGTATTACACTAATATTATACAGTCATAAATATAAAGTAAATCAGTACCGTATCTAAAATAATATAATAATAAATAAAAAATCTACTAATTAAGAAAAAGAATAACAAAAATAAGAGAATTAAAAACCTGTTAAATTAAAATAATTAAATTAAAAATTAAAGACCTGGGTGTCAGCTTGGTCCAGTGTATTCTTTAACACTTTCTTGCGCCTCAATAATCCAATCCGGATTACAAAATAAGCAGTACTCACATTTTGAAACATGAAGTTGCCCCTGTCTTTGAAAAAAACATGATTTTGACAACAAACCCCATTTTTCCCCTTTCGTCTACAAAAATCATTTCTCCAACAGCGCGCGCTCAATTTCAAGTACTTGTCTCTCTTCTTTGCATGTCAATACAAAGAGACTTGTCCCTCTTAGAGAAAAAGGTTTCAAATAAAAAATTTAGATCAGATCATTATCTAAAACTTTCACGCTTTCAAAACTTTCCTACCCAAGAAATGAAAAAAATTCTCGATTAGGGTCTGCATCAATGTCACATCACAAAGTTTTTGAAACATCGTTGGATAAATTCTCATATAAAAACTGAACGTGTGCAGGAAATTTATGTTTTTTTGCATCGCTCGAATCACAAAATATCGTTTCTTAAATCTACCAAATTTAAAAATATTCCATCAATATTCAGATAGTGAAACGCCATTGGGAATGAATTTGTACGGATCAAAATTCAGCAGACTTTTTGTCGTTTGGCGACAAGCCAATTCCCCCACTCGTTAGGTTTCACTTCGATGAAACCCCCTACGACTCCATGCTGTGGCGGTGGGGGTAATGGAGACCGGTGGCGCTTTCTGGTGAGCGACCAATTCAACTATTTTTCAAATGAAACCGTTTATTTCTTGTTCCAATTTCGTGACGTCATACGTTTTTGTTTCACAGTTTATGACAAAAGTATAAGGAATTTGAATAAAATTTCAATGGATTTAGATTCGTGTTGTTAATCTCTAGGTGTCTTGCTTTTTAATTTTGCTGATTAATGCTTCTTTTAAAAAAATGACATAATCATGTTAAATTCCCAAAATAAGAAAAACTGAAAGAAAAAAACGAATTTTGAAAAGCAAGTGATCTTTGTAAAAGTATGAAGATAAATCATGTAAATTTTCAAGGCAATTTGAGGTTCCATTCTTGAGATTTTAATGAAATAAAACTGGACAAAATGCTCATTTTCTAGCTTGCTCAGTACAGGTGCAGTTGAATCTTAATAAATATTTGAAATGGAAATTATTTAATCAGTTAATCAATACCATAAAATCATTTAATAAAGTTAATTGAATTGAAATAGAAATGCACTTGAATATTAATAAAATAATTGGAGAATAATAATTTTTTTTTTTTTGAGGATGAAGCCCACATAGGTCTGAGACCTGTGCGTGGGTAATGGTTGGATGATGGTGATTGATGAGTTGGACCTACAGTTTAAGGTGGGTTCCGAACCCAATTCAATTTAAAATTTAGCTCATTAACCGACTTCCAAATACAGAAGGAGGTTCTCAATTCGATCTGTTTTTTTACAATAGTTTGAACTTGAAAACAGATATTTTAAAGAAATGATTTATTATTCATCCATTACACTGAAATTCTGATGATCTGTGCTAATAATCGATCTACTGAATTAATATAGCCTACTGAAAATTCCAGGTTGCCACCCACTTATTTTTTCATTAAAAAATAATAATAGCCTTTTTTAAATGGAAAAATAAATTAAATTATTGTTTGGAGGTGTAAAATAATATTGGAAGTGGGAAGAGAGAAAAAATTATGAATAGCCCAGCTATCGTGTTAGATATCGTGTAGGTCCTGTTCGTAACGGTGACCGATTAGATTGGCCAGCAAAAAAGGACACTGTTCTCTGCTGTAAAATCACTTCCCGGTGGTTCGGAACCCACCTAAAACTGTAGGTCCAACTCATTACCCACGCACAGGTCTCAGACCTATGTGGGCTTCATCCTCAAAAAAAAAATATATATATATAGGCTATATATAAGTAATGTTGTTCCAATAAATTTGTCTTGCCCAGTTATAATGAATAATGCGCAATCAAGAGAAAATGCACGACGATGATGATGATAATTACACCTATAATTGCGTTTATAGGGAGATTTTAAATGAAAAGAAAGATTATTATTGCCATCCATTACTTACTCAATCAACTTCAAAGCAAAGTTTGGTTTTTTTAGTTTATTATAAAACTAAATATAGGCTAATTGTTTGTACATAACGCCATTTGGTGTCGCACCACCAGGGCTGGATTCACCCCTGGCCTGGGGGCACAGAATTAACTTAATAGATAAATTTTATAATTTATAAGGAGAAAATTCATAATCTAATATCGATAATCTCTTTGATTTTATAATTCACTAGGCATTGTTTAAGTTGAATGATGTAGTGTCTATGTGCATCATCTGCAAGTGCATGATGAGTATTAAATGATTTAAACATGTCTTGTAATGTTATACTCTATTTAAAGATTGATTCAATCTTTATGATGTATTCACTGTCCATGTAACATCACAGCGGCTATAGTCTCCCCCAGACAAAATAAATTTTAGAATTGTAACTAGCCTTTAGAGACAACTTTTGACAAGAGAGTCAAAGAAGTTGTCTGAAATCGCTAAAATGTGGGTTTGGAGGGATTCATTTTTTGTAGCAGTGTCTGATATATTTTTGTACAGTAGCATTCATCAATTTCCATCAGCTATTCAATACTGTTGTCAATATCTGCCATTGAGGAAGTCTTCAGTATAAATTAATAACACTTTGAGTAATTCGAAATTAATAAATTCTGTTCATATTTTATAATAAATTCATATTTATATATATTACTTATATGTTTTTATATATTTATTTCCTATATCACTTTGGCTGCGCCTCTGCTGCTAATCGGGACCCGGATACGTGGTTTTCTTGGCCTACTGTATTGATTTATTGATAATCAACAATTAAATTTAGTAGATTTAGACGACCACATGCAATTTGCAATAATTTCAGATGTGAAATTAGCTGCCAAAGATTTGTATGGGAGAATTTAAGAACTAAACAATTGAATGTTGGCTCACACTGTTATTCCCAAGGCGTTTAGAATAGTGACGAGTGAATACAAAAGAATGTCAAAATTTTGAAGGAGTCATTTATGAAAATTTTGAATGTATTTTTTCATATGTATGGTTGTAATAATTAAAACACTTCGAAATTGGGACATTCTTCTGTAATCACTGGGTGGGCTGGAGCCCTATGTTGAAAAAATGTATTCCAAACTTGGAGGTTGTCAGTGTGGTCTAGTGACTATGACGCCTGACCAGCAATTAAGAGACCCGTGGTTCGAATCCCGGAACTGGCTGAATGTAATCATGAATCTGAATAATTATGTTGATAGGCTTTACTTACTCAATTCATATTCCTGGTGTATCAGCATATCAGCAATACTTTATATTCATTAAAAAAAATCCATGATGTCACCTTTTAATTAATCTGTGATATTCAATTTTTCCTAAACTTTAATGGTTTCGCGCGAAACTGAGCTATAGAGTCGAATTTTTAAAACTACTTACATTAATCACCACATAAATGTGCAACTATTGGAACTCGATACTCAAAAAAAAATCGGCCCACCTTATTGATCCTCCATTATGCCAACAATTTAAATGTCTTTTGCTGTAGTGGATGTATCATGGTTAACTGAAAGTAATTAATAGGCCCACATATAATATATAGGCATGCTCAATCAGGCAATGCTGACTGGGACACCTCTCAAGATATTCTTTTTTTTAAATACTCTTCAAAAGCTCAAAATAAGTTATTCACAAGAAATAAAATAAAGCTAGAAATAGTGTGCTAAATTCCTTCAATCCCGACTAGATAGTAAGCAAAGGGGACTCGATCAGCACAGTCAACCACTCTATGAACTGACAAAGACTTACTGACTGGGCACATCATTAAATTAAATTCATCGTAGAACGCATGAACACATGAGGCAGAATTGAGTGCAATAATTTAACCCTTTATTTGAAGCACCCGCAATTTATCGCTATCGTGTAACAAAATATTTGATACTGGATTATCAACAAGCTTGCTGGTTAAAAAATCGTCCTGCGTATTTTATTGCAGACCAAGCAGTATTCTATAATTTGTTGTTTTTTTAACAGAGAAAGAGCTTCTATGCTAGAAAAACTATCGCTGGTTCTTTCCATACACGGTAAGTATATTGTTTGTATTAAGTCTGTTCATCTTTTAAAATAAAACGCTTTCGAGTGAATCTGTTCCTCAACACACACAGACACTCTTCTATAACGTGAACATTCATCCAAGAAACAAGTTCATTTTTTCCGTTTTAATTTTTTGAAGAAAGCAGTATGTGTTGTGTACAATGTAGTCTAGCTATTGTATCCTTTACATTACCTGTATTGATTGCATTTTATGATAAATATTTTTGAAGCCTGGAAACTTGGATCCTTTGATCCTATACATAGGCTTGTTTCAGTAAAAAATTGATGTTTTTTTGGACGGAATTAAGAATTGATATAAAAGTTCCTAATATTATAGTTAATAATACAAAAATAAATAACTCAATTACAACTAGAGACACGGAGGCTGTGATATTTATTCTTCAACCACCATCTTTCCACATCGGAAGATGAACTAATATTTTTTATACGGTACATCATAATTATAGACCTATATCTGGTACTTATTCGGCACCAGCATCTGACAAAAATAATACGCAAAACAGGTGATAGATAGACTGGTGTTAGATAGGTGATAGACTGGCAAGTTCACCCACAGATAAAAATATATTTATTTTTTCTACTCGTTATTTTTCAACCGCCTTCAGAAAAAGAGTAATTTCTCAATTGGACCAACTTTTTAATATTAAATTAGCCTAAGTTACCTACTATGCTGACGATCAGAAGTTGTGTGGAAAATATGTGGAAACTGTTATAATGAGGTGAGATAAAAACATAATATTCATAAAAATATTTCCTGTCTCTTCATCGGAAAAACTAATGGCGAATCGATTAAAAACAAAACAGTAATTATTCATAAATTTGAAAAAAAAACACGACCGGGATTGGTATCCTTCATCTTAGCCTAACTCTAGGAGCTTATTTCAAACTTGAATATTTTTTCTTTACAAATCAATATCTAAATTTAATATAACACAGTCGCATAATAGGCCTACATTCACAGACACAACCGCAATGCGATACATTTTATTTTATAAGTTAGTTTGAAGTGACTGACAATTTAACAAACTGACAAATATTTCATTTTTTACAAAATTAACAGCACTTCTGTTTTCTGAATTCTGAGGAATTCGAAATTAATAATTATTTTATTAAACTGAATTTATTAATTTCGAATTCCTTTAATTGCTATCAGTTTATACTGAAGACTTCCGCAATGGCGGATATTGACAACAGTATTTAATAGCTGATGGAAATCGATGAATGCTACTGTACAAAAATATCAGTCACCACCGGGAATCGAACCACGGACCTTGGTTTCCGTGGTCTAGTGGTTAAGGCGCCCGACCGGCAATTGGGAGGTCCGTGGTTCGATTCCCGGTGGTGACTGATATTTTTGTACAGTAGCATTCATCGATTTCCATCAGCTATTAAATTCTGTTGTCAATATCCGCCGTTGCGGAAGTCTTCAGTATAAACTGATAGCAATTAAAGGAATTCGAAATTAATAAATTCAGTTTAATAAAATAATTATTAATTTCGAATTCCTCAGAATTCAGAAAACAGAAGTGCTGTTAATTTTCACAACAAGCAAGTCACCACCGGGAATCGAACCACGGACCTCCCAATTGCCGGTTGGGCGCCTTAACCACTAGACCACGGAAACCAAGGTCCGTGGTTCGATTCCCGGTGGTGACTGATATTTTTGTACAGTAGCATTCATCGATTTCCATCAGCTATTAAATACTGTTGTCAATATCCGCCATTGCGGAAGTCTTCAGTATAAACTGATAGCAATTAAAGGAATTCGAAATTAATAAATTCAGTTTAAGTAAATTTGTCAGTTTGTTCAATTGTCAGTAACTTCGAACTAAATTATTTTATTGTTGACTGATGAAAGAAAAGATACAGAGACAATAATAATTGTGTAACAGAGAAGTAACAAATCCTAAATTTACGGTTTGCCAATGAAGATATTCCGATTCATGTGTCAGTCGTTTACGGTTTGTTTATAGGGATGTTTTTCTAGCTGGCAATTATTCAATTATTGATGCAAAATGAGATAGAATAGTGTTTGTATTATATCGACTTGGAAATTTGCCACATTATATAAAAAATCAGGATGTAAATAAACATGATATACGCCCAGTGATTAATATGGCTACTGATGTTGCCTGACGATCATGATAGATTATAATTATATGATATGGTGAGTTATTCAATAACCTACCTCACTGATAACAGAAAACTGGCTTTTTGCCAAGATAATAGTTATTTATGTATTAAGCGCGACTTTATCGCTCGAGCCAAAACATTTACTGCGCGACGCATAGCGGAGCGCAGTAATTTTGCGAGAGCGATAAAGAAGCTTCACGCGCGAATTGCATACAATATTTTTCCTACAACTGCAGTTCTGGATTACAACACAATAAAAACTTGTAGTTTGTAACATCACAGACCGTGCGCGGATTTGGTTAGCGTGCGCCATTTTGAGGTTATGTGAATTCACGGATTCCGCGATCCACCAATGAGAAGACATCAAAATCAAAACAGAAGCGTAAAGAAAACAGCTGGCGAGCGTAAAGTACTTTACCGCTTGCTGAGCAGTAAAGAGGCATTTTACAATTAGTTTTCAGTACGTAAAGAACTACTTTACGAGCAGTTGTAGGAAAAATAATGTATGGGTGTTCTATAGAGGTTTTGTAATATTAGAATATTCCCGTACCGCATTTCAATCACTCATTGTTTTTTATTCATTCATTCTTCCACAATTTAAAGTTTACTTTATAATATTTGATACAATTTTACAACAAGATTCACACATTTTCATTCTCACAAAATAGGCCTACAGATTAAATTTAAAATAGGCTGAAGGAAAAGAGTGACATTTTAAAATATGAAGAGTCATCACACAAGATCATAAGTCTGTAGGTGTAATATTTTCCTTATATTTGAATGAAAATTTGTACCATATTGAATTCATTAACTGGTTCAGTCTGTACAGGACCCAACAAATTAATCTAGGTTACTGGACTAGGAATTATAGAGGAAAACTGTAGATATATCTGAATAAGAGAAATAAAGAAAAACATGAATGCAGATCATACAAGACAATTTTTTCCTATTACAATATTATTGTCAAATTGTGTCCATCTCATGAATTTGAAGATTCTAATGGTTTAGTCTGCTTGCAAAATTAAGTATTCACTATTCGATGTTAATCTCCCACAGTGTAAAATCATCCACATGCTGTGGAATTGAGCAGCGTGGTTACCTCTATTTCACTTTACCACTACCGTACCGTATATTAGATGTTGATTATTCTCGAATAGCTGATTATAATTGGAAATAATCAGTAAAAAGTACTGAGTTTTATAATGTTCCATGTACAGTATACCGGTAGTAGCACACTTCATTTATGAACCACAGAGTTCTAAATAGGAAATCAGTTTCTACTAACATTACTATTTTATAAAAATATGATAAAAAAATTGATTTGATGCTCCATTGTTCTGTCAGCGTCTGAATACTCTTAAATTTTCTGCTGCTGAAGGATTAATAGTTTGATCATCTTATCATTTCACATTTGATATACTGTACCAAAAAATGATAATATACATATTCAGAAAATGGTAGTACAAATTCAGATGATCCACAACAACAGAACAAATTTCTTGAAAATATAGTAACAATAATTATTAACTTTTAAAAATGTATTAATTTTTTTAATTTTCAGGTTTAAATCTCCTGTCGATGTGATTAGAAGCGTTCCATTATGATGGAAGTGTCTGATAGAAATTCCAACAATATTCATGTGCTCAAAGATATATCAAACATCACCAACAATGAATTGAATAGTATTACCAATCCAGGCCAACAGAGTGCAATCAATCTACTTCCAAACATGGATTTGCCAAGGATAAGTTCATTTGCTGATGAGGAGAGAGAAGTCTCAAGGAAAGATTATCCAAAAATAGTTGATCTGCGAAAAGAGGACAAAACCAGAATCAGTAAACTAATAGATGAAATTGCCAGGTAAACGTTGGTCATATTGGTACCATATGGATTATGAATTCATTAACAGTCTGATCAGGATTCAACACATTAGGAATTATAGAGGTAGGCCTATACTGTAGGTTTATCTGAATAATGCCCGGTTTCGTTTATTAACTTAATAGACCATTAACTCAATGCTGGAGCAGTGGGTTAATGATCCTTTAAACTTAATGAACAACTCAAAAACCGGGCATAAGAGGATAAAGAATAGCATGAATGCAGATCATACAAGACACATTTTTCCTATTACAGTAATATTGTCAAATTAATTGTCATTTAATTTAAATTCAAATTCAAACAACGATAACAACTTATATTATTCACAATTTTCATAAAATAATCATATAAGGACTTATGTTATGTTTGAAGGGACGGATTCAAAGATCCAGAAGATTCAAAGATCCTCACACGTCAACCGAAGCTTATTGTGTGTCCCTAGTACGTTAGTTAGGCAAACCAATACCTGTGCCCTTTACAAGATCCAGGAGTTTCTTCCCTATGCTAACGTCACATTCATCACCTGGTTGCTTAAAGCCAAACAGAGCCATTCTCCTTGCCCCGAGTCTCTCGCAATCCAGTATGATATGCTTGGCAGTCTCTTCAGACTGATTGCAAAGCCTACACATCTGATTTTCATTTCTGAGTCCGATTGTGTGGAGATGTTTCCTGAAGTGGCCATGTCCAGTTATGAGAGCAATTAGCTGCTTAACCTGACCTCTACCCAGCCTCACCAGCCAGTTGGTGAAGTAGGAGCTTGTGTCTGCTAGCAGCCTTTTGCCAAGTGCTTGGCCTGAGTGACCTTGCCATTGCTGGTGATGTAAGTCCCTGGACCATTTGTTTATTGCGTGGAAGGCAGTAGTTTTGCTTATGCCACAGCTTGGCTCTGGGCCAAAGAATGACCTACTAGAACCTTGCTTAGCAAGCCCATCTGCACACTCGTTGCCACCTATGCCTACATGGCCAGGTACCCAACCAAGATGCACATATAAGGACTTGGTCATGATACGTACGGTGAGCGTCAGGTGGCAAGAGAAAAATTCAATATCAAGAGTAGGCGGCAAGCGGCAAAATTAGCCGAGGCCTTAAGGTGCTTACACAGTGGAGCATCCAGTACTCGATATTACAAATCAAGCACATGCTGTGGAACAATGTATGGTAAATTGTAGAAGCTTGTACATACTACCATTCCACAGCATGTGTTTGATTTTGCGATGGTGATTATCAGCAAGCATTGGATGCTCCTCACTGTGCAAGCACCCTTCTTGCACATTGAGACTACAGAGAGGACATCTTCACAAAAACTCTAAGCAAGACATTTCTTCTTATTTATTATCAATCCTCACCTTGTTTACAAACCTTTATCACATATTTATTTTCCAATACAATCAGAAAAAACATGAAGAAACAAAAGTCATTAATGAAAAATACTAGAATAAAATTCAAACTATAACTATAAATAAAAGTACTAAATTGGCACTACTATAGCGAAGCAAGCTTGAGCGCTAGCAGTGAGTTCATAAAACTAAACGAATTAGCCTAAACATTGAACAAATTAAAATATATGATATATATATCACCTTAATATCTTTGTCTAACATTAAATTAAACTCAAATTTTAGTCACAAACTAGACTTGGTTTAGGTGGTACTTGATCGAACTGGAAGATCGACTTAATACAACAATAATATTTTGTTTTTCTATATGATAACATTATTTTGTACAGAAATACCAGCATTACTGGATTATGTATAATAATCTATAACTTTGTAGTAAAGCAAGAATGTGTAAATAGATATTCAAGAATGTGATACGGTAATTTATGCAGCATTGGATTGGCCAGCAAAAAATGCACAGTTCTCTGCTGTAAAATCACTTCCCGGTGGTTCGGAACCCACCTAAAACTGTAGGTCCAACTCATCAATCACTATCATCCAATTCATTACCCACGTACAGGTCTCAGACCTATGTGGGCTTCATCCTCCGAAAAAAATGTATAAGTTCACATGCAAGTTGAAGATAGGACACGAGAAGTCCTAATTTATTTGCAATGTGCTTGATGCATTGCTTTACTTTTCATACTCCAGTAAAGTTTTTATTATAATTAATAGCCTACAATCTGAGAGCAATATTTTAAAAATAATATTTTCTAAAAACTTGTGGAAATTTTTCAGATATAGAACAAAGAATGAAGAAGATTCTGAACTGATCAATAAATTGAAAACGGAAAATTCAAGACTCTTGAGTAGAGTGGAAGCTTTACATAACGAAGTTTCTTCACTGAAAGCAAGTGAACAAAATAAATTTGATGAAGAATATAAACGTAAGGTGAGATTATCACAACAATAAGATGGTATATACCATCAGTATTAGTGATAAACACTTCTATCAAGTGAGTGCTAGCCTTTATATTGAACAGAACTGAGATCAAAATCAGTTGAAGCTTAAATAATATACTGTAGTTTTCATATAGCCTAACTTGGCAGCAGTATGTTGGGTTCAGATGTAGCATGTCCCATCTGCTACACGCTGCCAAGTTATATGAATACTACCCCCAGTGGGTGGGGGTAGTAGAATTGCACCCACAGTATCCCTGCTTGTCGTAAGAGGCGACTAAAAGGGCAACTGTCCGTTGACCTCATTATCCTAGAAACCTATCCTTTATACTGCTCTTCATCCCAGCCCCTCCCTCCACCCTTTCCTCTATCTAACGGTGCCTGCAGGACACCAGGCGACCTCCTGCAGTATGTAGCCTTGCCCGGGCATGCGGGGCTCTGTCCGGGTTGACTCCACTTCCCTAGCTGCTCGTGGGAACCACATGAATTTCCAAATACGAACCAGAACCAAACCTCAAGGTAACTCCAGAAGTTGCCTTGCCCTCAAACCTATCAGGTTCCACCCCATCAGGGCAGGTTCCACGATTTGAATCAACAGTCAAGGACAATGCCCAGGGTCCTTCAGATCAATTTACATCACAGTAAAGCAGCCTCGGCTGCTTTCTGCCAGTTCTTCCTCAGAGAGGGATTTGACCTAGCAAAAGGCTGCTAGCAGACACAAGCTCCTACTTCACCAACTGGCTGGTGAGGCTGGGTAGAGGTCAGGTCAAGCAGTTGATTGCTCTGATAACTGGACATGGCCACTTCAGGAAACATCTCCACACAATTGGACTCAGAAATGAAAGTCAGATGTGTAGGCTTTGCAATCAGTCTGAAGAGACTGCCAAGCACATCATACTGGATTGCGAGAGACTCGGGGCAAGGAGAAGGGCTCTGTTTGGCTGCAAACAACCAGGTGATGAATGGGACGTTAGCATAGGGAAAAAACTCCTGGATCTTGTAAAGGGCACAGGTATTGGTTTGCCCAACTAACGTACTAGGGACACACAATAAGCTTCGGTTGACGTGTGAGGATCTTTGAATCTTTGGATCTTTGAATCCGTCCCTTCATAACATAACATAACATAACATATATGAATACTACAGTAGTGAATTGAAATTCTGTTGTGGAATTATCACACGCTATCTGGAATAATGAATTTTATGTTGGGTAAAATTCTACTGAAATAGGTATCAAGGAAAAAACTATCAACTTTTTTTGGTAAATTTAACGACTTTGTCAATTTTAATTGTGAATAAATAATATTTCTACTCTCGTAGGCCAAAAACGTTTTCAATAATATAGAATGATACTTTAGTAGTCTATAATAGTATTAGTACTAATATACGAGTAATATATTTTTCAATAATACACATTCTACAAAAACCACAATAATTCGTCTAACCAAAAACCTATCAAGGACGCCTTTGAAAATGAATCTTCGCGATTCGAAAACGTTTGGCCTGTGAGTAGAAATATAATTTATTCACAATTAAAATTGTCTGCAAGTCGTTAAATTTATAATAAAAAGTTAATAGTAACAACGCGGATCGTTATGGAACAAGAAATCCAAGATAAAATTTATTAATGTTTGTTGTAAATTTTGCAGTTAATAGTTTTAGATTGTGAATATATCAAAAATGTACCGTACTCAAACTTGGCCGAACGTTTTCGAGTTGTTGAAACCCATCTTCAAAGCCTTATAAAAAGTAAATATTAACAATGCAGATCGAAATGGAACAAGAAATCCAAGAATAAAAGTTATTATTTTTCTTGTATTGCAGTTATTTTGAAAAAGTTATCAGCTCCAGGCTAAACATAGCATAATTGTTGTAGTTTGAAAGTTGTTTGCAGGGAGTTTACTTATTTTTTTAGTCAGGTGCTTACCTCTACAATGTAGGCTAGCTACAATCTATAATGCGCACTAATTTAAATGCAGGGACTATCAGTTCCACAAAAAAACCTATTACTAACATAAATAAATAATGCAAAAAAGCTTGGACAGGTTCGGATTGAAAGCTTGGACAAACGAAAGACACACTTAAAATTCAAATTTGATTATAATCACATTAAATATTTTTATTGCATTATTGTATTTTAATGATACATTGAACATGATTCGTATATTTAATTAGTTCCTTGTCTCATATTTCTTGAAGAAAAATAATAAGGCTATTATGATTTAATTTATTTTAATCCAATGAATATTGTCAAATAAATGAATTAAATAGTAAGCTTATCAATTTTATAAAATAAATTAAACACAATAGATCCAATGACTGCATCAAAGTATTTTGAGCAGAATCGGTAGCTGTATTGTGTATTTTTGTGGTTTAAAAAGGAAAACAATACTTACCGTATAAGAAAAGCATATAAAATGACTTTAGTGGGTAGTAGATGAAGTTTCTGTACATTGGCAGAATTTTGATAGCCTATACTTCTTAACTAAAGCGTTAATTATAGGTAGTAGGCTCTACCGTATTTTCTTGACTTTTATACATTTTTCCTTATAGCGATAGAAAATGATACACATGTATAGGGGCTTCCACTTACAGTACTTATTTTCTTCGAACAATCTACAATAAATTGCAATCATCTCAAAAGAATCAGTCCTATCAACACACTTGTGGTTAATAATATTTTAGATTTCAGAACTGACAGAGTTGAAAAATGAAATGGAATCCAAGAACAAATGTATAGATGAAAAAGTGAATCAGATGTCAAGAGAGATAAGAAATCTGCGAATCGCACTGGAACAAAGCAATGCAAAAAGAAAGAGTATTGAATTTAAATATAAGTATGCCAAAAACAAATTGAAACAGGCTCTCAATATCATCAAACGTTTCCAAATTTTGGTAGTGTTCTATATTCTATGTTGCAAAATTATATTATTTTATAATTATTCTATTACTCGTCCACATAATTATCACAACTAATTGGATGTTAGTTTGAAGTATTTCAAATTAACAGTAATTCAGTATTACAGAATTTATTTTTAGAATTCCTCTTAATTTATACTGAAGACTTCCGCAATGGCGGATATTTCAATGACAACAATATTGAATAGCTGATGGAAATCGATGAATGCTACTGTACAAAAAGTAATGCTACTGTTCGAAATGAATAATTGCTGTTTCTGTATATTTGTCAGTTTGTTAAATTGTCAGTTACTTCAAACCAACTTCTGAGATACGAGCCGATATGGCCATGAGTGCTGCTATACAGAAATGTCACAATAGTCTAGTGGCGCCCGACCGGCAACTGGGAGTTCCGCGGTTCGATTCCCGGTGGTGACTGATATTCTTGTAGCATTCATCGATTTCCATCAGCTATTCAATGCTGTTGTCAATATCCGCCATTGCGGAATTCTTCAGTATAAGTTAATACTTATATACACTATAATTAATAATTTTGAGGAATTCCAAATTAATAATTATGTTAATTGAATGTAGCTTATTATACAGCATCTGTATTTGGTTCCAAATCAAAGCTATTCAAAGCAGTAGCATATAATAAAATATAACATATTATGTTAGTCCATGTAATATCTTCCTAATGGGCCTACTATGTTATTACAAACAATAATAAACAACAAAATTCAAAAATAATAAAACATGCAAATAATTGATAGGCATATATATATGCAGCTTTTGAACTCTTTGTATAGATTGAAGATTTATGATTTCCAACTCTCAATTTCTCACTGAACAAATTCTGCATGCCATGAAAAGAAAATTGCATGGCTAACAAACATTGAATAATAGGCTACAGTTCCAACTTCAACAAACATAATCCTGAAGTTAATCTGATGTACGCTAGTTCTCTATTGAAGAGAAAGCAATCTGTTTCGAGTTGAAGGAATTGTTATTTATTTGTTGCAAACTGAATATTTATTTATGTAACACTTTACTAGTCAATGTACACCAAGATAATGAATGATAAATCACTTTCTATCTTAAAGTTATAGTTACAGTCAAATAAGGGCAAGATATGATCAAACCTTCATTCAGGCTCTATTTTATATTTATTGCTATTTTCTAAAATAGTTCTGAGTATTGTGCTGAGTTGTCTACTTAATTTTTAAATGCTTATCTATTCTATTGATTGAATTTGAAATTATTCTCCAATTTATGACAATAAAAATTGATAAAGCGATTATTAATTTTTCAGAAAGAATATCCATCACTACATGAAAAGCTTTATGGGAAGACACCCGAAGATAGTTCTAATAGGAAATCCAATATTGAGGAAAAAGCACGGTATTATTTTTGACTCACCAATATTTAATTATTATTCAAAAATGATTTTTCATTTTTGCAGATTACAAAGAATCTGTTTTTGATCTGAATTTGTTTACTTGAATTTTATTGAAAAAATTAATGGATTAGCTATTGCCAAAATGTCGACTTGAGGATAATGAAAGGCACCCCATTTCATAGAGTATAATAGTTTTTTGAATACGGTATGAAGCCCACATAGGTCTGAGACCTGTGCGTGGGTAATGGTTGGATGATGGTGATTGATGAGTTGGACCTACAGTTTAAGGTGGGTTCCGAACCACCGGGAAGTGATTTTACAGCAGAGAACAGTGTATTTTTTGCTGGCCAATCTAATCGGTCACCGTTACAAACGGGACGTTACAATACGGTATTTGTGGAATCTATGGTAATTGATAAGCACATATTTAAAACAGAGTTATTTTGTTTCTTTATGTCAAGTTAGGCTTTCATGGTTGATTTAATTAAAACTCATCTGCACTGTTTCTAGTTGTTTTTGTACCTATAGTGCAGTTTTTTTATATATTTTTATTTAGCAAAGTTTCCTATAGTAACGACCGATACTAAATATATAGTCCTATTAAATATTTTTTTTTTCATAATAGACCTATTGCAATTTAATACTTTTTCATAAAATAGATCAATTTTGTGAATATTTGAGGAGTCGGGTAATTTGATATGTTGATCCTGCAAAGTAGGTACTAATGTTTATTTGAATGAAATTGAGGATTTCATGTTTTATTAATGAATTAGTACTCTTCCAATGTCAATTTCAGTATGTATGGTGTAATCCTTTTGCAGAAAAAAAGGTTTTATTCCGACGAGATATATTTTATTTGTTGTATGAATACAATTTAGCTCATTAGTATACATATAAATACCGAATTTAATTTAATATTCTTCTTTCAATGGAACCCAGAGGACTCATAATGATCGTTAGATAACAATTGGTCTGTGATCGATGCTGAAAACCCTCACTTGAAAAAGTATTTAGTATTATTGTGTACGTTAAAAAATTCCTTTTTCTTTCAGAGTAAAGAAGAGTGCTAGCAATAGAGGAACGCATAAAGTAGTCGCTGATAAAATTAAACAAATAGAAACTCGGTGTCTGTCAGATTTATTTTTCAGCAACCATCCTTCAACATCTGAAGACGAACAAATATTTGTGATACATACTGAATCTGGTATTTAATAATAGTTTGTTCCACTTTCGCTTGCATCTTATTAAAGCTTGTTAAACCAAAGAAACCCATTCAATTACATATATTTAAAAAAGTCGAATTGCAGTATTGCTAATTATAACTTACAGCAAACTAGCCTTCTAATATTATGTGTATACTTTATATTGTTATGGACAAGGCAAGAAAGAAGGAACAGTGATTTTCAACGTAATTACTGCTGTGTCAATATGTCTTCAGCCGCGTCTCCACCAACCGAACATGCTCGGCGAACAGTGTTCGCTGGAATTATCTGATGTCGTCGAACATTGTTTGGTGTTGGTTTGATGTGGACGCCTTTTCGAACATTATGATCGGTGTGGTGGGAATAGTGGCGGGAACCTGTTGTTGGTCGTCACTGTTCGCCCATAGACCGAACATTTCAATTAAACTCACGAACATGTTTGGTGTCCCATATGTTTAATGTTTGTCCGTTTTTTGTGCACACCAACAATGTTCGGCAGACATGTTCGGTTGGTGGAGACGTGGCTTTCCGGTTGCAATAAGCAGCTTGTTGTGTTTGCTGTTCCCCTATACACTCATCCTCACCTTGTGGTTTATCGGGACATCTTTAGAATGTTCTTATCTTGGCAATTAAAGTAGTCTCAGTGAATGGAGAATGTTCTGTTTACTTTAGAATTTGATAGGAGGATATCAACCCCTCTCAGTCTTTCTGGAACATTCAAAATGTATAAAAAGCAGAAGCTCTTGTAAAAGTCAGTCAGTTGTGATTAGAATGTTAATGTCATAAAGTGACAGTGACAGTTCCCGCTCATACAAACCAGATTACCAGTGAGAACAAAAAAAAAACTGTGTTATATGATCGTTTAAGGTGTAAAGTGATAACGCAGTATATTGTGACAGATTATAATTAAGGCTTCTTCAACTGTTTATACAGTGACTTATAGTGATTGAACTGTTA
Source organism: Conomelus anceps (assembly GCA_948455865.1). Taxonomy (NCBI): domain Eukaryota; kingdom Metazoa; phylum Arthropoda; class Insecta; order Hemiptera; family Delphacidae; genus Conomelus; species Conomelus anceps. The sequence continues at coordinate 16,391,216 of OX418223.1, read as the reverse complement.
TATTTTAGTCGTTTCTTCTTAAATTGTTGAACAGTTTATTGAACATGGATTGGCCTTTTAACAATTAGTGATTGATTTTTGCACAGTAATATAGCAAATTCTTTATTGGCTGAACATTATCGATTTATCTGTTTCTGATTGCTTATTTTGTGTGAGATATAACTGATAAGTGAAATTTATCAGTAATTTGTGTTGATAAAGTGCGAGTGTTAATTTGAAGTGTTGCTAGCATTATTTTAGAGATAGAACCCGTAACAATATACTTTGCGAAAAGAATTGCAACATTCACAACAGTGCTTTTGAAATGACAGCATTGTTAAATTTTTTTCATCTTTGTTAAGAATGTGTTGACCATGACTGATACTAATTTGCATTTTTTTAGTTGAATCTGTCTGATCAGTAGCTACGCAATTCTGCTCACCCGCTTTCATTGGTGGCCACTATTGTACCGAAAAAGGTCGTTTTCTAGCTAAATCCTAAAGTAGTAGTCATAGAATGAAGTGGAAGTCTAGAATTGCAATTTTGCTAACAAAAGAGAGAAATAGCATACTTGACAAAGAGCACAGTGTAAAATTCACATCAGCAGCACTCAAATCGACAACACTGAATGAATGAACAAAGAGAAGAAAATGATAAGAATTCTCTATTCAAGAATCTGTTGTTAAATAAGGTGTGGAATAATGTACTTTAGGGCTCAACTGCAGATTTATTCGAATCACAGGAAGCCCAGGAAAATTAATGGCAGCCGGCCACCGAAAGCTGTGCTGAGCGTGATAGAGGACAGCTGTTCAAATCAATGGTTTTCAATAGAAGGCCAGCCACAAAAAGCAGTGCTGTGCTGTGCTGGTGGTTGGGCGTTTGCTGGAAACTATTGGTTTGCTTTAAACAGCTATCCCAGCACAGCGAAGCTCAGCACAGCTTTTGGTGGCAGGGTTCCCTTCTTCCCTTATGTTGATATTAAGGGGAAAATATCTAGAGTTCGTTTTCAGTATAACGTAATAACGCAAGGGATGAGGAAGACAAAATGAAATCAAAGAACACAAGTATTTTGTAACACATGTAATTACTATAAAAATATAGAAAAATATAATTTTTCAAATACAATGATTAATTACATCAACATAACGTGGAAGAAAGATATTTTTTTCTAATGCATGGCAGGAATAATTATAGACATGCATTCTAAAAGTTCAAGTTGGTAACATATTTATGTATGTGCATCCAATTTATCTGGTTAGAATATAAGATAATTTGTTTTTGGGTTCAACCCAATCCAGTACAGCCGAGCATTGAAAAAAGAATATAGATAACAGATTATTCTATCTAATAAATTATTCCAAATTCATTATACATAACTTCAAACGATTGCGAGCTTCTTCTAATTTTCTAAGCCTCAAGTTATCACTTTAAATTTCAAGTAATTTAGCATTTCATTGACAACTATCAAGTTGCAATATTATTGAGCTCTGTGACCGAAATGCTTTTCAGAACTTACATGCAGGCTACGTAGAAAATACAAGAATTTAAATAAAATATTTCAAAGATAACAGAATAAACAAAAAATCCCAATCACAGCACGCTTTCCCAATAATCTCATAATGAAGATTAATATTGTGATAATATTATTATTGGCAGTATTTTTCATAATAATTCACCTCAACCAGATTACTAGTACAATCCCAGTAATGCAAAATATATTACAAATATATTCATGATTCAAACACCAAAATGAACAATAGGTTCAAAGGAGACATTGATCATATTTTGAAGAAGATTAGGACATTTTTGTATTATTAACACTCACATTAGCGCTTTTAAACGTACTTTTTATCACGATTTTCTTCTCTGAATTATTTTCTTTTTCTGAAATTAGGGTGTTGCTTTCAACTGCCATGTCTTTCAACATGTAAAATTAATATCACAGTGAATTTATCGAGCCATTTGTCAAATAATTTGATTAGTTAGGATTATAGACTCTACTAGATCTTCTAGATACAATAGAGAATTGAATATTTTTCTAAAAAAGCCTCTACATAGAAACAATTAAAAGGCTAGATGAACAAAATTTTGTTTCTAAAATGAGAAATACGTTATTCCTTAAAAACTTTTGATGACAGTCTTGACAAAAACAAATTGGTAAAAAATACACAGGGAACCTACAAAATGTTTCCTATAATATCAAAACGTTCATAACACCACATTTCACAACTAAAAAAAAAGCTGCCTATTTTCGTGGGAATCATTCCTAGAATCTTGGAGATTTATGATATAAACACTGGATACTATTACAGTCATTTCACATGAGCATATCATCTTGATCATCGTTGGTGTTGATATCCATACCCATACCGAGGTGGTTGTTGATATCTTTTTCTGTTCATATCATTGGAATATTCTATAGGCATAAATCTGGGTTGTGGTACTGGTCTCCCACCATTATGGTAAGATGTCCACATCATAGACAGAAGAATATAAAATCCACCAATAGTTTTTTTTATGAGATCAACTATACTCAGCAGCAGAGGCATCATAACATGCACGAGTCGAATAAGTCTATCCAGGACTTTTAATGTGAAATCACCAGAGTTGTACACCAGTTTTGTTGCAACAGTGATGAGAGTAGCGATCAAAATTGATAAGAATTTCAATGCCTGAATTAAATTTTCTTTGGTGAGCAGTGCGAGAAAAGAGTCCAACGTTTCTTTGAATTGTAAGTCGAGACTTTGGTTTCTACTTGATTCATCACTTAGGTTGTTTTCTTGGCTTACATTGGGCATGAAATCACAGTCAGTACTGGTTGATAGGTTGTCGATTTCACTGGTCATGAAACAAAGAAAAAAAATCAAATATTAATCTAATAATGATGTTCAGGGATTGTCAACTAAAAGAAAAAGATCAAATTGATAAGTTGTGTTGAAACATTTTTCAAAGAACTAGTACCTTCTTGACCAACTTAAATAAAAAAAATGGAATGACACGTTTATTGGTTGGAAACTTCCACTCAAAACAATTTAAATAAATGGAAATAATCAGTCTTGTACTTTTTCATGTTGCTTGTAAAATCCATATAATAAGAGAGAGTAGGTGTGTGTGTGTTTGTATGTCAGTCTTTAGAATTTCACAAAAACGGCAACGATTTGAACACTAAATTAACTTTCTTAGTAATGGCGAAGGTGATATTGTGGAAGGTATCCATAATGAATAATAAGACGAAATTGTCACAACCACATTTATTAAAAGTTCGAGAAACTAGTTTCGGTTGTTACACCATTATCAATCTCAATCAAACGTTTGATTGAGATTGATAATGGTGTAACAACCGAAACTAGTTTCTCGAACTTTTAATAAATGTGGTTGTGACAATTTCGTCTTATTATTCATTTTAACACTAAATTAGGCACAAAGCTTCCTCCAAACTAGATTCAGGGCACCTCAAAGCCCGATATTTGATTTTCCTTTCAGACTTTTCAAAATTAATGTTCAAATTTCACTTTTGGTACTACTGTATTACTGTTTTAAAATGTGTTTAGATGCAGGAATCTCATGAAACAGCTGATACATGATACGTCACTATGATGCAAAAAAAAGCCAAAGCAACACATTTGTTCGTATCAATATTGCAGCTCCTAATTCCCTTTTTCGAATTGTATTGGCATTGGCAGTTGAAATCCATACATATCATGTTTAATTATACTTTCTTACTTTCTTTGCTGAAACAGCTTTGTGATTTGCAACATCACAGCTCATGTTTCCCACATGCTCCGACTACATGGTACGCCCGTAAGTCTACAGACAGTGTAAATTGGGCCGCTAAGGGCCCACCATATGATTAAAAAATGTTGACTTCTATCAGCTGTTCCTTTAACGATAGATATATCTCCTTTTTGTGTCCTTCAGCGAGGACTTTTAAACTCCCAAACTTCACAGGAACCATCTCGGGAGTATTCTACATTGTGCCTGAAAACTTCATAACAATCGGTTCAGCGGTTTCGGAGGTTACTGGGACAAATACATACACACATCGTCTTTTATATTACATGTATATGTATAAGAGAATTCCAAAAGATTTTGCAGTAACTACTAATACACGTTCTGGAAAAGTAACTTTACAAGTTATGTAACAGGCATCAGGTCCTAATACTATCCCACAATTTCTGGGATCATTATAGCTGATTTTCAATAACCAAGTTTTTCTTACTTTTCAATAAGGTTTTTCTTCATAGAAAATGTGATAAGCTTGAAGGAGGACATCTTTCCAACTTTTCCAATACAGTGATTCCCTGGTTTTTATTGAATTTATAAATAAGCATCAAGAATGAAATATATATGGATTAAATACTAAGAATCACGGACTCTAATTATCTGATTGCTCAGAAAGTATATGATGATTGATTTTTCAGTAATTATTGAAATTTACCTGGTACTTTTTATCTCGAGACAAATCTCATTTTTGTAGAACTTGACTCTTCTGACGCGAAACTTGTGTTTCCCGAATGCTGTCTCTTGCAGATTCAGCCAAAGGCAATATCCGCCAGCAGGAGCTCCTATTAGAGTTGGAGCTACAAATAAAAAATGAATGATTAGAGATTAGGCAATCCATTTGAACATAGGAAGGCAGAAATGGAAAGGAAATAATACAGAAAGGTATTCATGCATGAAAGCATACAGTAAACATAAGTGATTAAAACTATTGCATATAGAATCCATGCAAACCTTAGATTGCAGCACAGAGTCGTATGGCAATGCTATTTCATATGGGAATATGATCATTATTATATTGTTTCGAACACAGACTGGATTTAAACAATAGCTCATTGTTTTCCATTCATTGACCAACGCACGTGACTTAGACCTCGGATTGAGCAGTTGTAATTTGACTCTTCATTTTCTCCCTCTTCTCACATGTCTTCCTCACTCTTGTTTGTTATATCTGCGTCCCTCGCACTCTCACACTCAATTGAGCTTCTCATAGTTCTACAGACTTCCTGAATGTTCTACTATATTCCATGACCTTCCGTGGACTTCTCAAAGCGACTAGAGCCTTCCAGTACCTGGAACGACAACTATATAAAGAAGTCCACGTGAACAAGTGGAGTTAGTTTGTTGTTTGATCTACATGATCGCGTAACAGAGACAATACAGTGTTGTTGGAATAAACAGCGCTCGACTCCAGTGTATCGTGCAAAGAGAAGTGCTTACTATTTGTGCAGCTTATTAAGTTTAAAGATGCTGTGTCAAGTGATATTATTTGGGATTGTCAAATAACGTATTGGACTGTGTTTTGTGAGTGTTTAGCAGTTCTTTTTAGCATTTCTTTCTAAATTATTGTACATTTTATTGAACTCTTGTTCATTTTATTATTTTAACAATATTTTAGTTTACATTTTGTCACTCATATGATATTGCTTGAGAATGTGACCACTTGACTAGGCTCACTTGGCTACTGTGCAACTTGGCAGCACTGTGTTCCTGTAACAAAGGGCCGTATTTATGAACGTTCCTTCAGTGTGTCTTGACTCGAGGGACTCTTGAAATTTAATGTATTTATATAGACATTTCAAGAATCCCTTGAAGCGAAAAACACTGAAGGAACGTTCATAAATACGGCCCTTTGTGACAGGAATACAGTGTTGCCAAGTTGCACAGTAGCCAAGCAAGCCTAGTCAAGCGGTCACATTCTCAAGCAACAGCATATTATATTCCCTAATTTTTCATGAATTGAAAAATATTTTCTTGTAATATTTTCTAATGGTGAAATAAGCTCAAGGGATTTCAGTCATTTTTTTCCATTTTATTAATCATATTTATTAATATATTATTTTATTCATTTTATTAATCAAAAGTAAACATAAACATGTCATACAATGTTCTTAAAATATAAACAATCATCTTAATTAAAATACATAATGCATACAATAATAACGCAGTGTTACTATGGATTATAGAAAAAATGTCACCACTTTTAAATTTCTCTAAAGTTAAAAAATTCTTCTATGCTGCAGAAGAACTTCGTATTTTTTTTTTTATGATGCCCACATAAGTCTGAGACTTGTGCGTGGGTAATGAGGTGAATGATTACACTTAAATGCCTGACGGTGGAGCGGGATTCGAACCCACGACCGCTTAAACGACAGCAAGCTGAAGTTGCGACGCCTCAACCAACTGCGCTAAGCGGCCCGCCAGGACTTCAAGCTTCTCCTAAACATTGAGTCAGTTTCTATTTGTCGAAGCTCTGCAGGAAGGGCATTATGGATCTTTTTAGACATATACTGAGGACTTGCCTCATGAAAAGAGCTTCGAGTCTTACATTTACCCTGCTTCATACAAGAAGTATTGTATGTGTGGAAGTCCGCTCCAGTCATTCATTCACTCTTAAATTTTAATGCCAAACAGGCCGAAAAGTAAACAAACAGACAGGTCAATCACCAATTCCTCGATGATATGAATGAATACAGTTTCATTGATTTGAATTTTGATTATTGATATTCGAAGAACTAATGACAGATTGAAGAAAACAAGAAGAGGTGTACAATTTGGAAACTACAATGCTATGTAGTCTGGTATTCCTTACAGACAAGTTTACTTACGTGTAATGCCTATCCATTTCAGTCTTTTGTAATATTCATTAAGTCTGGATCTGACCACCTCCAAGTCTTTCAGGAAAGATTCATTGCCGTCTTTGCCAATCACAACCAAGTCTCTGAAAAACAATATTTGACTTTTATTGAGGGGGAGACCCTTAATGATGATTCTCCTTCGCCGTTTAAGCCATGTAAGGAGGACCTACTTTTTCAGGTGGGTTCCGAACCACCGGGTGATAACATCAGGTAACAACTTCGGGTAATAACATCAAGTCATACCAGAGATGCGTTAACAGAATCGAAGAGAATTCATGTAATTAGTACAAATCTTATAACTTTATCAAGGAAAATCACAGAATCAGAACAAATAGTGCAGAATTCCAACTGGCAGACCTACAGCACCTGTCATTTTATTGAACTGATCATCTCCACATGAAACGTTGAAAATACTCATAGACCTTCAAAATGGTTTAAAGAATAGTTGGTTTTCACTTAATGGTAGAAATATCAAAATTATGAGATGTGCTATGTGGTCCAAACTGTGTATAAAGATAATATCTATATTGAAAGAGAAAATATTGAAGTAGTACAAATTGAATGAGGAATGGATATACGTAACGCACGGCATTGAGTGTAACACAAGGTGTCATTAAATTATCTGAACCTAAACTATAAGACAATATTGATATTGTTGAGATTATTGATTTATCTAGCGGATTATAAAATGTCGCGATGAAAATCAATCTTTCCATAGCATCTTGTAGAGTCAAGACAATTATTGGCCTGTCTGATACGTGCATCAAACATAGGCTAAACAGTTTCATGCTAGAAATTCTAATCTACTCAAACATTGAAAAAATAATATTATTTGTGTATCATAATAAGTATTGTATTAAAATGAGTGTCAATTTTTACCTATATGCATTCACAGATTGATTCCACCTCCTCTCTTGGTAAACAGCTTCAAAGGTTTGATGCACTAGCATTTGTTTAACAAATTCTTTTAATTGCTTTTCCTTTGAAGCATCAGTGGAACTGTTTGCAGTGTCTTCAGCTATCAGGGGAGAAGGTTTTGTCTGTAAAAGGTGTGAATTGAAAATAATTTAGTAATAATGAACCAGTAACAAACAAGATTATCTTGTTTTTTTTAATATGTTGTATTAAATATTGAGGAGCGCATTGGGATTATCAAAGAGGTTGAAAATAGTTATTTTCTAGGTGTAGAAAGGACTACTTTTTCCACTTGATAATGTGATATTAACTGTAGTTTGTGCCAAAAGTAATAGGAAGTTTCAAGTTTTATTTGTGATTTGACATAATAAGGTGTATTCATTAGGCCTATTACAACGCAACAATGTTATTACAACGCTATCGTAGAAAATATCAAATTAAGTCACAAAAAATATCAATCTAGTTAATTGTTAAAAAATGTGAATTGCAGAAAATCTTTCAGTTTGTCATTGTAGAATCCTCTCTACAGGACTGATTTTCAATCAAATAACCTACCGTACTTATTACAGTAGACTGTACGACTATAAAATATTGTCGTTGAAACAAGGTTCGATGATGACAATTATGATTCATCTACGTTTCTATTATCAGAGAAATTCAATCTCATACTGATATCAATATTGAGCCTATTTACTTACCATTCTGCATAAGAGTATATACTCTTCCCAAAAAAGTATTAATGGATTCGGTGTAGATGAATGCTTCAGAATACAACGCCTATCACATTAAATGACAAAAACAATTCAAAAATGAAACATTCAAAACAACAATGCCATCACGAAACTAACCTAGAATTTTTGACAGTCATCAATCTGAAGTGCGTGCACCATGTCAGACTGCTTGTAGACCGATCCCACAGGATCGTCGTAGATCGCTGTCCTAAATCCGGTTTTCACAATAACATAAAATTAATTCTATTCTAAGTAAAGTTAAAAAATTTATTTATTCATATACACCATAAATCGGTTTCATTCCATCTCTTCAACCAATGATGAAGAAATGATGAGTAGTAAGTTCACTCACTTTAACCTATTCCCAAAATGCTCTACAAATTCCGAATTAAAGAAAAATTTTATAATCTGAATTATATTTATGGTGAGTTCAAGGTGAGATAAAACTGGGTAGTTCTTCAATAATTATATTTTCATACCAGCTGTTGTCAACCTTTTGAAAATATTAGATCATACAGCTGATCCTGATTTCGTCTGTAAACAGCTGTGTCCTGTGTTCCAAAAGATGCAATGTGCTGGGCATGTATGCCGTTGCGCGAAAAATAGTAACCTAGTTTGTGTTAGAATCAATATTTAACCAAATAAAGTTTGTATTCAAGTTGCATATTATAAGTTACGTAACTTTTAATATTAAGAGATTAACCTGTTAATATTAAAAGATTATAAACTGCCTTCTATCCTGTTATAACTGAAAACAGGCCAATGGCTAGCAATACTGCTGGACTCGAGAATGATCCTCATTTTCAAAAGTTTGTTGAAGAACAAGTTCAAAAGCAACGTTTCCAGGTAAAATTTCACCTCAATTATTATTCTTTACGTTTCACAGCAAATATTTCAATTTCCTACAGCTTGGGCTACTGTTTGACGTAGTCCCTTCATGTAATCGAAACAACGTTTTTACATAAATAAAAGTCAGACTACCAATGCAGATCCGATTCGAACATTCATCATCCGATATTATAATCATTAAGTATCATGCACTTTATACTAACCTTCAGCAAGTTATTTGGAATCTATATCCTTCGAACAAAATAAGAACCTATAGAATACATAGAACTTGTCAGCGTGTAGGAGGACGTACTAAATCTGGACCTGGTTTTTTGCCAAGCTATATGAAAACTATGTAGCTTTCCGTATGTAGTCTAGTGAAATAATCGATAGTCGATAGGTTAGATTTAGCTTTCAGTTTGGAACAGATCGATCGACTATTGATGATCATTCGGTTTAGTGGCCTGCATATGGAACTGCAACCGTAAATTATAGTGCGACAGAAGCAAAGGTGAATGTGAGAGACTTTTAAACAATGTCCTTGTCTTCTATATAGACTTATTTACAAAGTTCAACATGTTTTCATTGGCACAATATTCTAGAAAAGTAAATTTTCCAAAATACACTGGGTATTAGTGTACTTCCTTTAGAAAGTTCCTAACTTAGTGGCTAGTTACTCATGAGTTCCAAGAAAATGGAATAATCAATACGGTTGCCTACCGGTACCTCAAGTTATCATATATCCTTGATTTTCTTGATATATGAGGTAAGCGTACATCGTTCATGAGGTAAACGTACCAATTATCGACTGGTTAAATAAATTGGATTTTTTGTTCCAATATTCATACTTTAGGTATGTCCAAGACATTATCTAAGGTTATTAGGTGAATAGGTTTACCATAGTGAAGACAAATCCTTCGAAACAATATATTTTACAGAAAAATTGTCTGAGAAAATTCCACTTTGAAATACATTTTAAAAGCTTCATGGCTAGTCGCCAACCCAGAAAATTTAGAAAAACAGTAAAATCTTGGAAGTAGTGGAAGTGAAGGCCCGTCTAGACATGCAACATAGTATCGTAACGTAACTCCGCTCCGTAACATCACTGCTCAACAAATTCTGCTGCAACATCTTATCGTGGTGTGCTGTTGCGGGACGATGATACGATGCTGTGTGAGGCGTGATGTTACAAGAACGGATTCATGTAACGACGCGATTATGCATGTCTGGATGGGCCTAAAGCAATATTACATTTCTTATGAAAAGTTGGATGTTGATTCCACCATATACCGTGCCTTTCCACTGCTGTAACAAACAATTTTCATTATTCCTTTTTATTTTTACTGTAAATGTTTCACTGCTTTTTTTATATCATGATCTGATGGTGAAATCGCGAGTAATTCCAAACTTATTCATATAAGTTTCAGTTGGAAAAGAAGAAAGTATTAATGTTGCACTGTTTTATCGAATGTGTTGTAAAAATATTCGAATGGTTGTCATTTTTAGCTATAAAACATCATCTGCATGATGTAAAGTGTTCATACACTTAGAGAACCTCTTAGACTAATAACATTTTGCATTCTGAGGTTTCAAAAAACCTGTATAGAATGGTGCACATGAACTTCAAACTAGAAGTGAAAGCTCCAGAAGAGCTGGAGGCTAGTCAGGATAACAGGACCCAACCTTGCATGATATTATTATTATTATAACAGAAATAGATAACAATAATAGAAAGTAGCATTATAATAAAAGTCTTATAATCGTTATATACTGAAGTTCAAATTCGAGATTACTCTCATAAAAGATAATCACAGAATATAATACGTAATAAAAGATAATTAGACAAGGCCGTCATAGAATAATTGATTGATTTAGACTGTATATAATTCTTCAATCTTATATACTAACATTTTTAAGGAAATATTCTGAGTTTTCCCCAATTCTTCGGGTTCAATGATTGATGAAGAAATACATACTGCTATTCATGCAGAGAATCCATTTGTCATCCTGTTGTCGACTCATACCTCTTTATCTTTCTTTCAGAATCTTGTTGCTGAACTAACAAATAAATGCTGGGATGTCTGTATTGATAAGCCAACCCCACGCTTGGAGAGTCGTTCTGAGGCTTGCTTAGTGAACTGTGTAGAACGTTTTCTGGACTCCACACACTTCGTTTTAAATAGGTTTGATAAAATGAGCCAATCGATGAGTAGTGGTGACAATATTGAAGGGCTAGTGCTTTCTGATTGAGATTTTCTGTGCAAAGTGTTGTCTATTATGCGAGCTGTATTGCGACTATGATTGAATATATAATATTAATATTCTACTGCCAGTAATCCAATTTCTAGTAGAACAGCAAAATTCTTATCGAAACCAAGCTATGCTGTTCTGAATAGAATAACAACTGTAGCATCCTCCGTGAGTCAATGCGTTCAGTTCACTATCATGAAGTGTAGTTTGCCAATAAATATTCATATGTGGAAACTTTTTATGCAGAACTGACCGTTTTGAGTCGTGGCGGACGCCTTTCGAACTATATAGTTCTTCCTCGGCGCTTGGTTGCAGACGCAGCTGGAACTATTACATAGTTCGAAACGCGTCCGCTGCAACTCAAAAAAGTCAGTTCTGCATAGCAAGTTTCTACATATAAATAGTTATACTGCAGTTCGCGTAAATGGATATTCACAGCAATAATTTCGATGCCAATAAATATTCAATACAATAGTTTGTATTAGTGTACTTATTCTGCAAGAATAGCCTTCATTTCTTTCTAAGATTGCAACTTCTAAACCACCAAAAATCTCGAAGTTTTCATGTAGTCCCGCATTTTCTATGTATATCTGGATATATGTTCTATTGTACCTGAGTATCACCAAAGCAATTATTATCCTTGACGCATTGAGTTTTGTAGAAATACGAATTATTCCAATCGTTCCTATGATATTGTGAATAAAATAATAGCCTATAGTTTCAAAAAACCGTTCTTTGGTACTGTACCTTAATATGTGTTACATATATATGTACCTTTATGTGTTACATATTGTATTCGTGATGTTTGTTCTGTCTAGTGGTCATTATTACAGAGATAATAAATTTAAAAATCTTGGGTTGCTGAACAGTGAGCATCCAATAATTCATGATAATCACCATAGAAAAATCAAACATATAATTTGGAATGGTGGTATTTACGCTGCTCTAATCTGTGATGCACTATTCAACAGCATGTGTTTGATTTAGCGATGGTGATTATCATCGAGTATCGGATGCTCCACTGTGCAAGCACTCTTACAAAATATTTAACTCATCAAGCTGAATATCACCTGTCGTCTCAATACAGTACTTGTATTATATTTATTTTAAGATGAGTATTTTGTATTTTGATGAGTCAACTAATTTTCATAGTTGGAAGAGTTGAATTGATTCCCAATTTAGGATCCATCGAAAGATGCAAATACAGTCTAGCAAATACACAAAATAGCCTCATATAGGAAGATGGCTTGTCTAATAGATTTGTGATATTTAATTTAATAGTCCCGTTTACATTGGAATACTATCCGTGAGAGTCTCCCAACCAATAAAAGCCATACACTTATTATTACAACAGTACATACGGCAATTCTCTTTAGTAGTCAGCTACTTGGAATGAAATTTCAGTTTTGAGTGAAATATCAGCTCTTATTTGATAACATTCTTTTATTTCACTTTATCGAATATTTTAAACAACTGTCTCGGGTTTTATTGATACCAATGAATCGTAACTCAGCGGGTTTTGCAGGCTCTGATAGTGTAATGATAACACAGGAATTAACAGTTATTGGCTGAATTGGTTCAAGTAGGGATTATTTATTTATTTATTCATTTAACTAACCTACAATGAATGTGAATACAACAGGCTATTGCCCAAAACTGATTTGATGAACTGAACTAATGTGAATACAACAGGCTATTGCCCAAAACTGATTTTCACAAAATTTCAAATTAGAATCGAAATCTTAGGTTAGGTCTGTTTCACTGAAAATTTCACCTCGAAGCACAATAATTCACAAGTCTTTTTCAGAAAAAGAATATTAATTTATTTGATATGGATAATTATTTGTAATAGTGTTTAGTTCTCTGAATTGTGGAATTTCAACCTTGTGGAATTTCACTATGCAAGTATTCCCGTAATGTATTTCTAAACCATAAGATCTAAAATCTCAATCCATAAGACCATAAGATAATCTCTGATGACAGAAAGTAGCTTGAATAAAAAGCAATAAATAAAAGAAGTATAGTTTTAAAACTTCTGGGTGAAAATTTCCAATTATTTAAAGAAGATTTTTTTTGCTAGCATCTAACATCTTCAGATACGTCAACTTATTGTAATGCTTAAATGGTAGGTGTAAAAATATATTGTAATGATTCTGAGATGATGAAGATGTTTGACATCAGCTAGAAAAGATTGTCACATTCGTCAAGTGAGTGGAAATTTTCTGAAAAGTGACAATTTTAAATTGCTTATCTTCATATTTTGTAACACATCAAACAAATGAATAACATTTATTGATGAAATAACATTTTCCAAATAGATTCAGGTTCAGATGACTTTATTTGAGCAAATTTACAATATATTATATGAATGATTAAATATTATAAAGATTAGCAACTGCCAGATCCAGTAATTACAGTGACGCACAATGATTTTGGAGAAGTTTACTTTATCTGTGATGTTTTCCATGACGAAATACTTAATGAACAATCTAATATTAAAACTGATACTGTATTTCACTTTTATATATTGTTTTACTCACTTATATTGGAGATGCTTGAGGGATGAATTTCACTTCTGAAAAGAAGAGGCTGACGAAGCTTCTTTTCAGAAGTGAAATGCATCGCTCAAGCGTCTCCAATATAAGTGAGTAAAACAATATAATATAATATAATAGTGAAATACAGTGTCAGTTTTAATATTAGATTGATTACTTTATGATGAATGGTTGGAATAGACAAGATAATAGCCTACATGTAATATATATGTTAACGGACTGTACACAGAGGTGTGCTAGATAGTATACACACCCACCTGTGCAGCCTGACCCTGTGTAAAGGTGGGAGTGGACTGTCAAGCATAGAGCTTCAGAATTTGTTTCGGTGGGTTTGGCATACTGATACAGCTCTGTTAGCTCAGTGAGGAAAGCAATCACAAACTACCTCACTCCTCGTTTGTGTAGTACGCTCTTCAGACTAAAACATAGCGTTGAGGTCTGAATAAGAGTCACCTACAATTGACCGGCTATGGTACTATATACATACATACATACAACAGAAATTATTGATGTGATGGATAATAAAGACTGAGAGCTTGGATCTGAGAGGTCAATTACACAAAATGGCATTATTGAGGCCATTCTTACACAATTTGTTGAAGTGTAGGAAATACACAAAATAGCCTCATTTAGAAAGATGTCTTATCTAATAGATTTGTGATATTTAATTTAATAGTCCCGTTTACATGGGAATACTATCCGTGAGGGTCTCCCCACCAATAAAAGCCATACCCTTATTATAACAACAGTACATCCGGACCTCCCAACATCCGGCAATTCTTTTTTCTGAAATTAAATATTCAATTTTCATTTTGTTTCTAAAATGTAAATTTTTATAACATCGACATAAAGTCAACTTAGCCTAGAGCACTGCACCGTTTCCGATTTTTTAGTATGAGGTTTACTGTACAAGTTCATAAACGCTGTATTTTCATACTTTCGAGACAGTACACAAAAATACACTTATGAACCCGCCATAAAGTTTCCGTTTTGACACTTCTTATAGATGTCCAGTACTGTATTTCAGTTCTAATATAATGAGCCTCGAACGATATGAACAACGTTTATATCAACGATTTATAACAAAATTAACAACGTTAGATCGGTCGGTCGTGACATTGATCCGGATTGTGCTGTACTATGAATTTAATGTACAAAAATGATTTAAAGTACGTTTATGAACACACGTAAATAATTATTAAGTTGGGATGAATAAAAAAGATCATATTGCCGAACCACTTGATTTATTTTGACACAGTACCGGTACCATGTTTCCACATCATTAATTTGCTGCACCCGCAGCTGTGCCTGTAAGTTAATTGTCATAATTTCATATTTATACTCGTACAGAAATTTGTGGATTATGCTAGGTGAACGATAAATTAAAAGGGTTACATTTAAGTTAAATTTAATTCAAAAATTTAGCCCATATTATACTAATTTGTAAGTTATCTTAATGTAAATCACTATAATAATCTTGTACCAGACTGTCACTGTATAGCTATATCACAGTGATTCAAGCTTACCGTTAAATTGACTGCAGAGATTCGTTTTTCCTGAGGAGAGCTTTCATTTAAATTCTTAAGAAAGAAAGGCTATTTGAACACTTTTTTTCATTCTTCATAAATTGAATAGAATGGCCGACCCATTTTGTGCTGGTAGAGAATTCAAAACAGTTGGAGATGGTTCAGGTAAAATTTTTGCAGTATAAAAAGGGCTCAGATTGAAATAATTGTGTCTTTAGCATTCAAACAGCATTTGAAATCCTTTAAGATCGTTTCCGGCCTTTATTGGAAATATGGTGGAAGATGACGGGGTTGGAATAAATGTTAGGGAGGGTCCAATCAGAGGCCAGTATGTATTGTAGTTTGAGTATATATATTTACGGGTATATATATAATAGTTGGAGAGCAGTGTTGAGTGGTAACAATGGAGAAGGACTGACGGTAATCTCTTTATGCAGCAGAAACGACTGGCAAGGCACATGTCGGGAACTCAAAACACGTCATTCATACCCCATCGCATCTTTGCTTCAGCGCAGTGCCAGCACTGTTGCAGTGCCTTTGCTTTTCACCTTAGTTTCCATTCTCTCTTACGCAGCCAATGTCTGTGGAATTCCCTCAGAATTTAAAGTAGATTCTAACGCCATCGGCCTTCCATTTTCCAAGTCATTTACTTCGACTTGACTTTCCACTGATTCTCGTCTTGCATCTCTCCCTCCCACCACGTTTATCCTTCTCTTTCAGTTCGCATCCCAATGGTGGAAATTTGTCGGCTGATCTTCCTTCTTTTTTCATTGGCTATTTGAAGATTTTTTATCGAACGGCTTCCAATAAGGAAATCTTCTCTTTTGATTTATCAGGTAAAACTGATAGCTAGGTGTTTTTAAGCATATTATAGTTTATTATTATAATTTCTCATACACTCATAAATATCACTAATTATTTTAATTATAATAATTCTCAATATTTCCATGAATAATTGATTTGCGAATTAGTTTCGTTTCAATGACGGCTCTGGTAGCGCAGTTGGTTGAAGCGCTTGTCTGTGATAAGATAAGGCTCTGGCTGGCTTCATTTCCTGCAGCATTGGGTTCGAATCTCATTCAGGAATGGATGTTTCTCATCATTCGCCCATTCA
Organism: Conomelus anceps; assembly: GCA_948455865.1. Taxonomy (NCBI): domain Eukaryota; kingdom Metazoa; phylum Arthropoda; class Insecta; order Hemiptera; family Delphacidae; genus Conomelus; species Conomelus anceps. The sequence continues at coordinate 16,374,680 of OX418223.1, read as the reverse complement.
CCTCATTACCCACGCACAAGTCTCCAGACATATGGGCATCATCCGCAATAAAAAAACACTATAAAATCTTCGTTATAAGATAGTATTGATGGTGATGGCAACTCGACGTGCTCATTCGCCTAAAAAACAAGATGGCGGCCAAAATTTGCATAGTTTTACCCAATTGGCTGACAACAACATAACATTATAGACTTGAACATTTTGACCAAGAGTTAACTTAATGATTTTATAAAATCAACTTATTACTTATGTTACTTGTAACAGAAATAAAACACTTCTCATCCATAGTTTGCACTTCTATTGGTTACGGCATTTGATTTGTAGAAGAATACTATTGCTATAAATGAAATTTTCTCATTTAATGGTATGGTCCATCTTTGGTATGGTCTCTCCTTTGTTTTAAATCAAGTTCATCATACAATTTTTTTGCTTTCAATAACAATCATTGATTGAGGTTCTTAATTTGAAGATATCTAATCTGTGTTGTTAATTTGATTATTCGTTTCTTGGGGCAACTGAAGCAATAAAATTATTTCTTCAACTCCTGTCACATAACATTTTGAGGTCGTTACTCTCATATTATAATAATTTCTCATTTATACAATAGGTATTGAAAAGTTATAGTTGAATTAATAAATGAAAATATATAGAAAATCATTAATTTAAATTCAATCATTGACATATTTCCCTGTTTCTACGATATATATTGAGGTATGATAAAAATGCAGAAATATAAATCCCCTATGTCAGGGGTTCCCAACGTTCTAGCAACTGCGTTTTTTCTAGCAACCTGAAGATTTTTGCGTACCACCGGCTGATGGTGTAGATTGAAAGAAAGCCCCCCTGAAACTATTTTTTTTAGGAAAGTGTTGTATCTGAATTTGTATTTTATTTGATAAAATGATAGAACATAATTAATAGAACATTGAATAATCATAGCGTTAACCAGTCCATTTTTCGAATGAAGAGTTTCTTATGATTCCATGGCAACCAAATGAATCATCTGTTTGATCATTTGAAATATAACACATGACACTCTCCCACGCTTATTTTAGAAATAAATTTAAGTATACATAGCACTTTATAACAATAATAATTATGTAATATAGTCTCTTAAATATTGTGGAGGTTGGCGTTGACGTCTTGGTCTGTTTTGCTGTATTGGTTCAGCATCCAGTGGAATCAATGGTTCAACGTCTGGTATAACAACTATTGGTCTATTGTTCTGTTGGTCCCCATCCTGTTCAACTCTGATTTCTGAAGGGAAAACATAGGAGTTTTCTGTATTCCTAGGGTTAGCCTCTATATCACTCACATTTGGTGTTGTTTGTGGTTTGTTCGGTTTCACTTCACAATATCTCAGTTGGTCAATGTGCCTCTTGATTAGGCGACCTTCATCCAACTCGATTTGATAGTGTAGGCTGCCCAATCGTTTTTTAACACAACCAAATTTCCATATTGTTTTATTGTTAGTGTACCAATGAGACTGCACACGATCTCCCACGCTTAACTGGCGTTTCACTGGCAAATTGTCTTGTTTTTTTGGTGCTGCTTCTGGAGGAAGCAATAAATCGAGCTTAGTTCTTATTTGGCGTCCCAAATATTGTTCAGATGGAGACTTCCCTGTTTGCAGAGGTGTAGCTCGGTAACGGAACAATATGTCTCTTACTTTATCATGAATGGACATAGTCTCATGTGACATGGACTTCAATTTCTGTTTAAGTGTCTGTACATTCCTTTCTGCTAAGCCATTTGTGGCTGGATGTCCAGGTGCTATTGTCTTCTGCACAATTCCATTCATTTCACAAAATGTCATGAATTCAGAACTTGTGAACGTTGTTGCATTGTCTGAGACAATTATCTGTGGTAGCCCATGGATGCTGAAAATATCCTTGAGCATCCGTATTGTCGATGTACTGGTAGGTGGATCTTTCTGGATCTTGACTTCTGGCCATTTGGATTTTGCATCAATCACAATGAGGAAAAAATACCCTAAAAATGTCCCAGCATAATCAATGTGTATTCTTTGGAAGTTAGATGCTGGCTCCTCCCAGTGATGGTTGGAAATTGGCGTTGGACTGGATCTAATTTCAGCACAGCTCCTACATTGCCGGACAAGATGTTCAATATCTTTGTCAATATTTTTCCAGTAACAGTATCATCTTGCAAGATTTTTCATCTTCACTATTCCTAGGTGTGTATGGTGAAGTTCATCTAGAACACTGGAACGAAGATTCTTTGGTATTACTATCCTGTGACCCCGGAATAAGATTCCATTTTGTAGTGTATATTCTACATTGTAACATTTGCCAGATAGTAATTCCTCTTTTAACAACAATAGTTCAGAGTCATTTTTGGTTTCTGCAGCAATCACTTCACTTGTTATGGTGGCTGTTGATATTTGATTAATTGTCTGAGAGTGAATGATGTCATCATCTTGCAAAATGTTACTTCCTCTCAGTTTTAGAGGTGCCCTTGAAAAATAGTCAGCATTAGAATGTTCCTCACTTTTTCGGTCTTGGATTCTATAGTTATATTCACTGAGAAATGCAGCATATCGAAGTAGTCTAGAAGATGTCATAGATGGTATTTTTGAGTCATGATGAAAAATTCTTGCTAATGGTTTATTATCTGTGATAAGTGTGAATTCATTTCCATAAATATATGAGTGGAATTTTTGTACTGCAAATTTAATGGCTAGTGCCTCCCTGTCCAACTGACTATAATTTTGTTCTGCTACTGTCAGAGATCTGGATGCAAATGCTACTGGGCGTTCAACATTTCCTACTATATGAGATAGAACACCTGCAACTCCTGATGGACTGGCATCACATGCTACAGTTATAGGTAAAGATGGATTGAATGGCATCAATACTCTGTCACTTGCAATTTCATTTTTCAGGTTGACAAAAGCAGACTCACAGGAGGGTGACCATTGGAACTTCTTATCCTTTTTCAATAAACACCTCAATGGATATGTCCTTGTTGATGCATTTGGGATGAACCTGGAATAGTATGTAATCAGACCTAAGAAATGTTTAACCCCTACAGCATCCTTTGGTCGAGGGGCATGAATGATTGCTGCTACCTTGTCTGGGCATTTTGAAATCTTGTTATGCTCAATATATTTTATCATTTTCTATCATTTACTTGTCCATTGTTCATTTTATTTTTATTAAATGAGTAATGAAACTTTATATTTAATTGAACACTCGTTAGTTTGTTCCTATATTTATTTTGGATAAACAACACTCTCACACAAGTAACTAGTGACAAATGGCATCAAAAACAGCATAGCTTTACGGAAGAGCATTGGATACTCGGATTTATAACCGATCCAAAAGTCTATTAATGATTTCTCTTTAAAGCATCTCACATGGAACTGTCTTATGTTAAATTGATAAATTTTTCCAGAAGTTCCAACTCATTTGGTGATCTTGCAAAAAGATTTCTGATCCAGTCAAGTTTGGAAGAATCTTCAAAGAAATATTTATCAAAACTTTCTCGAATAGCTTCCAAGTGCAGAATTATATCAACAAACACATCTGGTTTTGTAGGTATATCATTTTCTTCAAAAAATGATGACAGTGTAGGAAATGCTGAGACATTCTCTCTTGTATTTGCAAACTTAAGAGGACCAACTTTTTCTTGGAAGAGTTTATTTTGTCATTGGCTGTGAAGGGTTTTGTATTTGCTCCCTGAAGACTCATGTTCAGCATGTTGAGTCTTATCAAAAATGTCAGTCAGCTAGATATGCTATCTTGACAACCATTCTTCATCACACAACTAGTTTTTTGTATCACTATTTTTTTAGGCCACCTGAATATCACCTGAAATCTTCCCGCGATTGTAAAAGATTACAATACATGTTTTTATGGTTACATGATTACATGTTTTTATGGCAATAATGCATTTTTCTACTCCTCGATTTTGCCACCTCTCCCTGAACTAATAGCTGTAAAGCAAAATATGGTTACATGAATCCAAAATGGTCATATTTTGACAATGTTGAACATCATCACCCACTCAAACTAGAGACAGCTACTAGATATAGAATATATAAGAGAGAGAGAATGACAGGGTGATAAAGAGTGAGTGTGAGAGCGATATGCACTCTGGTAATAGGCCGGCGGCGAAATGCTGATAGTGTGTCAAAATGAAATATATAATGTCGCCGCCATCGCGCCATGTGACACATATCGGACACAGCCCTGGTGACAGACAGATACGTCTGTCAATTCTATTTCTGCATTATGCTCGCATCAGCATTATTACCAGGCCTATATGCATTGTACCAAAACAGTGAAATAATGTCATTCAAACACGTCATCTCTGTGTATGATATTTTTTTTGTTGGTCGACATGTCTTTAGGACAAGACACTTTTTGGATTCTGTGTAACACAATGGCCTTTCTCTCTAGCTCATCCATACAGCTGTCCCCAACACTAAAATAATGCTGACAACACTTGAAAGTAACATTAGAAACTTTATTTACACAATTAACAAAACAGCAGACACTAATATTAGGTAGTAATTATCACTTGAGAAAACAACAAAACAGACAAACATTTCAACATCGTTCAACTAACAAAGAACATTCCATGAAAATTCAACCATAGAATGAAAAAAAGATAAATATTTCAAAATCTAGATCAATCACTGTCCAAAACTTGTCAATAACAATAAATGTTCATCTACGGTATAATAACTCAATAATAAGTTTTTAATAACCCAATAATAAACTAAGCACTTTCTGACACTATTCCGAAAAAAGTTAACATATCACACATAATCTTATCACAATAATTATTGTAACAGTTATTATCACTCTTAGAACGCTGAAACAAAATTGTTCTGCTTTGTACTGTCACAAATGATGAATGTTGAATTGACATGACTGTATGTATTTGTTATTAGAGATCTGCATCAAGACTGACTGACTATAAGCTGGTTTCCTCATAGTTATACAGACGGGGGGGGGGGGCTTTTGGGCTGAAGCCCCCCCCAAAACCTCCAAAAAGTTTTTTGGAAGAGTGCAAATTTTTCCCAATTTTTTCAGTTCAATATTCATTAGCAAGAATTACCTAATTCCACTACTAAGTCTTCAATTGTATGAAATCTGTTATCGTTTTAATACTGTATAATGTCTTAGTTACATTTACATTGCCTGCAACCAATCAACTCAGTGTTTAAATTTTTGTACTTGCTGAATAGAAAAAGTAGTGCAACATAAAATTGCAGTAATTTAATCACGACAGTACCAACTTTCTTTTAATGGAAAGTAATGAGGAACTACATTAACATATCAACCAATGTTTTTTTAACATTTCACCACATTGGTCGGCAAACCAGTGATCACCAGCTACTGATATAGGTTATATCGTGGAAAAATTCCAGATACAACGCTTGCATTGGGGTTACTTGTATATAATATGGATCTAATAGCATTTCAACTGATTTCTGAGATTATACAAAAATTTTCTGGGGGAGTAACTTCAGATCCCATATATCTATAAGAGGAAAACTAATCGTCAGATAAAAACTTCAGAAAGACATCTCTTTTTACAGTGTGGAATTCACACAAAGTTTATCTATTAAAACTAGATGAAACATTAGTTAATTGAAAAATTTGTAACTAATAATAGCTCCCACATTGACTTTCATTCTTAAATATTGAATAATATGACCGTAATACCGGAATAATACTATGTTCCTTGAACTGCTGAACACACCAGATTCAGCCATAATTCAATAAAAATTCCCAATATAGGCTACTTTAAATTTAAATTAATTTTATCTCTGATATGGTTCAAAGCACTAGTAAAGTTATTTTTTATTTCCCAGTAATGAAAGATTCAAAAGCTTTCACAATACTTGTATTCAGTAAACCTCATGTGACAAATAATAAACTAATTCCTTTGCTGTTCACCATAGTGATTCAAACTCAGTGACAGCTATTCAGCATTCTATAACTCTGGTTATGAAAATGGTATAACATTTTAGGGATGTTTATCATTCATAAGAAATGTATATCAAGCTCAAAAAAATTTCAGAAGGTTTTTCAGGTATAAGCTGTTTAGCTGTGTGGATAAATTTTCCTACAAAATGTTAAACTACAGCGCACGAGCTTACATCTTCCAGATGACACAATAGGGGCCTAGTAGTAAAATACTGGAAAAAGAATCAAAATAATATCCTACATAACTAAGCATTTAATTCAATAGTGAAGTATTTGAACTTAGTTAAGGTTCTACACTGCAACTTATGTAGTCAATATAAATATTGCACAACTCTTGTAATTAAATTTTTGTATTTTAACCAGTTTTTATATAACACGCAATATTTGTTTTAAAGGGCACCCCATATACCCTCTTTCTACTTCTTTGCATGTCTGCATAAATCAATGAGTGAACAAAACATTTGTATGAACTGCTTTGAAAATTACAAAATCAACAGATAGTCTTCTAGCATATTAGGCTTAATTATGAGCTCTCCAAAAGTATTGAGTAAAACATTCACTGACTAATCATTTGATCTCCATCCATTACTTGTTATGAACATGGTCCATGTATAGCATGGTCCATATAATGCAGAATAAGACGACTCAGTTTTGACCAGAAGAGTTATATGAACTAAGGTTATTAGAAGACAAAATACCTTGAAGACAAAAAAAAGGCCTTCTATTTACCTTGAAGCAATTAACGTTTTTTTTTTTTTTTTTAATTTTGACATACACAGTGCATAAGAAGGCCTAAGAGCTGTTTGCATTTTTATGATGAAGAAGCCAATGAACTCAATCAGCTGTTTCCTATTCCCAAGCTACTCATATAGGGATGAAGGCCTGAGTGCTTATTCCTAATGCCCTGAAAATTAAAATTTTAAATTTTAATTTTCCGCAACGGTTTTCTTGTGAGCATATACAACCTGTAAGGAAACTACATTCCAAATATCATTGTAATCCATTTAGTAGTTTTGAGAAACCATAACCAGTGAGCGGGCCAGTGATATTAAATTATATAAGAATATATAGATATTTCCATACTTTCTCTTAGTGTAGTGAATGCCATGGTTGGACACAATATGTACCGTATACAACTTATTTATATAATAATAATATATCGTACAACATAAATGTATGTATTAGGTGGCGTTTACACTTAAACGATACAGTATAATATGATACACAGAATCAGCTGAATCATTGTCGTGTACTATGTGTCATAATGCATCATCGTGTTATTGGTGTGTTCATGGTTTGCTGTTGCGGGATGTTGATATGATCAGCTGATTCTGTGTATCGCCTTCTACTGTATGGCCTATCGTGTCGCCTAGGTGTAAACGCCGCCTTATGTGATGTTTTTCATGAAATTGGCCTATTGAAAATGTTTCTATAACTGATGAAGTTCCTCTCTGGGGAGATATACTAGTAGTTCTGTGACCTCACTCGTAAAAAATGACAAACTATGGGGAAGTGATAGCCGAGTACCATAGCAGGTATCTGTTTAATCAGAGATAAGCTACGAGACTCCTGGGCGCTCTTTGTAAGGGTGACCGATTGGATTGGCCAGAATCACTCCGTTTGGTCAATTATTAATTGAGTGGAATAATCTTATAAATAAATGAAATTTATTGTTGAAGTCTAAGCACGTGAAGGGATGTAATCGGACCCTTTCAAGTTATAAATACCGGAGTTATAAATGTGTAGGAGGAGGTCTGTATTAGCAATTATTATTCTATTTCAAACTTGGAAGAAACAACTCCAATGAATTTAAAAACTTTCTCGTAGTATTGACTGGAGATGAATGAGTGACGAACATTTAAAATTCCGCCGAATATTCTCCTTGAGATATGATGAGGGGTGGGGGTGATCTTGAGTTATCGGTAGGGAGCCCGGAAAGGGAAAGGTGGTTTATCTAGGGCTCATGCCAGTGGTGAGGAAATAAATTACTAACTAATAAAGGGCGGGATAATCCACTGAGAAATGGCGTCGTCGTAACAAACTCGACCTGGACGCGAATGCACGCGCGCCCGCCGTGCGAAAATTGCCACAAACGAGTCAAAGTCGATGAATTGGAAAATTGAAGGAAATCGCACGAGAATCTGCTTTACATTCTGCGTCGGCAAGGGCGGCTGCGGCTGATTTGTAATAATGCGGAGTAGGAGGGGGGAGGTGGAGTTAGCGTGAAGAGAACAAGAAGCACGAGAAGGAAAACAACAAATGATAAGGAGAGGGGATTGAAAAGAAGACTGTATGAGAGGACGAAGGAAATGGAATAGAAGGAGATGAAAAAAAACGAAAAGAAAAGGAGATAACGAAAAAGGAAGAGAAGAAAATAGATAGAAGAAGAACGAGTGTTAGAAAAAGGGAATGGAGTAGAAGGAGATGGAGAATAACAACAAGAAGAATGATGAATAAGAGGAGAAAAAAGAGAGGATGATGAAGAAGGAGAGGAAGAAAAAAAAGTGACAGGAAGGGATATATAAGAGAAGAAATGAGTGATGATTAAGAGGAGGAGAAGATAAAGAAGAAAGTGCAGAAGATGTTGAGAGAATTTGAGACGAATGTTATGAAGAAGGAAATGGATTAGAAGGGACGAAGAAGAAAAACAACTTCATTAAATGAGAAGAAAAAGGAATAGGAGGAGTAGGAGATAAAGAAGGGTTGAAAGGAGATACGAGTGTAATATAATAGAGAGGTTGAGATCAACGTAGTACACAAATAGTGGAACTGAAGTAGGAATCGATAAAAAAAGAGAAACGCGTTTGATAAGTTCAAAATATTATATCATAATAAATGTAATATTTGCTCCCTTTTAGTTATACCAATTTTGTAGGAGGGGGGGGGAAGGCAAAACACTTACAGCCTCCTGAAGGTGAGCAAATCGTAATTTCTCCCTCCCCGCTGTATTTTTGCTAGGGAAAATAAATATAAATGCCAAATTGATGAGTTTAAAGAGAATATAAAAATAATTACGGCCAGTTGCACAAAAGAAATTTAAATTTAACCACCGTTAGATGATGTCATCTTACGGAGCTCATTAGGGAAGTCGTTGCACTGGCTCCGTCAATTGAAGTCATCTTACGGTGGTCAAATTTAATTTTCTTTCGGCCAACTGGCCGTTATTCTTTTTACCCAAAGTATGATCTACCCCGCTTTGTTTATTTGATTCCGTACTATGGATGAATTGACTCTACCATTCAATAACAGAAGAATATCTAACCTAGCAGTGATTTTTTGGTAATGTATATTCATTTAACCTATTACTCCTTTCGAATTTATCACTTTTTGATATCAAACTTCTATCAGAACCACATTCCTCATTGATAATGTCTCGGATTATATGAAATTAAACATTTTAATGGGCACAGACTATAAATAACATATACGACTGTAATATTAAGTTATTAAAATTTTATGGAGGCAAGATTCTACGATGCCCATATGAGCGTTGTGCTTAGGTTATAGGTAAATGATGGTGCACATGTACTAGAAAAAAATGTTAATCTAGCGAACCCTTGACATCAGGAGTAACAGGCAGTTAGAGATAAGCGTCCTAACCAATGAACCTCTGCCGCTGGCAATGAATTACGACTGATACTATAGCCCAGTCAAGTTAAACAAATACGACCACCGATATAAATAAGGCTCCTATTAGACGAGGTAGCCAGGCGACAGTAGCTGGCGAACCCCTGGCTACCAAACCTAGTAGCCAGTTCAGTAGCCACAATTTCTCCGTAATTTTTCTCAGTTTGCTGTGAACTACAGTGAAGTGCGTTGTGTGAGCGGTATGAGCGGTCACCTTCTTTTTGTTTACAATCACCATTATGGGTAGCTAGTGGCAACTGGGCTCGGTAGTCAGTCCGCCGCCAATGAGTGGCTACGTCGCTGGCTACCCCTGTGTAATAACATTCATAAGAATCAATGACCCATGACAGTCAGTTTCGTCGCTGACGACGTCGCCTAGCTACGACGTCTAATAAGGATAATATTGATAGAGAAATGTTTTTTCTCTAATCGCTTCCATTTCTTCATCAATAATAATTGATTTCAACAGTAATTATTGTTTCTCTCAATTTGTTCAATTTTACTCAGTAAGAATTTTATCAGTGAGAATATTATACGTGAGTTTTTGTCGGTGATTAGAAATTTGAAGTGAACAATCTATGGAAGAGGAATGGATTCAGATGGCTTTATTTGTGTAAATTTAAATGTACATGAATGATAAAAGTATTATTAATATTAGCAACTCTCAGATCCCATAGTTCAAGTGATAGTACAATGAACAGTCCGCGACAGCTCGCTAGATTGAATGACAAAAAGTTACTTTTTACAGCTTACCATGGGCTCTTACTGTCACATATTAGGTATGCTATCTTAGTATGGGGTAATTCATCAAAACAAAATCTTGATAGGGTGTTTAAGATCCAAAAGAAAGCAGTTAGGTGTATAGAAAGAGTAAATAGATTAGATTCATGTAGGCCGTTGTTCAAGAGACTTGGTCTCCTAACTTTACCCTGCTTATATGTGTATGAAGCTACTTTATATGTAAAAACGAATGATATTAACCAAAATCTTGATATACATGATTATAATACAAGAAGCCGAGGAGATTATCACTTGGTGAGTCACAATAGTAGCTTATTCAAACAAAAACCTAGTTATATTGGTAGGAAATTCTACAACAAGCTACCGCAGTTTTTGAAGAGTCTTGAAAATATAGAAATATTAAAAAAACAATTGAAGAAATATTTAGTTGATAAAGCTTTTTATAGTGTACAAGAGTTCCTTTCACATCAAAATTAAGCCTCACCTCAACTAATAGAAGTAATTATGGTATCTAGTGTATAATATTGTTGATCTGACTTGTCTTATACTCCTTAACTGGAGTCTCCAAGACGTAATCTACAAAAAAAAAAAAAAAAAAAAAACGGTTGAATAGTTTGAATAGAAAAGATTTTAAATACAACAAATATATATTTTAAGGTACTGTACAGCAGAAGTAAATGGTGTGATTGTTAAAAAAAAGAAAAAGATAGCTTGGATCTGAGAGATGAAGTGGAATCTATGGAAGAGAAATGGTGTGGAAGAAAGAGTGAGAACATAGCTAGAATCAACAAGAAGCAAGAATTACCATTATTGTTTTGAAAATTGTGTAGAAGATTAGGTGTATCATATTGAGAGGGCTCAGAAAGGAATTAAATTGCAAATAAGTTTCCGGGGTTGATCAAGATGCCGGTGCAAATGAAGAGGAAGCATTGAAGACAAAGCATGGGTACGTCAAGCTTCTGAGGCAGCATTTAATGTGATAACACTTTGGCAGATGCTACACAGCTTGTTCTCACATTTTCACACATACGGAGCCTTCGGATGCACACTAGAATTTCAAGAGCCGCGGGCAGAGCTTTGCTTCTTTCCCACAACAGCTGTTCAAATGCGATCAAAACTCACCTCCTTTGCTAGAAACATTTCCAGAACGGGGATAAAGTAGAGCGTGAGGTGGAAGTGGCGAACTACTTCACAAACATGTGTGCTGAAAGAGCAGAATATCCTCTTCCGAAGACACACTGTTTTCACACTCACCACACCCCTTCCCGCCTTCGTGGCAAACCATCTCCCAAGTTCAGGATACTCAACATCTTGAGCGTCACTGGCTGAAACTTGTACGATCAAGTTCTGCATCAACTTCAAATGGTAATGATCAAGTCCAATTGCTGCACTATTTGGTTCATGAACATAACATTAGGCAAGTGATAACCGCAAGCCACACTTGTTTGATTTCACTGAACTATTCAATTCAATATTGCGCTGTTGAACATGTACCAGCATATGTTAACAGTATTATTAATTCCAAATTGGAATAATCTTTGCACTATATCGTAAGACTTCATTGTGAGAAGCATTCAAGTATCTTTCATGTATAGAACTAGGGCTCCATAAATACTTTCTTTATAGAGCCTTACGCCCCTTATAAAGCAGAATAAGGTAGTATGCAAGATGATGTAGTGACTACAGATTGTATAATTTTGTAATATGATTTAAATCCATGATTAAAAATTATTTTTCTCTGAAAAAGAGAAAAATATAATATAGTCTCAATCAATCATTAGAATTCAGTTACAATTTTCATAAATCACTTCCCGGTGGTTCGGAACCCACCTAAAACTGTAGGTACAACTCATCAATCACCATCATCCAATTCATTACAAACGCACAAGTCTCAGACATATGTGGGCTTCATCCTACGAAAAAAGGAGAAAAAATAAATTTGAATTTTGAATTTTTATGTTTAAAGAGTGTCCCACGAGGAACCCGAAAAACGTTTAAGGTGGTTTCTTCTCATCAAAATAATGAAAAAAGTTTATATAAACATATGTCCGGAAACGCATTGTTAGGGAGTTACGGCTAGCGAAAGATTTCGCCCGATTTTCTGGGAAAGGATGGAAATAGAGCCAAACAGACTTTTTTATGGCGTCAAGTTAGGTGTTACATTTATTGGATTCTATGCAAAATGAACTGAAAAATTGAATAAATCACGTCCCAGATCTCTAGGATCACCCGTATCTGAGATATCAGACAAAATAAGCAAAACTCTGTCTCGAAAAACATGCTTCGTTTAGATTTGATCTGCATTAACTTCGTTAAATGAGTAATAAACATGGAAACTTTATGAACAAAACTTGTAGTGATTTTAATTCTGAAGAGAATGTTGTAAAATAGGCCAATAATAAACAAAAAGAAAGTTTAAAAAATTAATGTTTAATTAAATCAACTCATAGATTTCGAACTCTTTGTAAATGATATGGATAAAAGTTGTTTTCTTCCAATGTTCTTCAGACTTTACTATGCGATATGTTTAATCTATTTGATTTCCTTTGATTTGAGTTCTGATTTCCTTTTAACATTTTTCAAAATGAATGTTTAAAATTTACTTATGGACACTATTAACTTATTGTTTCAAAATGTGTTTGGATAAAGGAAGCTCAGAGCTCAGAGAACAGCTGATACGTCACTATTATGCAAGTAAGCTTTCAAGTCACAAGTCAAAGCAACACATTAATTTGTTCCGAAACAATAGTGCACCTTCAAATTCCTTTTTTGGGATTGTACTTTATTGGTATTGGCGGTTGAAATCCATATAAAACATGTTTGATTTAAAAAATCTGCCTTGTAAATCCCGTTGTAAAGCACAAGTAAGCTATTAGTCATGAACAAGACTGATGTCCAAACTACTTTTATTATTAAAACACGAGTTGAATGGCGGGCCGCGTAGCGCAGTTGGTTGGGGCGTCACAACTTCAGCTTGCTGTCGTTTAAGCGGTTGTGGGTTCGAATCCCGCTCCTCCGTCTGGCATCTATGTGTGTTATCATTTACCTCATTACCCACGCACAAGTCTCGGACTCATGTGGGCATCATCAGCAATATAAATAAAAAAAATAAAAAATTAAAAGTGGTTTTGACAGCAACAGTTTTCTGATTACGGATAACTAACACATTAGCACCATCACCAGTGCCAAGAAGAATTTTATCAATTAATTTTACATCACAGAAATTAAAGAACGAGTGACACAGTTCTCTTGTTATGGTCTTAATGGTTGAAATGTGAGAAATGAGAAGATACTTGTTGGCCCACTGTTAGTACCACTAATGCAAAGTAACATCAGTGACTCAGGTGAAGATTTTTGTACTTTTTCCAAATTTTTGTTTCCTAGAAAATTATTTATTCCATAATGGAGTGAAAATCTCTTCTTGAGCTTACCTAAAAAATCATGAGAATTTTAAAAATTTTGTGAATTCTTTCATTGACAGATTGACACTCATAATTTCTTGTTAGGATTCCTGAGTTTGATGAAAAATAATATGGAGGACCTGGACCTGTCTATTTGAAATTAGGATATAAATCCTTTTTCTCAATGATTCAAAATCTTGTTTAGATTATTTAGAAATCTGAACTATACTAATTTACATGTTATAATAGGTGTTATGAATTGTGATTTCATCTGATGTGATCCAGATTTTAGGAGATTCTTTATTGATGTTTTACTGTAAAATTATGCACTTTTATTCAGCCTAGATGAATGTTTCTGGTGGGACTGGTAGGATGTTACAATAATGAAAATTGGTAACAGATATCCTCAGCAAATATTAGCTTAGTTTTGAATGATGGCCATGAAACGGTATACAACTGAAACGGTTAACATTGATCACTGATCACTACAATGAATTATTAATCAATGACTATCCACTGCAAATAGGGCTCGGCTCATTCAACAATGCCATTGACTTTGTCTCTTGCCGGAGGCGGTAAATCTCGTTGAAGAGTTAGTGAGATCGCATCGAATAGTGGGGAGTGGCGGAGGGGAAAGGCTCATTTCACAGTTGAAGAGTCTCACAGCACCCACGAGACTGCTAAGGCAGAAAGCTACATTGACAGTTTAGAGCGGCAACGTATTTTGGGACAGCCGTTAGCCTGAGAGCAATGGAGACTGGAGATCGCTTCAGCAGCAGACAAATGGACCAGCTGTGAGCAGAGACGGAGCCCGGCACAAGAAGAACTCTCCCTCCAGAGACACCTACAATCTCACTCACAATTAATTCGAATCAAGATAGATTCGCATTTTCTCAAATTTCTTTAGAACAATCTCCCAGACCTTTTTTTTATTGCTGATGATGCCCACATGAGTCCGAGACTTGTGCGTGGGTAATGAGGTGAATGATTTGGTTGCCAGACGGAGGAGCGGGATTTGAACCCACGACCGCTGAAACGACGTCAAGCTGAAGTTGCGATGCCTCAACCAACTGCGCTAAGCGGCCCATCATAGTGATGGGTGTAGTTGATTGAAAAAAAATAATGAAAATAGTGGAATGAGAAAAGTCAGAAATAGTGAGATAATGTCAACATTGGTCAAGGATTAAAAAATGTTATGTTTCTGAGAATGAACATTTAAGAATCCTGAATCTCTGAGAATGGAATAAATTTATTGTTAGTTTGGGTGATGACTAGTTTTGGTATACAAAAAATTTCCCAGGCATACTATGTACTCATGCATAGTACTGTAGTATTCATATAACTTGGCAGCGTGTAGCAGATGGGACATGCTACATCTGAACCCAGCATACTGCTGCCAAGTTATATGAAAACTACAGTATGTTGTATGATGAAAGTTTGTCAAAGTACACTTATTTCAAAGTGTGGAATTTGGAATTAAAATTTGAATTGAATCAATTTCTACAGTCATTAATTATAATAATAATAAATAATAATAATAATAACGACAATAAAAATAATAATATAATGTTTTAAGCTTTTTTATTTACTCGTGATCAATTATAAATTCTTCCATTAAAAGAAAGAATATATAAACTACTAAGCATTATTTTAAATTTTTTGAAAGTGTTTTCTCAAATTTGTAGTTTTGGCTGAATTTTCAAATGGTTGATGATGAATTTGTTATTCTTCAAATAATATCTTATACAAATGGAATAAGTGCAAACTATCAAATTTCGAATGCGTAGTTATTAAAAATTGTTTTTGTACGGTTTCTAGACATTTTTAGTTAGATTCTACTTACATCATGAATATTTTTGTAAGATTTATGTAATTTCTACAATATCATGAAGTCTACAATGTAAATAATTATGATTTCTACAATATAATTCATACACATGTCCATTGAAATCTGCTTTCCCACAACTTCCTTTCTTAGTTGGAATTGAACAACGGTAAGCATACAAAATTCTTAAATTTACATGGTTAGTAGTATATTTTTCAAGTTACTTGCTTTGTGGTGCCTTTAATATTAGTTTTACAATAAAATGGCACAGAATAAAATTTGTAGTACGTCTATAGACAAACACATAAAAAATAAAACCATTTTTCGCCGGACAGCAACTGAGATATGCGCGTTATAGCGAAAGCTTGCAAATAACAAGTTCAAGGGTGGTGGGGAGTAAAGCACAAGGGGGAGAAGTGGGGACTTTGGGGAAAATGTACCTCTTATCATTGATAGCCCAGTACCTCAATGATATTAATATAGTCGCTAGATTGATAAACAAATAATTCAATAATTTTTATAGCTTGATGTGTATTTTTCTATCGTAAAATCAAATACACTCCAATCGAATGTGAAATTGTAAATCGCTGTGAGACCTATACTCTGAACTATAACTCTAACGCTCTGCCATATGAGGAATGGGAACGTTGCTACTTAATCTAAAAACAAACACGCAGAATACCATTCGCGATTCACTCCATACGCGCGTTTACGAATTTATCGTACATGTTAAACACGCTGAATGCGATAATGTATGTGTATTTTTTGGAAGGAAGGATTAGGCTTTTCAAAAAATATGGGGGAGAGAAACCTTATTAATGGGGCCGGCTTGGGTGGGAAGGCGTTGAAGGAGAATGAAAACCCTCACACATTGGAAAATGAAATATTATGGGGAGTATATCGAGCTTGTAGAGTTATAGCGCTTACGGTTGGTCATAAGCTTCTATATATTCATATTGGCTATGAAGAAACACAGACGCTTCTTTCCTCCACAATAATGTTTCAACAATTTCAGTAATCTATTACTATTTTCTATTGCCCGTCTGAAGACGGTACGTAAAAATTTATGAGGTGTAGGTAACTCTTTTTCGTTGCTCTGCTGTATCCGGATAAAAACCACTATTCGTTTCCCTTATAGGCACTTTACATTTCCAAAGCACAAGCCCAAGGAATACATGGGAATCATTCACAATCGGCAATAAAATGAATCGTAATAGATTTCTTGTATTCATTTAAAGGAATTTATTTTTCAATTCTTCATTGCCAAAAATCAACAAAATTATAATCAAATTCTTACTTCTCTATTTGGCGCCATCAGCCAAGCATAGATTCTTCGCTGACAACGAGTTCTGTACAAATGAAAGTTAATTTTCAATCAACAAAAAAGACATAAGCCCACATCATGACCTATAAACATCCAGGATGTTCATCAAAGTTGCACTCACACAGATCTCAGTTAATCTTATAGATAATTAGCGAAGAACAACTTTGAAAAGTTTACACATATAAATTGATTTTAAAGTTAAATATTTATATTTATTTATTCATTGATTAAATGAATTAGTTAAATTTTAACTAACGTAAAGAAACGTAGAGCACCTATATTTCTTTTGACCCATTCCCCTAAATTTCTCAACGTAACCCATTCCTTCTCTGGGTAAGCCTATCCTTTGTCTAAATATGTTTTCCTGAGCATTGTTGGTTAATACTGGGAAATCGATGTTTATAGAATGCCAATCTCGCAAAAATATTATTTATCTTGTATTGTAGTTATTTTATTTAAATAAATTTCAGCTCCAGGCTATGCATAGGGTATTTATTGTACTTTGAAAGTTGTTTGCAGGTTTTTTTTTGTACTCAGAAGCTAACCTAGAACCTATGATGCGAAATAATTTCAATTATTATTATTATTATTATTCTGTCCATAATGTGAGCGCACCCTGATACAGGATTAAATCACAAAAAGACAAGTCATGAATGATCATTCAAAGCTCAGTTACAATAAACAATTAAAATAGCTACTCATAGTATTGTCAGCACACATAAAATACTCATTTAGTTAGTAAAAAGGATTCTCCTTTAGGAATCTTTTCAAACACCTACCAAACCCTGGCCGATCCCATGCTGAAAAAGGAAGCTTGTTAAGAAGTCTCACCGAGAGGCAGGCCGAGCCAGTCCGCGTCCCTCCAAGCCTACAGTAAGGTACGTCTAACCTTAATCTACCTCTGGTCTCATAAGTATGGAAATGCTCTCTTCTGGGGAGGAGTTCTACACTTTTCACTGCTTTGACAATAGAGTGGTATATGAAAAGACTAATGAAGGGGCTTTCAGTTTCTCAAAAGATCCATAACCCATAACTAGCATAAAGAAATAATGTAAAGAAGCTTGTAAACGTTCGACTCTTAAAACGAAAAATATCACAATAAATTATGAACACATTAAATATTTGTATTTTAATGGTAGGCCTACATTGAACATAATATATTTCAATAGTTCCCAGTATTTTATCTTCCTTGAAGAAAAATAATTAGACTATTGTGATCCAATCCATTTCAATACGTTGAATAATTAAAAATAAATTGAACACAATTGTTACTTTCAGTTCAATAAGAATATTTGACTGGTAACAATTAAATACATTTTTAATGTATCATACAGTAAAAATCAGAATAATATACTAATGAATTCATTATTTTATTAAGATTGTGACGATTTTTAATTTTGAAAATTATATTATAATTTAGTGCTCTGATATATAAATAATATAAACACCTAAAGTAGTAGGTCCAACATGTTCCTCATAACATGGCTCAAACGGCGAGGTAGAACTACTCGTGAGGCTCTCCCTTACATTTAAAAACATAAATTAATATTTACCCCCCTAACAAATAGCACACATGTCTGACCAAGGCTCCACTATGAATTTATGTAATTAGGCCTCGTTTGTACTAGCCTACTAAGACGATTGTATAAAAAATTCGGTCGCCGTACAATTGATTACGTGTTGATTGCGTACACCGAGGATTGCGTACATGGGCGTGTCAGCGAGGATTGCGTACATCTTTTACCTGTGAAAGATGACAAGGGTCGGCCATGCATCAAGAACATTTTGACAGGTGAGGATTGCGTACAGCTTTCTCTTGTTTTCTAATGTCTGTTCTTGATTAGAATTTTCTCCTTTTCGCTATGACAGTAATTGTTCTTTTCTCACCTAACAGATTCAATCACAACGTCCGTCCTTAATAAGTTTGCTCCTTTCCGTTTATTGTATAAATCGATATGGCATTAATTGCTGGTTTTTTCACTTATAGTCCTCACTTATAGCGTATTAACCTAACCTAACCTAACCTCACCTAAATATGCTACTAGCTAGCTACAATTTGATAGGTACTCAAGATAGAAAGGCCAACTCAAACTCAAATTTTTGTAGACAACAAAATTCAGTGAAAAAAACCAGCAATTAATGCCATATTGATTTGTACGCAATCCTCGCCTGTCAAAATGTTCTTGATGCATGGCCGACCCTTGTCATCTTTCACAGGTAAAAGATGTACGCAATCCTCGCTGACACACCCATGTACGCAATCCTCGGTGTACGCAATCAGCACGCAACCGTACAATTATAGCAATCAGTAGGTGAGTGGGTCAAGGCGTAACCCACGGGACAAAGCGTAGCGTAGGCCACGGTCAAGGTCAGCCACTGTCACTGAAACCCTCTTGTTGACCTTTGCTAGCTCATTCAAGTGTTGACCGATGTTAGAGTAGTTCTAGTATACCTCCGCTATGGGCGCTGGTATCACCTATTACCAGCTGATCAGCATGCAACAGAAACACTGCCATGTGAGCTTTATTATTTTGTACTAGTGTGTTCGTTCCGTTTTATTTTGTTAATGATGATTACTGTCCAGTTATCAGTTTCAGAATTTGTCTATTATCAAACTAAATAGTTCAAAGAATGTTTTTTTAATCGTGCAGTGAATAATGCTATCAGTTCTTCATATTATCGTGACTTGAAAGCTTTGGCGGCTTTGAAAGATGAGTATTTTGTGATAGAAAAGTGAGGTTACGCAGACGGACACAGTTTGAAAGTTGATGTCTGTCCAAGGTAAGCGTATAATAATAATAATAATAATAAGCGTAGCAAGTAGTCTACTACAAGCTTGTTCAGCCTAACTTATCAGATAAGCCTACTGAACTCTATTGATGATATTATTAAGTATTGTATTATTCAAATAGGTAGTTATGGATTAATGAATGACAACCCATATTAAGCCTATTTATCATATAAATAGCTAGGCTTCGCACAATACTAATATCGTGAAATGCGCAAGGAAAAGTAAGGTTAGTTCACCATGATTTCGTTTCATTTAATTAATTTGCATGTTTTGAACAAATTCAATTACCTAATTAATTATGAGTAGCCTGACTCTCACGTGAACTTCACGTTATTTGGAATAGATCACAATCGAACTCTCACCTTTTTAATAAATAAATTTAGACTGCAAACTAATGTAAACCTTTCAATTACCGGCCACTCACACTTCTAGCCTAGAAAATAAGTGTCTGCTTCAAGGTTTCAATAGCTGATTCACACCAAATGATTCACATTAGTGTTTTATCTTATAAAATAAAAGGTGAAGTTTGAAAATCTATGAGGAATTACAGATTCAGTAAGATGTGATCTGTGGCGTAGCCAGGATTAGATTTCGGGGGGGGGGGGGGGGGGCTCACCAAGGGGGGGGTGTGGGCAGTGGCTTAGCAAGGATCAAATTTCGGGGGGGGGGGGCTCACCAAGGGGGGGTCTGGGGTATAGGAGGGTCCGGATTTTTTTAAAATTTAGTGGTGTGAAAAGCTAATCTAGACAACTTGTTAGGCTCTAAAGTTAAAAAGAAAGTTTTGAAAAATTACTACCCAAGAACCTAGGTGGCCAGGTTTGAAATGATAAAGTTTGATATACCGATATCTGTGACTATTTTGAGTCAAACCCCTTGAATTGGAACTAATCATACTTAACTTATGTACTGAATCTCAAAATTAATACTAATTATTATAAGTTTCATATAATTTATGTCATTAGCCTAAAACGCACCCAACCCAAAGTTCATGAAATCGGAATTTTTTTATCATAGCACACTGATTTTACACGCTTGCATAGAACTTGCATTTATTTGTGTGTTTTCATTTATAAAATTCCGATTTTATGAACTTTGGGTGCGTTCAGGCTAGTGGGTTATACTGAATTTTAACTTCAAAACTAAATTTTCTACAAGATGAGTTTATTCAAAAAGGTGATTTATCAATAATTAACAAAGTTAATCCACTTCAAACTTGAAAATTGCATTTTATTTGCCCGGGCCCCATGGCCACATGGCTACGCCACTGGATGTGATCTGGCTTGTATAAAATTTTGCCGTTTTCTCAAGGATTCTTTTTTTTGAGCGTGCCCATGACTAGACCATTGGTAAACCGATATTAGGAAGGCTCATCATTGTGGGCATGAGTTATTGAGAAAAATAAGTGATTTATTTTATGTAGGTTTTATCTGTTAAAAACAGTGAGAATAAAGTGACATTCACTTTTAGTAACCTTTAATAATGTCTTGTACCTAACTTATTATCTAAAATATAAATATTGGAATACGAAGTCAAATTTGTCTTTGAACGTTCCATAATTGGTAAGTTTACCATATCATATTGTAATTTCTTCAATACATGGATTTTTCACCATCTATATGGATCACGTGATCATAATATCGCGAAACTATAAAGTACACATTCCAATTATCAGCCTCCTTGCACTTTTAACCCAATAAAATTTGTAATTTGAAAATGTCTTCAATTTTCTTACTAGATAGCTATTATTAGCTATGTGATTCTGAAGACAAAAAGTCTCAAGTTTGCCTTTAATAAAGAATTTTTTAATCTGAATAATTTTCCTGTTTTAAGGTTTATCCACAATCATGAAATGAGCGGGCGAATAAGCAGTACATAAAATGGGCTCGAGAGTGCTCACATCGGTGATCTTTTGAAAATTGCTCATATGCTTGTAGTAATCGTTTTTATCCAAGGAAATGCACGAATATGCGTCACAACGTAAACAGTCTTCCATTCTAACTTATTTTCTTCTCTCCTGGAATACAGAAACAATGTTTTTATAGTATGCTAAGTTAAATAGTTATTCTATTATCTTTATACTATGCTATTCTATTATTTTCATGACATGCCATGTTCAAAATGCTATATGCTTTATTATCACTCACCTTTAACGCTTTAACTGTAGGTCCACCATTAATAACATTATTCACTTCATTATCCATGCACAATACCTAGCGACTGCGAGATTAAGGATAAGTTACACGAGTTGAGCGACCGAATTCAAAAATGTCATTGTACTGGAAGGCAATTAGAGCCCTCAGCTGGTATTTTAATCAAACTTTTTAGCTCGTATAATCAAGGCCGCTTTTCTACAACGCGTCGTGTTAAATAACGCAGTGTCGGGTCTCAATATTAAGTTAGACTTCAGGCGTGCGCACGACGACCGTCGTTAAAAATACATATCTGCCATTACGTGATGCTGGAAAGACGCAAGAAAATGCTGCCCGAAAATTTTCTACGTTTGACTTGGCCTTAATTGTGGCAGGCGTTCGCGACTAGAGTCGCTCTGTATAATAAATCCCTAAGATTCATGTGGGCTTCATAAGCAAGAAAAAATAATATGGTATTAAAAGGTGACCAAATCATAAACGGGACATATAAAGGAGCGAGTCTTTAGGGGTGACCTTCCAGATAAAAGATTTGCAGTGCTAGTTTGTACCAGGATAACTGACAGTAAATTAACTGAATGTTGCCCAATTGACTAATTGACTTTTGCCCCTAAAAATGATATTTGCCCTCATGGTAATACATAACCTAAAAAAGCTGTAGCCATTAAAATTAATATAATTAAAACTCTTGAAAATCATACTTTTAATTAAGGGTCGGCAGTAGCTAGAATGTTTTTCAAAATCGACAGTAGCGAATCTGTCAAGTTATGAACGAACTAGTTTCAAACTAAAAAGAGTACAGTATCACTGGCATTTGTGTGAGTAAGGCTTGTCTTTGTGTGCGTGTGAGAAGTGAGAGCGCTAAGAGAGAAGAGACAAAGAGCGAAGAGCCATCCACCACCCCAGGAAGACAAGGTTACTGCACTCTTATCTGTTGCATCTTGCCACTGTTGACATTCTTGCTTCCTCTATTCATCATTTTATTGCTTTACGAATAGATATTGTTTGAGACCCTTCAATCCATAGAAACTTTTATTTGCAAGAACATTAATTTCTTGAAAATTTATAATATTGCACAAAAATCATCTAAGCATTAGGATATACTTTATAACAGATACGGTATAACGTCAATAATATGAAACATCAAAGTTCCGAACAGCATCCTAAACTTTGTTTTAAAAAATGCATCAATCACAAAATAATAATATACACTAGGCTATGAATAAATATCGCAACATAAATTTAATATTCCAACAGCAAGAAGATGGCAAAAATATAAATGCAGATCAATCAGCCATTAAAAATAACAAATAACTATACCCGAATTCAAATATCTATCAAAATATCCAACAGTTAATTCTGTGAGAAAAAAAAATAGTAGGCCTACAAAATATATGAACATATCAATGAATAACATAGACTAACTCTAATATTTGAAAATGAAATTTTTCATCTAAAAATACAGTAATAAACTTCATAAACATATTATTATTGCTAATTACGATCGAATAATTAGTTACGTTGAGCAGCGAAAATGGGCAAAGCTATTCCAAAGCATAGACTAAATGAAACTATTTACTAGACTTCGAACCTATTCATGATTATAACACATGAGTGCAAGGGTACTGCACACTTTTTGTAGCAATATTTGAATTCGACTGCATCGAACATTTAAAAATAATGAATTCAGAAACATAGGCCTACTAAGTATCGTATATTTTACTACTGTATACTACTGCAGAAGTGAATAATGAACAATAATTTGACAAAAGTATTGATCAACCAAAACATATTGTAAAATTTATTCTACGTGCAAAAAATTGTCCTAATAAATAGAAAAAATAATATACATGGCTATTATTTTTTTATTGCTTCAAAAATATGAAGCAATTTTATGAAGAATATGAGCAAAGCTATTATCCAAAGCATATACTAAATAAAACTATTTACTAGACTAATAAACTATTTATGATTATCCAAAACATATACTAAATAAACCTATTTACTAGACTAATAAACTATTCATGATTATCCAAAGCATATACTAAATAAACCTATTTACTAGACTAATAAACTATTTATGATTATCACATATGATTGCGAGGGTAACTGCACATAGAATATTTAAAAAGAATTAATTCCAAAAAAAACAAAGTAGTGTGTATTTTAATACTGTCCACTACTGTAAAATTGAATACTTCAAAGAATGAACAATAATTTGATAAAATTATTGATATATGTCTATTGTTTTATTTTTTTGAAATTGCTGCAAGAATATGGCGTGGTTCTCTGATTGGCATATTACGTCTATGCCTGGGATCTATTAATTCAGGCAATAGACATTTGTAGTAAAATTTACTTAGTTTGGGCAACATAATTTCCTCCAAAAATTTGTCATTCTTGTAAATTTTCTCAATTTTTAAACCATGGGGTGTCCATATGGTGAAAAGACAATATTTTCGTTTGGTTATGTGCAGTTGCCCTTGCACTTGTATGTGATAATCATGCATTTTCCTAACAACGATGCAATTCTTGTCATTTTTTATCCACATTTTACCAACAACTCCCATCTTTTTATTGATCAATTCATCCGGAGTTATGTCAGCTCCGGTTGCCGGACACTTAATTTCAACTATTCCTTCACCATCATCAACTAAACCGTCCAGAGATGCTGCGAGGAATGGAAAGTCAGAGTCAATGAATAAACCGCATTTCGTTATAACTGAGTCCAATTACCTCTGTAACTCCATTAGCGCTGTTTTTTCATTTTCCCTCCCATACTTACATGATAATGAAGTGAAACTACTGGAATATAACATTTTCTTTGGTGTAAGTGTCTTTCGAAGTTCAATGTTATTTACACTAAATTCATTCATAATTCTCCACTCTCTTAACCTTTCACCACCCCGATTTTTTAGTTTATGGACCTTCAAACGTTTTTTATTCCCCATAACTAGAAAAGTTTAGCTCCTAAAACTTCTAAAATCAATTCAGCACGACCGGATACATGTCCCTTGACGCTACAACGATCTACAACTGACTGATGGAAGAAAAGAGAACAAATAAGAAGAAGAGATCAATAAGAAAACAATAAGATAAGATAACGTAGATTCTCTGTACTGGAAGGGAGACAGCTATTTGCGAACAAGCTTCAAGGCCACTCACTGCCGGTTCAGTTACTATTGTGTGTGTTTGTGCGTACTGGCGCTCCCCGTCAACGGTACTGCTTATAGGCAAGTCTATTTTGAGTGGACCGAACAGCAGCTATTTTGTTGAACATACCTCCACAAAAAACCATTTAAAAACTTGACAAATGAAGCAATACTTGAGAAAAAATTCCTTGTCATGAAAAACATTATAACGGAGAGGACTTGTTTTGTCATTTTTTGATATCTATATCACAAACGTCAGAAAAAAACCATAAATTCATGACTCATAAATGCTTATTTAGAACAAACAGTGGAAGAAGTATGAATTTTTCAGAAAGCAAAGTCGCTTGAGCATAATCAGACCTTCAAAATAAGACATTGACAGTAATTTTCTGATTATAAATAGGTGAGTTATATGGTTTCGAAATTAGCATTGCTCTTATGGAGATACAAATCCAACATGGCCGCGCTACAGCCGACCCTTAATAAAAGATCCGTAGTAAATTATTCCGTAGATACTCCTTTGAACTTTGGAGTAAGTAAATTCCCATTCTATACAAACAGCAGAAATCCTATACTTTTTCAGCTGGTGGCTCAGCATATTAAAATACCTCTTTGCTCTATAGGCCCATAATCGAATAAAAACCCTTATTCAGGTACTTGATGAGTGTGTATAGACTCTTTTCATGTGATGACCATTCAATTTCGCACCGCTCTAGTGCTTAGTCAGACACGGTCTACTAAATAAAGTTCAAAACTTGACATATTTTAAACCTTATTCAGTAGACAGTCAACCGTGTGTGACAAAGCCCTATATCAGAGTGAAATGGCCATCAAATATGAGTATCTAAGCACTCCTGAAGTTCCTGAATTTCAGATCATTTTTATATGGTGAAAAGGTTTAAATAGAACTAGTACAACAATAAACCTCATTTTCAACGCACCTCTTTCTTATGTATATCAAATATGTCAACCATCAAGTATTGCAAAAAATTGTGTAAGTTTTGGAAGATGCAGATATTATAGCTGAAAAATTTGTTTTGATTTGAAAATGATTGACAAAATTTGAACAATTTTGGAACACCTACTTATAGCATGAAATGCATTGCTATGGGTTCTAAAGGCTAAAATAAGGCTGGCAACACTAAATTTCACACTTGCACTTTATTTACAAAAATTAGTCTATTTACACACACTATTTATTGTAAGTTCAATTAATAAAGAGAAACAGTTCAACAAATGACAAGGTAATACTTCTTTTTCAGTAATTATATACAAAAATTAATGAATAATTAATTACAGGCTGATCAGTAAGAATAGAGACTAGAGTCCAATAAACTGTACAATAATGTAGAAAGAAATGATAAAAAGAGCAACGATTCACTTACAAAACACAGTCCAATTCGTTATTTGACAGTCCCAAATAGTATCACTTATCACAACGTCTTTAAACTATTAGTAAGCTGCACATACAGTAAACACTTGTCTCTGCACTTGACATTGGAATCAAGCACTGTTTACTCCACTGGCACTGGATTGTCTCTCTCATGAGATCTGTAACACAATCTGCCACGTAGGTTTGTAAACTCACTGTCACGCAAGCTTTTGTAAGACTCAACTCAATGATTCACGTGAGCTCCTTTATATATGAGATAGTTGTCATAATTCCTAGAACTGGAGGTCACCAGACGCTTCAAGAAGGCCATGGAACATGATCTCGATTGTTCAAGAAGTCTAAAGAAATCTCGAAATTCAATTGAGTGAGAGAGTTGCACACTTGAAGAATGAGAGTGACAAAGACATGTGAAGAGAGAGAATGAGAATGCAGATTGGGTTTAAAGTCATGCACGACCATGAATGGAATGATCTACATATAACGAATGCGTAAATAACTGCTCCATTCGCTTTTGTAACAGTATTCTAAGTTTCCCTACCGTTGCACATGAACCATATCTTTATCTCCTCTTTTCAGTAATACTAAAAAAAGAATTACGAAATCAACACTATAATAAAATCAATCAATTGAACAATCAATAAATACTGAAGTAGGCTATATATATATCATACTGACTAACTTGTTCTATCTATTCTATATTTCACTTTTCACATTGTATATTGTTTCTTTTTTTCTTTACTATTCGATCTCAAGGGTAATCAGAGAAATTTGAAGCCATGGGGTATTTTTCAGTTCGCGAGTTCAGATTTCATTTCTAACTTTGCAGCTCATAAAATTTTATTTTTCAAGAAATTTCTAAATTGGCGTTTGATACTACAACCTTCAATCAATTTTACTTTGGAGTTAGCATGTGTCAAATTCCTTATTAGGATGCAATCCTTTCATTTTTACATGAAAATATGTTATTACAGGTGCATTTATCGATGTTAGGAAGGTAGCTTGATGATAACTTTCAAATCTGTTGAGCATTGAGCTTATACATAACTTCTAGTGGTGTTTGAAAGGCTCACTCAATTTTAAAATTCGTGTAATAGTCATGTCGATGCGTCCAATTATTCATTAACTACTTCTGATTTATTACTCCACTTCAAATTTCTAAGTAATGATGTCTTGTTGGATTAAATTAGTTAATCTGCTCAAATCATTTTGTAAGTCAAGTAAATATTTTGTCCATCTACCTTTCTGTTCATTTATCTACCTGTTTGTCTATCTTTTTATCAATCTTATAATTTTATTAAAGATACAATAACTGAAATATTTTGTTATTGAATTAGCAACTGATTTGTTCAAAAGACTATGTTGTCATTAAAAAATGGAATGTCTTATTGTGATGAACCTATAGCTCTTTTTTGTGGTAAACATTTTTAGAACGTTTAAATATGCAAAGCCTCCCCTGAACTCTATTCCATAAGATTTCAGAATAAATCATTCTTGGAACTGATAATGTAATGTTACACACCACTTGAATAAATCTAAACTCTTTATATACATTATAGCTTCTAATTCATTTACTTGGTCTTGGATGGCACAAATTTGACATCTATCCCGAATTTTCAGACCATTAACAAGTAATTAAATGAAATCGTTTTTATTGATGGATTAACTGCCCATATCATTATGTCTTAATTATTGAAATTCAGAAGTCTGTGTTTTTGTACGTGTTCTTTTGTCATCATCTGGTATTTAGCCCTTTCATGCCCAAATTAAGGAAATGATAGGGAAAAATTCTTTCAACACATTTTCCTTATTATTATGAACCCCTTATTGATATCTGACAGTCTCTCTGACTTTCTGACATTGGTGGGGGGATTTTTCACATGTAAACTGTGGTTTACATTGGGCAGATATGTACAACACACAAACTTGGGCGAAATCCATCAAAGACTACATTCACAATCACATTTAGTGAATAACATCACAAATTTCGCTTTTCAAATAAAACCTTCATTTATTCTACATGTGAAAAAATCTATTAAAAAATAAAATGGAAAAACTAAAAATAAGTGAATCAAAAATGAATAATATAAAACATGTATAAACTGAGCAATAAGTGATCTAGGTTATTTTTCACATACTAAAAAACTATCAATTATATAGAACTTACATTTTAAATAGTACTATTTATAAGGCATAATAATTAAACATCAAAGAATCTCATAAAAACTACAAAAAATCTACAGAAATTAATGATCGAGCTTGAAATTTTCCAATTTCATACTCAGATAACCTTTTTGAATTACTACTCGAATTACTGGAAGCATACGTTATTTGGGTGCGCGGAACTGCAGACAGATTAAAAACAAAGCTAATGTTGAAATGATTTGCGGTATAGGTGAGTAAATGGTAATTAACTGGGTACATTGATGGTCAATTGGAAAATTATATGAGTCCAGTTAAAAATTGCGCGTTCGGTAAAACTATTTGGGGGGGAGGGGTTGCTAAATTCCAATCTCTGTGGGGTGGGGAGGGGGCGCAAGATGATCTTGCTACGCTACTGCCTGTACCACAGGAAACACTCAACAGTAATCCACGTGCAGGAGGGTTATAGATACACTTTTCGGTTGGACAAGCCCTGGTCTTGGGATCCCAGGTGCACATTATCTCCCCAAATAGCCCGAACGTCGCCTGGCGCGTATATCCAGCGTAGACTGACGACGTAATGTCCCTTATACGTCTAGCAGGTGTCCGCGCTCACGTTATATGCAAATAAATCTTCCCCCTCCCCTCTTCAAACGTTCGATGGAAGCCTACAACTGGACGAGGGGTGCGGAAAGGGATCGAGCCACTTATCCACTATATTATATTTGTTTGTCGAGCGTGGACGTTAATGGCTTTCTTTTATTACTCAATAAATGCGCCCCGGCCCCAAGCGGTCCAATTCGGAAGCCAGGCAAACGTGATCGAATGCATTGCTATGCGGGGGAAATGTAGCCGACACATTGTAGTCGACCGCGTTTTTAGTGCAGCCGGAAGCTGCTCTACATTTATACGCTTGCCTGGCTTGTTAATGCGTGCCAAGTATGTTATGTCCGCGTTAAAAGAGCACTTGTATCACTCTGGGAGTTGTTCACCTGTAGTCTGCTAACAATTTTAAAATTAGAAGTAAACGAACAATTATTTTTTTTTATCAATGTTGATTCACTACAGTGACTTTTTATTATAATATGAACTACGAGGATGAAGTTCCTTTTCTTCACAAGACTGATTGTGAGAGTTCATGTGTGACTAAATTTCTTGTACTTGTTACATACACTGTAAGTATGCCGCCTATGCTTGTGAAACTTCATGTGCAGCTTTAAATAGGATTCAGTGTTGAAAGTGTTTTTGCAAATGTCGCTTTATTTCTAATTTGACAGTCATTCGTAAGCAGCTGGTTTACATTGCTCCAAGAATTATTAACTCCAGAATCTGTACCAATAAATGTTAAAAACTGGATACTACGGTATTATTACTTTAAACGTAATATAGTATAGCGTTGTTCATTTTTCAGTTTCTGATAATTGTTTATCAATTATTTTCGGGGTTGTAGTGCGCAATCAATAACAGTTCTCATTGGATATAATTGCGATATATTTTTTGATTCTTTACATAACTTATTGTTTTCTTGACCAATTTTAAATTTTAAATGATTAGCTTGAGAATTAGAAACAGTTGATATGCTTTTACTCCTACTGGCGAACAAGTAATTCACTTATGCCAGTAGTTTTTCATCTCCAGCCATATAAATATAAGTGAGGTGACATATCTATTTAGAATAACTGCCTGATTACTGATTACTGTCTGATTACTGAAATGTATTATTGTCATGTTATTGTATATTTGTCTGATTACTAAAATTTATTATTGTCACTACTTTGTATTGTTTTTTGTATCGTTTGAGTGAATAAAAACTTGAATTGAATTGAATTTCATTTTTCTCTGCATGACCTTCCTGATGCATTTTGAACGTACATCGAGAAGTGTACTTGTCCTCGCAAATTCTACATGTGAAAGGGTTTTTTCATCGACATCTTGATACACATGTATATATTATGACTATTTATTATAGTCAATGTATTTCTGTCTTCGTGTCTTTCTGTTTTTCTCTGTGCAAGTGACTTTTTGTTAAAGTCTTCCTATGATTGTTTTATTTTCCATTTTGAAACATTTTAATTTGGCCGTCCTGGTAGCGCAATCAGTTAGGGCGTTATCCCTGGTAGCACTCTGCTCCTTCTGCGGCCTCGAGTTCGAATCTCGTTCTATTTCGAATGTTTTCACCTTGTCATCATTCACCTCGTTACCCATGCACAAGCCTTAGGCTCGTGTAGGCACCATCAGAAAAATTCTAATATGTTTGCACTGGCTGTGAAGCCTATTTCAAGCACAGTCTTAGAGTATCTTTTTGGAGTATCTTATTTGGAGTATCTTTTTCTTTGTTCAAACTCTCTAACTAGATGCGTGTTCATCCAAAGTAAAAGACGAAAAGAATATGATTTATTTACATGATTCCAAGACTCGTGCGTGGATAAATGATAAATGATACAAGGTAAATGATGATGATACAAGCATTCCAGGCTGAGGAGGGATCGAACTCTCAATCATCGTAATGCCAGTCAGTCAAAGTTAGGCTGCTTGCACAGTGGAGCATCAAGGATAATGACCATTGAAAAATCAAACATATACTATGAAATTATGGCATTCATGCTGCGCCAATCTGCCATACACGATGTGTTTATTGCGATTAGTGGATGCTCCACTGTGCAAGCACCCTTAGGTACTCTCAACTGTAGGAACATAGAAGAATTATGTCATCTAGCTCAAGGCCTCACTGTGTACTAAGCTGAGGCAGCATGAGTTCTATCACCTAATATGAACGAGAATTCAATAATTAACCTTGTAATATGTGGTATATATAATAAGTACTAAAGTAAGGTCTTGTCTAGGAGGTCAATCATCTATAGACCCCTCCCCTCGTACCCTCTCAAATATTTCATTCTATTCATGCATCATGATTTGATCATTTTTCGGCTCATCTCTTATCACACATTCAAATCAATCTCAAGAACATTCCTTTCAGAAGAATTTCTTCAATCAAACACTCGAATGAGCCACTCTGCCAAGTTAATATCGAAGCTACAAACTTTTCTTCGTTCCGAGCCTCGCTTTATTGATCAATACTAAGCATATGCCTATCACTCTTACCATTCAATGATTCTCTTGCTCCATTATGAAGCTAACGTTCAATTTTCCTCCTGTTATTGACGTTCATAACTATTCATTTCCATTCTTTGACTATTTTCTATACTTTTATCTTCCTCCACGCCTGTAGGTAGATTCCTACCTACATGACAGATTCTTTCATATTGTACGATTATTATAATTTAAATATGAGCTGAGGCAGCATGAGTTCTATCACCTGATATGAACGAGAATTCAATAATTAACCTTTTTCGCATTCTTTTTTGAGTTCTATAGGAAGATATCTATAATGATGTATAAGATACAATATATTATAATATATATATATATATATATATATATATATATATATATATATATATATATATATATATATATATATATTAGAGGAAGCCTCTAATAGACTGAACTGTGCTACGTTGTAGTTCTGTAAAACTTGTATAGGCTATAATCACATTTATTATAAATATATATATTTCACATCTATGATATATTATAAATTCCTATCTATAGGAAGATATCTATAATGATGTATAAGATACAATCACATTTATTATAAAAATATATATATTTCACATCATTGATATATTATAGATTCCGGACTCACGCCATTTCCAATCTCAATCAAACTAAACATGGAAAATTGCACAGCTTCATATTATACCCGTACTGATATATTAATTACTATATAACAGAATGAAAGCCTCTAATAGACTGAACTGTGCTACGTTGTAGTTGTGTAAAACTCGTCTGACGCATTCACTTGTAAATGATCAAATTATTGAAAATGAAGGGAATTAGTCAAATACGAGCTTTGACATAATTAATTGTGTATTTTATAATAGAGAAATTCATGTTCCAATAACTAACAATTAAATTCCTTAAATCTACAGTGAGTTTTTAATCGAATAAATAATTTAATATAAAAAGGTATTTAGGTATTATTCGAGGATATAATTCACGTGGCACGTTATATCCTATTCACATCTATACTACATAGAATATCGTTTTGATGGACAGGTTGGACACCAATATTCAGTAGTTATTATTCGAAATTACTCATCAAAATGATCAATTATACCTCCAGTTATACCTCTTTTGATTCAAATGTTGAATATTTTAATAACCTTATTGAAGGTGCCTCATTCCATCAACTTCACCCGAAATAGTGAGAAAGAAGGAGAATTACTTGTGCTTCTCTCTTTGTTTGAAGAGAACCAGCATCCAGTCTACGTAGCCGACCAATAGTACAAGTTACATGAGATAACAAGTTCAAATCTCACGCACTAGCTTTCCGTTTCACAAGCTAGTGAGCCCATTTTCCGATGCTTGAACACCTGAAATCTAACTCCTATTTCATAGGAAGGGCATCCCGGTGCCCTTAAAGGGACTTACATTCTTATCAGACCTCGATATACGATAACTAACTTATATAACTCGGAAATGATGATCGGCTGAGTCGGGCTCTTAACTGGCTGGCTTTATCGGCCACTGGTTATTACTTCAAAGCAATAGCTATATCTATATATACCGGCAATGCCCTGTCTCCTATGAGTTTGCTAAACTTGAATGGTTTTAGAGTTGAGAGTTGATGTGCTCCATGCCCCCCCCCCCCCCCCAAGGGGAATGGTAGCTTTGGATGGTGCTGGATGAATAGTTTTAGTGCACATCGTCTTCACTCTCGTTGAGACTGAAGTGATATGAAAAAGTCTCCTGGATTTCAAATACTAACAGGTTTGGTATTTTAGGTGGAATTCTTTGCTCACCTCCATGTTATCACCCCTGCAAACAGATTCATGTAGAGAAAGTTTAACATGATAATTCACATAACATAATTCAAATAGGGCTATAAACGTGTTTGTAAACAATAATCAACTAGACCAGAAAGAAAACGTTGCTTTTTTAGGTGTTTTATTGGATAGACGATTAACCTGGGCTCCATACATTGAGAAAATATGTTGTAAAATTTCATCTGGGTATTTGTCCTGCGACAGCTCGCTAGATTGAATGACAAAAAGGTACTTTTTACAACTTACCATGGCCTCTCACTGTCACATATTAGGTATACTATCTTAATATGGGGTAATTCATCGAAACAAAACCTTGATAGGGTTGAATAATAACACAGATATTGTCAATTTCTACTAGTTTTTAATATGCAAAACCAGGTTTCAATGCTCATGGCATCATCATCAGTTGCTTGTTGAGCAGTAGCGGCTCGTGGTCAAAATGGTTGGAAGGGCTCCAGGGGTCTAGAATACCCCCAGTCAAGATGGGGTCCCTTTCCACAAGTTTTATCTAATTAGCCCTTTGAGAGAATAACTCTAAACGATTACGAGGCTGTTCAAAAAATGTTTTATCCATATATACCTACTCTACTGTTCACTAGAACAGAATAGCGCAAAAATGCTGTTAAACGGTTTCACAACTAGCAAACCTAGAGATATTATGCACCGGAGGTTCATTCAAAAATATTAAATTCAGCCTGCTGAGAATGACGTATTTAAATTTACTGCACCCAAAATAATAGTCCATTCCATCAAAAATTAGACAAGTAAGAAACAAAAATCAAGCGTAGGACATCAAAATTCAAGGGAGCTGAACAAAGTAATCCACTCTTTGATCCAAGCTAATTATTTCTCGTTTTATGATATCACTTACTTGATTTGATGTAATTCCAGTATAGGAAAGGACAACACTGTTCTAGATTCCGATACATTCATTCTGCAATTGACAGTCAATAAACTTTTCATACAAATTATTCAGAAAACACAAGCCTGACCTTTTATTTTTAAATAAAAATAATACCGTTATTAAAATACACTACCGCGATTTGCAAATCATAATATAACCTCATAATCTCATGCTTGTTTCATATGCTTCCCGTCTTCTGGCGTTTCGTCAGTTGTGCCAATTCAACTCAAACACAATATAATTGAGAATAATATGAAACTGACCAACCTGCAAACAGACTATTATTATTTTTTAAATAATCGAATACGAATTTTAATCAATAATTGTGTTATAATTTAATTCAGCTGACGAAAAATGAATTTTTAATTTGAGACGAACCAATGAAGAGCTCAGTGATTCCCAACTGAAAAGCAGGAAGGTCAGGTTGGCAATGGTTTTGGACGGAGTCCCAAATCGTCCTATACACTGCATGCAAATGACGTCACAGCACCGTTCCAGCTGTATATGGTTGTTGCACTGGCTTCCTTAGCAGAGAAAACGGACTCTCTGCCTTGCGCCCCACAAGTCAGTTTCGCGCTACTAACATGTTTTCTACGGTCTCATATTATAGGAAGTTTTTGAACTTGCATGATCACCAAATATTACAAAAATTTAAACTGATAGAATAAATTTAGGCCTATATGATTAATATAATACGGTTCTATTAAAAGTTTTCGTTTTATTTTTTATCAAATGAAAACTTTTTCAATATTGATTTGCAAAGGGGGGCGGAGTCCGAGAGTCCCAATAGAGGAACCGCGCCTGTTGTTGAGTTAAAACTGACAATATCTGTGTTATTATTCAATCATGAAACAGTTCTACAATATCTCTGAAAGCAGTGTTAAATTTACCGTGATAGGGTGTTTAAGATCCAAAAGATAGCGGTTAGGTGTATGGAAAGAGTAGATAGATTAGATTCATGTAGGTCGTTGTTCAAGAGACTTGTTCTCCTAACTGTACCCTGCTTATATGTGTATGAAGCTACTTTGTATTTAGAGAAGAGTGATATTAACCAAAATCTTGACGTGCACGATTATAATACAAGAAGCCGAGGAGATCATCAGTTGGTGAGTTACAATAGTAGCTCATTCAAACAAAAACCTAGTTATATTGGTAGGAAACTCTACAAGCTACCGCAGTTTTTAAAGAGTCTTGAAAATATAGAAATATTTAAAAAAGCTTTTTATAGTGTACAAGAGTTCCTTCCATATCAAAATTAAGCCTTACCTCAACTAATTTTTTTCTTTCTTTTTTCTGAGTATGAAGCCCACATAGGTCTGAGACCTGTGCGTGGGTAATGAGTTGGATGATGGTGATTGATGAGTTGGACCTACAGTAATTATATAGTAATTATTGTAACCAGTGTATAAGATAGTATAGCTTAATCTGACTTGTCTTACACACCTTAGCTGGAGTCTCCAAGACGTAATTTGCAAAAAAACACTCGAACAGTTATGCACAATCGAACCATGGTCTGTTACAAGAGGCGGACTTATGGGTCTTATGCTCCACCCAAACATCAACTGGTCAGACAACTATGGAGGAGGGTCGTTGTGCTACAAGTGTTACTTTCTAGTTCGCAGTCATCCCTCAATCTGCTGTCAGCTGCAGTCATCTGACTTTCGCTTGCTTTCAGTTTTGTTGACGGTTTGTCTTGTGAATCGGCCCGACTCTGATGTTAGTAGGCGGTGTTCCATTCCATTCTTTCTTGGAATAGACCATAACATCATTGTCCATTCATTACGAACTATATGGAAGTGATAGCCGCGAGCCGTAGCAGGTATATGTTCAATCTGAAACAGATAAGCTGCGTTCTCCTGGGTACTCTTTGTAAGGGTGACCGATTAGATTGGCCAGCAAAAAAGACACTGTTCTGTGCTGTAAAATCAATCCCGATGGTTCGGAACCCACCTAAAACTGTAGGTCCAACTCATCAATCACAATCATCCAATTCATTACCCACGCACAGGTCTCAGAGCTATGTGGGCTTCATCCTCCGAAAAAAAAACATCTTTGAATAAACAGTAGTTTTATGGAATCATTGAATACGATCGATTAAGAACTGAGGTATTTCGATCCATTGTACATACAATTGATTTATATCATTGACCGATGAATACAATCGATTCCAATTATTGTGCACTTTACAACTAACTGAATTGTTAATTATGTTATGACTTAAATAAAATTTCATTAGACAAGTAGACTGGCAGCATTCTGACACCAATACTCACCATGGTGAATTATTAAGGATCCTACAGGGCCTTATTGAAATCGCGCCGTTGTCCGTCCGTCCGTCTGTGCTCTAGCACTTGAGAAAAAGATTCTAGACTCTTGAAACTTGGTACAGCTTCCTCATAGTTCAAGTGAGATCGCTAATGATTTTGGAGTTTGGTGGTCGAATATAAGAATAATTATGATGCAAACCGATTCCCAATACTGGGCATCACGAAGGCTCAAATTAGAACTATTCTATCTACTATATGTTTTACAGTGCAAGCGTTGAAGTTTTCGTTTTTGATTGTGTTGAAATCTTTTCTTAAATTATTGAATTGAAAAAAAATGAGAGAAAATATTGAGGCATGATGTATTTTGAGATCTGCTGAACGAAAAGAACAAGAAACAAAATACTTTTTCAAGAACTACAGATGTGCATTTTTTCGTAAATTGATAAGCATGATTAAATATGACGTTTATAGAAATCGAAGTGGTGGCTTATAGATATCAAAGCTCAATGATGCATAATCCATCCTACTATAAGCAGAACTAATAATAATAATAATAATAATAATAATTTTAATGAATTTAATATTACAGAGAATACATTGAAGAACACTGTACATTTAGGTAATTTATTGTAAGATGAAAATAGAAGATACCAAGAATATCCTAAAGCTAGAAGAGGTACTGTAGTATCAGAGGAGAGAAGAAAGACAACATTGGAGAGAATGAAGGAGTACTGGAAGAAGCGGAACGGAAAGAATCATCCATGAAAAAATAATTGATTCAACGTAACCCAAAATTGGGGGATTCAAAAAATTATTATTATTATCATTTATGTAAATTTATTGGGTCCTTCAATCCATTGTATCGGTTTATTTTTTCAAGCTTTAGATAAAAGGGATGTTTTCAAACAACACATTAGTGTTTGACTTGCTTTTTAAATAAAATTATCATGCATTTTTTTCGCATAGCAAAACTAACAACGATTCTAAAGTCAGTCATTCTAAAGTCTTTCCACAACCCAACAGAAGCTCACTCAATTTTCACGGTGCAATAATAAAACTCGAATAAAAAATAAAATGTATAACCTGAAGCGTAGCACGATCCAAATAATAATATCGTAAACTCTGAGGTAGGTGGACTGTTAAAAATTTTATCTGTAGGTACACATAGTAGAAGGCCCAATGGATGTTTTCGGACCGTTTTTTCTGTATGAGATGAGCGAGAAACGTTATGTATGCTCGGATGATCTCAGGTGTGTTTTCCGGGCGCTGCCAACTCAACCCGCGTTACACATGCAGAGAAATCAGCAGACCGATTCTTGTGTCGCATCCTTGTTGCCCCAAGTTGCCGCCAGGTGTCGTCAGCGATGCTGTCGCCGGATAAATCTCGTCGAAACGACTAGAATGTCGGAGGTGCGCACAACCACTACGAATTTGTTCGCCGGACGACATTTAAAACGCCTTTATTGCCCTACAAACCCTCTTTTTCCTTGTTTCTTCCTTTTTCTTCTCTCTCTTCTCCTTTTCCCTCTCCTTGTTCTTTTTTGTCTTCCTCTGCTTTTCCCTTCATATGCTTCTACTTCTCCATTTTCTACTTTACTTTATCTTCTTTTTCCCCCCGTTTTCTCTTTTGTTTGAAACTCATCTAAATATTTTGTTATTTTTGTATAATTGTGTTCTCGACGTGGTTAAAAGGTAGAGTGGACATTACTGTCCAAACTTCGCCACGTCAACAAATAAATAAGTGATTCTATTCTATTCTATTTTTTTTTCCTGACACTCATTCTCTTCTCCTTTAACTTATTTTCTTTCCTCCTGTGTCCTCATCCTTCTTTTCTTCACCTTTTATTTTCTTCTTCTTTTGGCTCTATTTCTTCTCATTTGTTCTCCTTGAAGTTCTTCTCCTTTTTTACTTTTTCTTCTCTTCCCTCTTTTCCTCGCCCTTTCTCTTCTTATTCTTTTACTTCTTCTGTTCCCTCCCTTTTCTCCACCCTCCTTTCTCTTCTCCATCTCCTTCTCACTCCTTTTCTTTTCTTTTTCCTTCTTCTTTTCATTTGTATTGCCTTTCTCCTTCTCCTCCTCCTCATCATCCTCCTTCCTCTTCTTCTTATTTTTCCTCTTTTCTTTCTTCTTCACCTTCTTCTTAGTCTTCTTCTCTTCCTTTTCCTTCTACTCCTTCTAATTCTTCTTTTTCTTTTGCATTCGCTTCTTTCACTTCTTTCTCCTCGGCCAGTCGTAAAGTGCGTCCACCGTAACGCCATTAAATCTACTTCCACGTCGTTCTCTGGCGATTTTCAATTAACTCCACTTTTGGGTAAAAGCACCGACCGGAAACTTGCGCGCTGCCTTGTTTTATGAAGAATCGTGTGTACGTACTTCTAGCGGAACTGGACCCCAAACTTGGACGTTTTTTTTAAACATAAACATCCCCATTTGAAAAACGAAAAACACTGTGCACCCCGTTAATAGGCTCGCCAGCAATGCTGTTTCGGTCTGTTTCTCACTAAAGCAACACCGCTTAAACAAGGACAGTAAATCTTCTACATAGAGAACCACCGCTTCCAGAAAAAATCACATGAATGTCACAGCTATACCCTTAATAAATCACATCCAACGTTTCCCCACAGGTGGTAGCTTTCAATTTTTATATGATAATAAATACCGCTGCTCAATTGGAACGGCAGTATTATTAAACTCTTTTATTTCAGCTTTTATATATAACTCAATAAAGCTTTTACAGAAAGCAACAGATGAGATAAAAACTCGAGATCGGTTTAAAAACGTTAATTGATGCTTTTATTCTCGTATGAATGATATTTATAATGAACAAAGGATGGCTTAAAGAGCTGCTTTCATGCATGTGCAGTCGGCAGTGTATACAAGTGAATGAGTTAGCCACTCAGCCTCCCATATAGGTAGTTTTTCTTCTTGGACTTGAATTCAATTCTATCGTGAATAGCCAGAACAAGAGAATTATTTTTAAACATGGTAAAATAAATTCATGCTCGTTCTTTCATGACATTTTTTAGATTTGATTTTTATACACGAAAACTGTGTATATTTTTTGATGTTAACCAATTTCTGTTTCAAATTCAAATACTGCATACTATTTAGTAGAATACATCATTGTATTCTTGGCTTGGAACACATAAGGCTCTGTGAGCGCTTGTCTTTGTTAAGATAGTGCTCTGGCTGACTTCGTTTCCTGCAGCTTTGGGTTCAAATCTCATTCAGCCACGGATGTTTCTCATCATTCACCTTATTACCCACGCACAAGTCTCCAGACTTATGTGGGCATCATCCGCAATAAAAAACCGACATTATTTATTCATTATTTTATGTTCAGTAGAATAAGTATTGCATTTGTACACTTTTCTTTCAATAAAGTTTCTTTTATTTCTTTTCTTTCTTTCTTTCTTTCTTTCTTTCTTTCTTTCATCTTCATCAACGACATCTAACAAATATTAGATTCTATTCCTCTATTGGCCTGTTCTGGCATCCATTATTTTCCAGTCTTCCGCAGAACAATATTTGTATTCATATTTTATTGCACAATTCATTCATGATGATGAATATATAACCTAACCTAACCTATCTAACATAACCTCACAGAGAGAACATAACATCACACATGAAATAAATGAAAAAATTAAAGAGATTGTGCCACTCAGCCAAAAAACTAAT
The DNA here is from genome assembly GCA_948455865.1 of Conomelus anceps. Classification (NCBI taxonomy): domain Eukaryota; kingdom Metazoa; phylum Arthropoda; class Insecta; order Hemiptera; family Delphacidae; genus Conomelus; species Conomelus anceps. The sequence goes on along the minus strand of OX418223.1, from coordinate 16,334,439 downwards.
GTAATAATAAGTACAATTCCGTATAGGTTTGATAGGCCAGAGCTAGATGAAGCCATTAAGTCAACAAATAAATCAATTCATAATACAATCAACAGCCTAAAAAATAAGAATTCTAAGCAGTTGGGGATTTGTTTTCTAAATGAAAGGCTGAAAAAACAAAACTCCACTAATCATGGTCTACATCTAAATCAATCTGGCAAAGTAATATTTTGTAATAGACTGGCAGAGCTGATTGAAAGTCGTTTGCAATCTACTGTCAATAATTCTCCTAAACAATCATCTAACGAACCTTTTTTAGTAAAGTGGCTCAAAACCGGGAAGGGAAACTAGTTTCTAATGATAAATTCATATCTTCAATTGTATTAAAAGACGTTAATCGATCAAAAAATCAGGATAGCATTAGTGGAAGGAACTCTTGTAGCAATCTGATAGGCTCTCAAGATTCTAAGAGATTAAGTAAATCTACTTCAATATGCAAAAGCAACGATAAAGTAATAAGGGATGATAGGGAAGTACCGGTACTCACTGTGTTCCATCAGAATATTCAATACATTCGTAACAAAATAGATAGAATCGAAGTATTTTTTAAAGAAGAGGCTCCTGATATAGCTATTTTCACAGAGCATGGTTTAAAAGAAGATGAATTGTCACAACTTAATATTCCAAACTATTCATTGAAAACGTCGTATTGCAGGACATCTCATCGAAGTGAGGGAGTAGCTATCTTCACTAAAAATGCTAAGAATATGCAAACATTTAATTTAGAATATGTAGAGAAATTTGCTGTAGAAGTGGATTTAGAAGTTTCTGGGTTAAGAGTAAAAATCGACGATAATTTCGAAGTAGCGGTGTTAGGTATTTATAGGTCACCAAATGGGGAATGGAACAATTTTTGTGAACTATTCAATAGGATTTTAGAGATTACTACTACTCGTTTTACAAACGTTATCGTAGCGGGAGATTTCAATACAGACTTTGCAACACAGAATAAAATGACAGAAGATTTAAGGGATATTATATACATGAATAACTTGGAAATAAAAGTGCATGAATATACCAGAGTCACAAGAACATCACAAACAATAATTGATAACATCCTTACTAATATAGATTACTCTAAAACAAGATTAGGCGGCTCGGAACTATCTGATCATGACTATCAAATCTTAGAGGTGGGGTTGCAAGGTTATAAATCAATTAAAAAGAGTAGAGTAATGAAAGAAATTCAACAATGTGAACAGGGGAATATCGATTGTTTGAAGCAGAATCTGCTACAAGAAAACTGGAGTAGGGTTTACAATAGCAATAGTTTGAATAACAAATATGATAGTTTCATTAATATTTTAAGGTTTCATATTACTATGAGTTGTCCAGTTATAAAAGTCCCTGTAAAAAACAAATTAGACAAAATTGAAGAGTGGATAACTGATGATATCCTTGCAGAAAGAAATGGGGTTAAAGATGCATATGATGAATTCAAACTATCTAGAAATATGTTAAGTGAAGATAATTACAAAGCTTTAAAGAAAAACTATATGAAAGAAGTGAAAAGAGCGAAATGTAAGAAAACAGCTGAAATATTGAATAATAGTGTGTACTTTAACACAGCAGTGTGGGATGTAATAAACAAAAATAGGCAAGTAGCTCATGTAGATGCTTATACTAGTGTCCCCAGAATAATCAACGAAAATGACAAATATATTGATGATAGTGTAGACATTTGTAATTTCTTTAACAGATATTATCAACTGGTTGCTAAGAATCTTCAAAAATCTCTTAATACAGCTATTAGTGATGCAAACATGTGGAATACTGACGGGATTCAGAACAAATTAAAATTCCACCTAGTATCGCAAGATGAGTTATTGTCAAATATCATTGATAGTTTGAATAATAAAAAAACTGTAGGAATGGATGGGGTATCCAGTAAAATTCTGAAAGAATGTAAAGATCAATTGTTAGACCCTTTGATTCATCTGATCAATCATTCATTAGAACAAGGTGTTGTTCCAGATAATTTGAAAGAGGGGAAGATCTTGCTAATCTTCAAAAGTGGTGATAGAGAAAAGGTGGAAAACTATAGGCCCATTGGTATTTTAAATGTAATAAGTAAAATTTTTGAAAGAGTAGTTCTAAATAGGTTACTTCTGCACCTTCAAGAAGCTAACTTTATCTGTGATGAACAGCATGGCTTCCAGAAAGGGAGATCAACAAAGACAGCCATAGTTTCTCTAGTTGATAAACTAATAGATATAATAGATTCAGGTGATGAAGCTACTGCAATCTTCTTAGATCTATCAAAGGCATTTGATTGTGTTAATCATAGAAATTTATTGGAAATACTGCAAAATGTGGGCGTAAATGGGGTTGAACTGAAATGGTTTGAATCATATCTTATTGGTAGAAAACAATGTGTAGAACTAACTGCAGTAGTTGGGAATAGTATAGTAAAGAATAAATCGAATAAATTAGAGGTCCAAGCTGGAGTGCCCCAGGGGTCAATACTAGGTCCATTGCTTTTCTTGTTATATGTCAACCATTTACCTAAAGAATTAATTAGTGCGGTAGAGCCCTCTTATTTGCAGATGATACATCACTCATTTTCAGAAATTCCATTCTAGATAATTTAGAAATAAGTGCCCATATAGGTGTGCAGTCCATTGTCCAATTCTTAAATCAGTTGCAATTAACAATAAATAGTAAAAAATGCCAATACCTTCAATTCAAAAACAAACATAATTTAAATGAAGATAGGGCTATAAACGTGTTTATAAACGATAATCAATTAGACCGGGAAGAAAAAATTGCATTTCTAGGAGTTATGTTGAATAGACGATTGACCTGGACTCCATACATTGAGAAAATATGTAGTAAAATTTCATCTGGGGTATTTGTCCTGCGACAGCTCACTAGATTGAATGACAAAAAGTTACTTTTTACAGCTTACCGTGGGCTCTTACTGTCACATATTAGGTATGCTATCCTAGTATGGGGTAATTCATCAAAACAAAATCTTGATAGGGTGTTTAAGATCCAAAAGAAAGCGGTTAGGTGTATAGAAAGAGTAAATAGATTAGATTCATGTAGGCCGTTGTTCAAGAGACTTTGTCTCCTAACTGTACCCTGCTTATATGTGTATGAAGCTACTCTATATGTAAAAACGAATGATATTAACCAAAATCTTGATGTATATGATTATAATACAAGACGCCGAGGAGATTATCACTTGGTGAGTCACAATAGTAGCTTATTCAAACAAAAACCTAGTTATATTGGTAGGAAATTCTACAACAAGCTACCGCAGTTTTCGAAGAGTCTTGAAAATATAGAAATATTTAAAAAACAATTGAAGAAATATTTAGTTGATAAAGCTTTTTATAGTGTACAAGAGTTCCTTTCACATCCAAATTAAGCCTCACCTCAACTAACTGAAGTAATTATGGTATCTAGTGTATAATATTGTTGATCTGACTTGTCTTATACTCCTTAACTGGAGTCTCCAAGACGTAATCTACAAAAAAAAACCTAACCTATCTAACATAACCTAACCTAACATTGTCTGTTTGACTCACTATGATGGAATTCAAATTTTTGAAAAGCAACAGAATATAGAGTTATGAGAAAATATTTTTTTAATGAACAGAAAGGAGCATTTATTTGTGATCTAGATACCTTAGAAGCTCTCTAGACACTTTTACAAAACGAGTCATGAAACGCCTGAAAAACACTGCCTTAACTCAAATTTATTGGCTCAAAACCTAGATCTAGAATCGACTAGTACAGTGAGAATATAAACAATAGCATCATTATAAGAATAAGCTGGTTGAAGGATCATAGTTTATATTGCTTTTTTGAAAGACAACACTTTATTTGTCATTGTTTAGAAAGCCAATCTTGTAGGCTATGCCGGCAGAGAAAATTGAGTACCAGTTTGTAGACAAATGCGATTTCCATGCGAATTACGTTTAATTCTATGCTATTGAGCCTGTTGATAAGAAGAAAATAAAGAGTTTTCTCCACGTAAGACATCTATTTCCTGGAAGCATTCTTCGGTGAGACTAGAAGGAAAAATGCTAAAAAGTAAAGGCTAATAGAAGAGAAGAATTAAGAGCAGATTGGGAGCAGTGTACAGGTAGTGGTCACACACGAACAGAACAGAACGTGTAAGTTCATTTCACAGTTGAAGAATCTTATCTGACCCACGAGACTAAGCCTGAATCCCTGCAACTACCATTCTGGGAGTCCAGCAGCCCTACAGCCCGAGAGCCGACACTGACAGTTTATTGAGTCTGTTACCGAAACGCTACAGTAGCGTCCAAATGGCTGGCAACTAGCAAAAAATGTACCTGTTAAATGTCGGAATGCACAGTATCTTACTGTACTCGGTTTTTTATGGAAAGGATAGCTCTGTATCAAAAAAGGAATGAACCCAATGGTTATAAATCATGAAAAACATTTAGTTGATGTAATCAATTCAAGTTATACTGAGAAATCTCACAATACTGTGTAGAATTTGATTCCGCGCCATTTTTTAACAGAAGAAATGGACACTAACATTGGTCACCGGTAACCAAGGTTAGTAGAGAGAAAGGGTTTTTTTTTCTTGGAGACTCCAGTAAGACAAGTCAGATCAACATATTATACACTAGATACCATAATTACTTAATTACTTCAATTAGTTGAGGTGAGGCTTAATTTTGATGTGAAAGGAACTCTTGTACACTATAAAAAGCTTTATCAACGAAATATTTCTTCAATTGTTTTTTAAATATTTCTATATTTTCAAGACTCTTCAAAAACTGCAGTAGCTTGTTGTAAAATTTCCTACCAATATAACTAGGTTTTTGTTTGAGTAAGCTACTATTGTGACTCACCAAGTGATAATCTCCTCGGCGTCTTGTATTATAATCATGTACATCAAGATTTTGGTTAATATTATTCGTTTTTACATATAGAGTAGCTTCATACACATATAAGCAGGGTACAGTTAGGAGACCAAGTCTCTTGAACAACGGCCTACATGAATCTAATCTATTTACTCTTTCTATACACCTAACCGCTTTCTTTTGGATCTTAAACACTCTATCAAGATTTTGTTTTGATGAATTACCCCATACTAAGGTAGCATACCTAATATGTGACAGTAAGAGCCCATGGTAAGCAGTAAAAAGTAACTTTTTGTCATTCAATCTAGCGAGCTGTCGCAGGACAAATACCCCAGATAAAATCTGTTGATGCATCCCTTTCTCTACCAGCAGTAACAAAAATCACTACCCGTTAATTTTCCAATTGGTAGGGCTCATGCGCGAACTGTGTAGCAAAGCCATGGCCACTGTTCATCCGCATAAAACAATAAAAAAATAAGCTTACTAACCTTTCTTTACTTTGTATACTACTTTCTATACTTAATACAGTATCCCTCATAAGTATAGAAAGGTTAGTTGGTTAGGTTTTGTGTTGTTTTATGCGGACTAGCAGTTCGCGCATGCGCTCTATTCCCTACCAATTGGAGAATTAAAGGGTTGTCAAAAATCGGCCTGGGTGTAGCCGGTGTGACGTCAAAACTCTCACATTCTTCCTATGCAATCATTGTCTTGTATTGAGGTGTGTTTTTATATTAATTTGTTGGTGATATGTGATAGTTAAGTGTGATATTATGTTACATGGCGCGTTAGGTATTATTTCGACAATCGAGTTTATAAATCTACATCTTTGATTTTTAATAATAATTTCATTGCATTGCTTAGTAATTTATATTCCTAACGCCGTGGCTGTTCACAAGATGACGTCACAAACAGGTGTTAGCGCTTTCGACCAGGAAATCGGCTCGATTTGTCAACCTTTCTCTCTACTAACCTTGACCGGTTACTCCTCTTTGATGAGGAGGCTATTCATATTCAGTAAGTGATATGAAACGATTTTTGTTAAATATAAATGAACGAAGGCTTAAATATAAATATAGGCTGACGAAGCTTCTTTTCAGAAGTGAAATGCATTCTCCAATATATGTGAGTAAAATATTATATAAAAGTGAAATACAGTGTCAGTTTTAATATTAGATAAATGAACGAATGAACAAAATGGAATAAATTATAAATCCGGGTAAGGTAGGAGTTGAATAAGATAAATTGAACACTAACAAAGGCTTTCTGACTCCATTTTTTTCTGTGAATGTAACCATTCTTCATACAGATATCTACATGTGAATTACTACTACATTCAATGATCTGTGCTTGATATTCTATAATAGAAACATAGGATTACTAGTCTACAAATAACTACTGTCAATATTATAAATCGCACTCGCAGGCAGTACAGTCTGACTAAGCTTAGCGTATCAAAGGTCTTTAGCTGAGTTATTATCATGAAACAGTGTATTTTTGTCCTTTTGTGCTGTCTAAATGCTGGCTGATTACTAGTTGATTACAAGAAGAATTATCGTTATGAATTTCTTAATTTGGAAGATTTAAGATTAATTTACAGTGGATTGATAAATTTGTACAAAAACCATGCTGTATAGCCTAATGGAATCTTTGTTAGTGTTCAATTCATCTTATTCAACTGTAATGAAGTGAATAACAATATGGAACTTTACTCTTTTTTTGGTACGCTGGGAGGAATTTAATTAAGAAGTACCTTATTTTTTTAATACTAGTTATGGGAATATCTTGAAACTTTGATCTTTCTACAAGGTATTCAGAGGAATTTAGGCTTCATGTTGAATTGTTATGCATCTGGAAGGATAACGGCTTCTACGTCGAAGTTGATTAGAATTGAACAAAGTTTTGACTCTGTTCCATGCAATATTAGTCTATGATTCCAACGATAATAATTAATATCAGACGAAGTGGTGGGAAGTGGAAACGATGATGAACAAAATAATAGAGAGACACACAGTGAAGGCGTGAATAGGCGACGGAAATTAAATGCAGAGAAATGTCAAGTTCAAAGCGTCAGATGGGAAGTAATGCGTCATACCATATGCCAGATGAAATGAACTGAGCCTTGCACAGTGGGTGAAAATTGGTGGAGTCAAGACCCAAGTTAATGACTTGGAAAATTGAAGTCGATCTTATTGGAATCTGCTTTGGCTTTGGTTACAACAAGGTGAGGTGAAACGGGAATTAGGTGGATGAGAAAGAGACACAATGATAAAGGAAGTCAGGAAGAGTGAGTGAGAGACTAAATCACAAAGGTGATGTCGTGGGAGGTGAAACACACTCACGTTTTGGTGTGAGGGTTACGCATATCGTATCTTACACAATGATGAAGCACTCAAGTTTCAGTTTGAGTTAAGTTACGAGATCCAAACCAGCTGAACGCAAGACAGAACTATGCAAATGCTACCACATTCACAAGATTAACACGCAAAAGTTGATCTTTCGTGAAAATCTCTTGGAGAAAAACTTGTACTATAAAAGCGACGTCAACTTCGATATTATGCAACACTATTTTGTTGAAATATGGTTTGAATATGTGATGGCCGCAATCCCAGAAAGGAAAATTCCCTCTTGAACTCTCAAAACGACTGAAGAAAAGCCGAATGATGTGTGTAAATGTGCATTCATCATTGAAAATAGTGGTTTATTAGAATATTATGTGAGTCTAAATAGAGATGAAAAATGAATATTTTTTGCAATCAAAATCTATAAGCTACTTGTGAATATTTTTTTGGAGAATGAAGCCCACATAGGTCTGAGGCCTGTGCGTGGGTGATGAATTGGATGATGGTGATTGATGAGTTGGATCTACAGTTTTAGGTGGGCTCCAAACCATCGGGAAGTGATTGTACAGCAGAGAACAGTCTTTTTGCTGGCCAATCCAATCGGTCACCCTTAAAAAGAGAGCCCAGGAGTTTCGTAGCTTATCTCTGATTGAACAGATACCTGCAACGGCACTCGGCTATCACATCCCTGATATGGAGACTATATGAGAAACAATTCACTTTTTACAGGAATTTCTGTTCATGACTAAAAGCTACTAATAACTGATGTCAAAATACTCAATATTATTGATAAAATACTAATCTCTTGAATCTGCCGAGAATCACGATTTAAGTTTTTACATATTTTATGAAATTAAGTCACCCTACTCAAAGGCAAAAAACGTGTTCTACTGGTTTGAGAATGTTTGGTGCAAGGATAATATTTGAGATTGGATTAGATGAAGATTTTATTTGAAATTATGGTTTCAAAATATTTCATCCTGTGAAAATATGAGAAATAAAGAAATATATAGGTGGATCGCCACGAGAATAGCATTGGTCATGTATAACAATACATGTTATCTGATGCTATTCTTGTGGCGATCCACCTTTCCTGTCTCATATCTTCCAAACATCGGTTGGTATAAGAATTTAATATTTGCCATGTAGTGATTATGATAACCTTTAGATAAAAAGAAGACTGAAACGATCACAGATTGTTTGTGTTTACAAAACATTGTCGGGGGAATAGTCATAAATTTTCATTCTGCATCTGAAAATTCCCATCCTAAATTATTGAACTAACAGAGCGAGGTCTGTGTTTCAAGTTGACCGTTTCGCATTTGTCTGTCTGTCTGTTTGTAACGCATTTACAGCTAGACGTGTGGATCAAATTCAATGAAACTTTGTATGTATCTTCCTTTAAGGAATGCCCAGCAATGTATGTTAAGGATTTTCGAAATTTGCTTGCATTTAAAGGATATTTAAAATGAAAAAAGGCTCTCAGGTCTTCTTTTATAGAAAACATATACGACTTTTAAAATAGGCTTCTCCATCATATGCAATTGGAATCAGATTTCAAGATAGCCCTCGGGCCCTCTTATTCATCTGTTGAAGCTTTCATTAATATGAATTTAATTATAATTCATAAGAATAACATATTTGTTTGAGAGGAAGAAATCATTTTCTGACTCAAGTGGCGCAGTTGGTTGGAACGCTTGTCTGAGGTAAGATAAGGTTCTAGATAGTTTTGTTTCCTGCAGCCTTAGGTTCGAATCTCATTCAGTCATGGATGTTTCTCTTCATTCACTCATTCACCTCATTACCCACGCACAAGTCTTCGGACTCATGTGGGCATCATCAGCAAAAAAATTCTAATATTTCAATAAAATATAATAATAAGTGTTGACTAAGTAGATAATAAAAAAAAACATTTAATTGTTACATAAATTCAATCAACAGTCATGTGAAATCTCTTCTGATTTTAGCAATCAGCTGACTGTAAAATAGAAGCACAGCCTTGGTGATGAAAAACAGTTACTTTTGGTTGAAGATGACATGAAATAGACTACGCAAATTGAATCAAGGGTTAGGTGAAATGATTGTGTTTGCGATGGTGATTATCATTGAGTACATCGAGTATGTTACTCTGTGCAAGCACCCTTAGGTTTGAGGTCTACTGTTCAAAAAACTACTAGTTTTAGGATTAGTTGTTTAGCTTTAGAAGCAGTTCAGCTAGACGACGAACACAAGGAATAGGGCGAACTTTTATAATTCGTACTTGAATTAACATCTAATAGAGACATAATTCTTCTACTTCTTTAAGCAACCAGTCTTGCCGTAACGGTGGAAACTTTGTTAATTAGCGGAGCAATTCTTTGTTGGAAATGTAATGCACCTTTGCGAAAATGACTTTCATTGTAATCGAATAAATTATAAAGGGGTTTCTAGTTTATGGAATTTGTTCTTTTTTATGGATATTTTTTAACCAATTTTTTTGATTTTTGTAAGAAAGCTTAAAACGTTGGTGTTGAATCATACAGAAGCTGTAACCATATAGAACTTTTTTCCATTTGCTGTAACCATATAGAACTTTTAAAATTATAATTGGAGTCGTTGAAGCACACTCATAACATTGTACTCTTAACAAATTTTCACAGAAAGTAACTAACCAACTAACTAGAGTATTAAAACATGAAGATAAAATGATATTGATGAGCTTCTCGGAAATGAATTCACATCTAGTGCACATTTCAAATGCAAAACATGAAAGTTTATAATGTATACATACATTTTCTCAGAAACTAACAAAAAGCGAAAAAGCGGTTTTTAAAAGCAAGTCCTCTAAGTATTTTCACATTTTCCTAATTAGAGCGTGTCCAGAATCAGTGCATTTTTCAAACTACCACATTGGATTTGACATTAGGTTGAATACAGATGGAAATCAAGAGATTTCCTGATAAATGTAGTTGTTGGATAACGAGGAAACCTCATATTTTTGGATGAAATTGAACATTTTGCGTACGTCAGCTCCAATGAAGCTCTGCATTGATGTGCCTGCTATTGAATTAAATCAAGCATTTGGGAATGAAATTTAGCAATTGAATTTCTCCTGATTACGCTGAGAGAGTATTGATTAAACTGTCTATATGCTTTGAATTTAATCCCCAGCATTCATGATCATGATCATTCGAAAACTTTGTACATTTAACTTCCATTAAATTCACTTTTGATTGGAGGTTTAAGTTGTTAAGTAGCTCACTATAAAAAATATCGCTTTGATAAACACGAAAAAATATTCTAGGAAAATCTCCCTTTTTTTAAAAATTAAAATGAATAACATTAGCTAGCTGTATATCATTATAATGAGCATAATTGTTCGCTGAATACTGAATGAATAGAGATGGAAAAGGTGTATTTCGATAATCTCTGTATCCAGGTTCTATAATGGCAGCTTTTCTCTTCTAATACTATAGCATCAGGTAGCACAAAGGAAAATGGAATTGTGGCTGATTGCTTGAAAATCTAGCTCATGAATGAATTTCAAACCTGCTGGCAATTCAATGCATACGTGATGTTTTTCTCAATGATGATAGTTGAGATTCCTCCATATTTAATCAATTACCAGCTTTTGAGTTATATATTTTTTTAAATTATATTGTAAAAGGATATTCATATTGGAAGCTGAAAAAATAGCAGTGTGCAGATTCTACTACCAACGCAATGTTGGTTTGATTATTGTACTATAACTCTGAAAATGGTCTCAAAATTTATAATCAAAATTACATACTGAAAAAAATAACAAAAAAGACAAGGCTACTATAAAGATTGGAACAGGCAGTCATGCCTATACCGTGGATGTCAGAAGAAAAAAACTCTACTGATTACCTCCTCTTTAAAGTTGAAAAGACCTGATGATAATTTATAATGTTCCACTGAAACAACCACTGAAATAAAAAATAATCAAGGGTTTAATAAATAAAGTATGATGCTTCCCTAATGCTCTCACAATCTATAATTTTCTTTGTATTTTTTTGTGTGTAAATTCTACATGAAATAAAATTTGTTAAATCCTTGATAAGTGGTACTAGTTATCGATTTAAATCAATGATTATACAATATAGCGAGCTGACGTGCTGACCATGGTCCAGAATAAAAATAATGAATAATTTCAGTGCTTGTGACGACATCAGTATGAATTATTCCTCATAGGTAATAATTTATTCATGCATAGTCAGTGCAGTCTGATCGTGAGTTGTCATTCAGAATACTCTTCTCTAATTTATAAAAGATTCAAAATAATAATAGTTGAATGATAAAAGCTACAGGAAGAAGCTCTAAAAGTAGTAACGTTTAGATAAATAATGAAGATTAGATAACCGAATAATGCGATAGGCTTCAATGAATTATCAATCAGATATAGATAAGCTGCGTTCTCCTGGGCACTCTTTGTAAGGGTGACCGATTAGATTGTCCAGCAAAAACGACACTGTTCTATGCTGTAAAATCACTTCCCGGTGGTTCGGAACCCACCTAAAACTGTAGGTTCAGCTCATCAATCACCATCATCCAGCTCATTACCCACGCGAAGGTCTCAGATCTATGTGGGCTTCATCATCCAAAAAAAATTAAACACCGTAATGAATATATTAATTTATTTATACATTATTTATAAAACGTTGACTTATCTAACCAATAACATACAAACAGAGCCTAACACTATAATGGTCAAAAGACCATCAGTGTGACGAATCAGATTCTTACCGATTCGTCTCAGTTTAATTTGCAAAATAAAAAAACATAAAAACTGAAATTCTGGTAACAATGTTTATTTTTTCTTGTCCTAAGTGATTTATATTATTTTCTTTATTCCGTTGACTAGCCTATATTGTCTATGAAATAATTATAACGATTTATCATTTGTAATTCTTCTGTCATAAATTTGAATTCAAAATTACTTCTTCACCTGAGAACAATTTCACATTATAAATATATATTGTACAGTAGAGCGTCGATTATCGGAAGTCTTATCATCCGAAACGTCTGTTATACAAAAGGAAGAAATTAACCAAAATATCTAAATTAAATCGCGCACCAAAGCATTTTGGACTATTTTTAAACTTGTTTTTTTCTGTACACAGAATATTCTGATGGTCCGGTTTTGAGTTTGGTACTTTATTCAAAATAAATTCTAATTTAAAGGTAGGCCTAATTTGGAAAAATAAATTTCAATGTTATTAGTAGAATTTATATTATTGTATCTCACTTTCCTTGTCAATGACCCATTATCTGAAAAATCCGAGTGCCCCGTAAAATCTACTCTCAACTGTAATATAATTTGTAATTTTGGAAGCTTTTAGTAACAAGTTCGAATTTAGAATCGCTTTAGCTAAAGACTATTCCACATCATATCTTTGTAATGCTTTTGTGGAGAATTTGAATTGAGAAGTACTTCAGCTGAAAACAGTAATTTCAAATTCAATTGTAACATGTTGAAGCGTTACGCTGACTGCTGACAGTGGTATTTATTCATTACCCTTCTGTTCGCGGTGGAAGCATCCTGACCCAGTATTGGACAACAAGTAGACGGAAAATACAACTGAAAATACAACTGAAAATACAGTTCAATTTGTATTCTCATTATTGTTGCCTGTTTGCGTCTTGTTGCAATGACAGATCGCACGGCTGTGGTGTTTTTGAGACGGTGGGATGCGCAATAATTCTGCGTCGAAAGCATAGGATACAGTTATATAGAGAGAGAGTGTGTATGAGAGAGAGAGAGAGAGAGAGAGAGAGAGAGAGTGAGTGAGTGAGGGAGAGAGAGTGATGGAAATATACAGGAGTAAGATATGAATAACGGTGGAAAGCTCACGGTGTGGTCCCTCTTCAGAGTTTAATAAAAGCCGGTGCTCCACGCTGAAACTTTCCAAGTTTCCACCACTTAGTCAGACGAACCTGTCACTCCTGGTGAGTCTTGAAACTTCTTCCTCCTTCCACTCAAGGTTTCCACCATTTCCCCCACCCTTTCATCTCAACTCAGTAACCAACCATCCTCAGCAGGACTCCTCCTGAATAAATAAGGCTCTCCCGCTTATATGTTTACATTACATCGAGCCGAAGATCGCAACCAACCCTGAACAACTTGAAGAAGTTTCAGTCGTTATTATATTGAATTTCCAAAATGAGATAATTCATGAGCGCGGAGTGCAGACTGACTCTTCTAGACTGCTCGCGGGTTAGGGAAGCTGACCTTGAGCAAAATAGCATCTGAATATTATGTCTCATTCGTATTCTATATACGTTCATGTTTTGCACGTGCACTGCCATTCACAAACACAATCTTACCTGTTGTTTTTAATTCCGATCATTTAGGATCCTATTGTAGGAACTGATCTTTCATAACGTAGAAAATATATTATTTTTATTTATTTTAATATTTTTAATAACATGTGCACATAACCAACGAACTAAAGTAAAAAAGGACACAAACAATAGTTGGGTAAAAGTCTTGTTTTTTACTCACATACACTTATAAATTGCTTATATATGGAAAATCATTTTGTTATGGACAAGAAAGAAAGAAGGAACAGTGATTTTCAGCGTTATCTGCCTGTGCCAAAAGTCTTCCAATCGAGACTATAGTCGTTCGGGCTGGCGGCAGTGATGTAAGGAAGATTTTTTTTTTTTTTTTTTTTTTTTTGGAGGATGAAGCCCACATAGGTCTGAGACCTGTGCGTGGGTAATGAGTTGGATGATGGTGATTGATAAGTTGGACCTACAGTTTTAGGTGGGTTCCGAACCACCGGGAAGTGATTTTACAGCAGAGAACAGTGTCTTTTTTGCTGGCCAATCTAATCGGTCACCGTTACGAACAGGACCTACGAGAACGCAGCTTATCTCTCTGATTGAACAGATACCTGCTACGGCTCGCGGCTATCACTTCCCTAATTGGCATGATTGTTTACTTTTCCCGTACGCTCCTCGCCTTGCAGTTTATCTGTGACACCTTTAGAATGTTTACTTAGAACTTTATGGAAAATTGGAGAACGTCTTATCTGTTTATTTTAGAATTCGATAGAGCATTATAGAAACCTCTTCGTTTTTCTGGATTATGATAAAAATGTATTTAAAGCGAACGCTCAGATAAACATCAGTTTCATTTATTGTTTGAATTTCGTCAACATAAAAAGTGGCAGTTCCGTTCACAAACGTTTGTTGTTAAAGTGATAATCGCAGTATATTGAGACTTTTTACATTTTATACAAGTGAACTTATCTATTATTGTAATACGGACTTGTGCTACGTAAGTTTAATTGTTCTTTTTAGACATTTCTTCTTGAATTATTGAACAGTCATTATTTAATATTTGATTGGCCTTTAGCAGTTCATGATTGATTTTAATACAGTATTAAAGCAAATCTTTATTAGCTTAACATTATCGATTTATCTGCTTCTGATTGATTTCTTTAGTGTGAGATATAACTGATTAGTGCGTGTTGTATTAATTCACATCAATAAAGTGCGAGTGTTAATTTGGAGTGTTGCCAGCATTATTTTAGAGATGGAACCCGTAGCAATATTATTGAAAATTCCGTGAAATGTGATATTGTCCAAATATCGTTGCGTCTTCCTTATTTCCATTGAAAACTAAACATCAATTACTCAATTACTGATGTGGGAAGGTGCGGAAAAATTTAAGCATACCCATAAAGGTTCAAATTTGCCTCATGTATGCTTGGTTCTACCAACTTCGATCAAAACATTTGAACAAGTTTAAAGATTTGACCACGGTAAAATCAGTGATAATTCGTTTCATCAATGCTGGTTATACTTGAACACGATCAAATCAATGCTCAGATCTAATTTTTTTAACTTGTTCAAAGACTGGTTTCCAGCTTTTTCGTTGGTTAAAAGGCATTGATCAGGATTCAGGAAATTAAGCACGAATTCATTTTTATTCCTATGTACTATTAAATAATTGATGCGTAGGATTATGATATAATTAATATTAAATCATATTTCCTTGATTTGTTCATTTTTATTCAACTCTTGGCCTACTATTAAGTTTGCTAGCTCCCGCTGAAACAACACGTCAAATTTGAACAACATTCTAAAGAAATAAGAGTCAAAAATAATAAATACAACAGAAAGACGAAAAATATGAATAGCTAACAATCAATACAAAAAATTAACATGAATTAAACGACCGAAAGCTTAGGATATTAAAATATTAATGTGTAAATATAAAAATTCGGAATATTAAAATATAAAGATAGGAGTTCAAAACTGAACAAGTCGAAAAGGATCGCATGATTATAGTTAATAGACAACTAGTACTAGGAATTTCCCAACTCTGTAGCGACAGGAAGATATGAGGGCCATTACTGCATGGTTTGATGACTTTTCCCAACCTGTATGCAGGTCTTTCAATTATGTCCTAAAATGTCATAGATGGCAATTGAACAGTTTAATGCCTATGCGGTGGGAAACCTTCTCCAACACCATTCAGTCTGTAAGCAGGATATCTTAATGTACACCAACGACCTCTCATTGAATAGCGGTGCTGAATCATATCCCCAGCTAAAATATCAAACATTGATGAAACAAGCATGATGCTTTTCGAATAGTGTTAAATTAGAAAGCCTGCTTTTTATAAAACAGTCGACGCTTATTTGTGATTTCGGTGTAGTTGTTGAGATTGTTATCACTCATTATTATCTGTGATGTTTTCCATGATGAAATACTTAATAAACAATCTAATATTAAAACTGACACTGTATTTCACTTTTAAATAATGTTTTACTCACATATATTGGAGATGCTTGAGGAATGCATTTCACTTCTGAAAAGAAGCTTCGTCAGCATGACCCCTGGCGGCAGGCTGACGAAGCTTCTTTTCAGAAGTGAAATGCATTCCTCAAGCATCTCCAATATATGTGAGTAAAACATTATTTAAAAGTGAAATACAGTGTCAGTTTTAATATTAGATTACTCATTATTAGTCTCAGGGCGAGTACCATACTGAATCGGTAATGATGGGGAATTAAGGAATAGTGAATTTTGCTTTAAGTTCCCGTAACTAAGATTGATTCTCTTTTTCTCAATCGTACGCAATTAGTCTGTTAATCCAATTTCGTGCTAATTGTATGCCAATGATGAGTCCCCGGAACTGGACACTCGTTCAAACAAAGCAAAAGTCATGAGGTTTCTTGTAAATTTCAAGATTTTGAATCAAGAGCGTTTTCTGATAGTATCAATCGCTCTCGCGTATAACGGGATGTATAATTCTGGAATTAACATTATATATTTTCTCACAAGAAATGAGAAAACACTTCCTGGGAAATAAAAGGGAGCCAAACAATTTTCAATTTGTATAGAACATAAAATCAAGTGCGTGTAGTGTGTATAGAATTTTTGTCTTCACCATGATTTTTCAACAGACTACAGATTAAAAAGAAGCCAATGAAGAATTAAATTTTTACAAAAGACAAGACAATTGATTTTTTTACATAAAATTAAGTATGCACATAGAATTTTTTTCTTCAAAATGGATTTGAACAGAATACAGAATAAAAATAAATCTATAAAGAATTAAAGTTTTTCCTAATGACAAATTAATTATGCTTGTCCATGCATGCTAAGTACAAAGATTATGTGGGCGCTAAGCTGTTATGAGACAAACGTAAGTGATTATTTAAAAGTTCACGTCAAGTTCGAAACAATTGTAGAATAGTATGGAATAATAAAAACAAGAAGATTTAACAAACTGGAGAAAGATACGAAATAATGGAAACTATAAGAATGGTGGCCAGGAATGAGTTTTTCACATTGAATTCCCACTGGAGCTCAATTCACCCAGATTCCTGGAAGCTCAACAATAAAAGCATTGTGCTTGAACTTCGTGACTGGGGTTCTGTTATGATGTCGGTTTGTTGAAATTTGTTTTCCCAAGTGTTGACGAATATAAAAGTTGGTGTCGCCAAGAACTTGGTGTCACCAAGTCGGAAAGTTGTGGGGAATTTCAACGACTCGAAGTGCATGGGACGACGTGGTGTAAGGGTCATTGGGAATTTATCTAAGGAGACCGAATACATGGAGAGGAAAACTTTTACCGATGATCACAGCCCCGGCAATAAAGCCAGTTTATCTGCAGGAACAGACTCCACTTCACTACTAAACCAACTTGGCTCACTTTATAAAATCACCTCAACTGGCGTTGGTTGGTCTTAGGATCAATTACTTGCACTTTTATCACTAACGTAAAACTTGGGCTGCTTTGAAATTACAAGATCACTGCTGTATACTGCTGAGAACAAAACTACTGAGTTGAACTCAGTAGTGCTCTATACAGTAGTATATAGAGATACAGTGGCATCTATGCAACTCAAGATAGCTGAATATTGTTGTGCTATCAACTTTAATGTCATATAGTCACGTTGAATCTAGACTTGTTGCTAGCTTTATCTGGCTATAACCATCAAATGGAAGAATTTAAAACTTGTAGTTTGTAGGCGGCTCCAAAGTTTACCAGTTATTTGCCACTGGAAAGCTTAATTTAAATAGAAGTGGATTAACTATATACTCTAATATTGTGAATCAATTATAAACTAGACTGCAGTCTTCAAGTTAACTGGTCTACTGTAGTATTCATATAACTTGGCAGCGTGTAGAAGATGGGAGGATGTGCTACATCAGAGCCCAACTGCTGCCAAGTTATATGAAAACTACAGTAGTATTTTGTGAAGTAACGTAATATATTCACGTTCCAGTTCAAAGATTTCACTCTTTTAGTAATAGAGGTATTTGATCACAACGTATTGACAAGTCTATTGAAATAATTGTTCTATATTTAAAAATTTATTTTTCCCCTAGTATTTCTATATAGAATTATCCAGTACTCCTTTCCAAGAATTTTATATCAATGGGTCAGAATAATTCAATTATAAAGTTCCTTCTTCTCTCAATGAATCTGAGGATTTGGCAAAATTTCTACTCCGACTGCAAAGATGTTTGATAGCTCAGCATTGGAGGAGATATTGTTTCACATCAAGCTGTAATATATACATTATTATGAATAATATTGTATTATTTAATTTAATACAGAGCTATTAAAAACTGTGCACGTGCTCTTTTCATGACTAAAGTGGTAGTTTATTGTATTTGCATATTTGTAGTAATGCATTGTACTTCGTAAAACAACTAGTTTGATAGTTTCTGATTATTATTGTACTTAGCATAAAAGTTTGAATATTTTGTCAGGTTTTCTAAAAAGTTCATCTCAAAATGCATTCCCGGCGAAACTTTGAAACAAGTAGAATTGGTATTCTCAATTCCGTTGCAGACGGTCGCATTATAAAGTTGAGACAGACATTTATTTGGTGTGCTTTGGAATGCTTACAGCTGGGGGTTGAAAAATGGGGGTGAATGTTACTGAATGAGCAGGTGTTGAATTTATTTTTTGTGCAGTCGTACTTCAGGGTTTGTCATCGGAACGCCCCAGCGTCGGTTGGATTGTGGAGCGGTTCAAAGTTCGAGTCATAAACCACGGGTGGCGACGTCAACCCCTCTCCCACAAATAAACCCTCTTTTCACGAGCTACATGATCCCCCGAGCTCCCCCTCCACTCACCACTACCAACACCGCGTTATAACAATTCTTGGCTACAATTTTAAATGAAAACTCCCCAAGTAAAATGTAAAGTAAGATATTACAACTGATATTCCGGCTGCCAACGCTATGAAATATGACTTTTTTTGTGGTTGGTCTACCTCTACTCCACGAATGCTTGCCCCGCTTGCTTCTTGAACTCCTCTCTTGATGGAAACATACCAATTGCAAGAGCCTCTTTCCTATCAACGTTTTTCTTTTCTTTCTTCCAGTTCCGTTCTCTACACCACTCGTATATTCTCTCTTTATCTCCCAAAACATCGCCCATGTTCTACCACACAACAATTATTGTATTTCTTGCTTTTTTGCAATCCCTTACACCCTCTTTCTCACTTCATCTCTTTTTTGTATTCAATCCTTCACAGTTTTCCTACTCACCTCATTCATTTGTTTCCCTCATAATATTTCATCCAGTGCCATATCATTGCTGTCCCAATGGAATTGGCTCTCTCGACTTTTCACCTAATTTATTCTCATTTGTAATTTGGCGCTGTTTGAACACTTTTTCACTTTTTTATAATAATTTTTTGTGACCAATTTTCTTGTTGATCCTTTACAACTCCTCTAACATATTTTGGTCAAAATATTGCCTCAGCCTGTAGCGGTGCTAATGAATCAAGACAAATTACATAAAAAATAAAGCATATTGTACACATTGATAAGTACACCATCAGCACGAGGAGTGTTTTAAACACAATTTCTTAGGTACATTTTTTAGAAAAGAAAAATAATAACAAATGATTTGGACATTCTTGGAATTAGTCTTTTTTAAAACCACTCATTAAACCTAATCTTTTCTGCATGATATTCATCAAACCCATGTAAACATAGCATGAAACTTCTCAAAATAAGATCACGAAGTATTGTGGCATAACAAAACCTTATTAGACTAGGAAATTCAATACATTAGGAACTATCGAGTGAACCGTCAAAAATATCAATTTTAATCACTTTGAGTAGGTAATTAAAAACATAGAATGAGTATTTACAGTGAAAGAAAGAGTGATTAAGAGTGAGTTATTTAGAGACTTCTGAATATCGTCTCAAGAATTCACGAATACAAACATAAGAAATTTAAAAAAAATGTATATATATTGTAGATTTTATTAGTGTATTAACTTATCTCGGATAAGGTGCCCCTAGAAACCATCCAGGTATCCTTTTCTGCATTGTAGTCCTCTTATCCAAGTGAACATAAGTAGAGGTATAATGGGAATACCGCGTACCCAATCACAAGACAGGGGGGCGTGGCCACCCCCCTTCCCCCCTCCCCCTGCTCAGACATTTTGTAAACGCCCACCCCTTCCCCCCTGTCCCAGACAGCCATTTTGTTTTTAAGGTGAACTACCCCCTTCCCTATGTGCCCCCACTTTATTCCCAATAGATTAAAGGGGGACCCCCCGCAAGCACCAATGAGAGAGGACCTATCCCCCCTGACCCCACCTCTCACGGAAGGTTCCCAATAAATATAGAACATACAGCTTTATATCTATGTATTTGCTTTCAATTGTATATCTATATATACCTGCTTGCAATTACTATATCTATATTTGCTCTTATCCGTAACCCCCCGCCCCCGCCCCCCCCGCTTTAGCTATTAATTGCGGCTGCACACTTGCTACCTCCTGCTGTGATTCTCAATGCCCTCTCTCTCTCTTTCGCACGTGCAGTGTTAATATACCCCCCTGCCCCCCAGCCCCGGACAGTGCTTCAGATATTAATAACACTTCCGCCCCCTGCTGTGAAAAAACTATTTCATAACGTTTAAAAGCAGAGCACGTGCACAAGTTTGATGTGTGTGTGTGTGAGAGAGACATGCTCTCAGGTCATTAACCTTAGAATTTAACAGTCGCAACGCGTGCCTAGCAGGTGGAGGGCTGTACACAGAAATAGAATGCTTCTACACTCCTCGATTCCTAGATTGATAGCGTTGTAATAGACGTTCTTGTTGGGGAGGTAAAAACAAACTACTATCATATTTTATCATTGGCTCATCCATTCCAATAAGCCGAAGAAATTCGCTGACAGTATGTTCTGGCAATAGACCACGTCCCTCCAACTCTTTATAATCAAACGTTCTGGCAGCCATTACACATTTTTCTATCAAATAATAGGCATATCTATACATCAGATCATTTAAATGCCTCTTGAAATCTCGATTATTATGCACATAATCCATTAATAGGTCCTGTGATATTTTTACAGCTGTGTTAAGTTGTTCATATGAGATGAATCCTGCTTTTTCAATTATAAACTCTTTTTTAGTGAGTAAATTTTCCCTATTGAATTCATCTCGAGTGAGTAGTTTATCTCTTTCTGCCTTTGCCTCTTTGCTAATAATTTTCATCTCATTATTGAGGGTATGTCTACTCACCAGCACACTAGCCTTCTCCTGCTCAAATTCTCTCCTAGTTAAAACAACCTGTTCTAAATCATGCATGCGTTTTTCCAACACATTGTTAATTATACTTAATCCACTATTGAGATTTTCAAATGAGACAAGTTGGCTTCTTTCATTGTTAAATTCTGTTCTAGTTAAAACAGCTTTCTTCAACTCACTCAATTCAAATTTCAACTTGTCAAAATTCGCTACTAATTTTTTTAACTCCTCTAATTCCTTCGCATGCACTGTATGCAGCCTACCGAATCGATCGGTGTTCATTGTTCGAATGTCAAAATTAATTATCAACACCTCGGTACACCCGCTCCAGCGGAGAGGTTCCAACGCTCCGATTTGTGTTGCTTGTCAAGATGACTCGCGCTGGCAGCACTGACGTCACCACCCCAGCTCATGTCTTTAGTCGGCTATTCTCACTTTACACGATGTTTCGCAGAGGGGTGAGGAGGCGCCCTCTCCGCATTCCTTCTAACATACTCTTTCGCAACAGCCGGTTTCACCCAACCTCATCTCTCTCATATTTCTTTCTCTCCTCTTTCGCTCTACCGAACAGCTTCCTGCCAACGCGGGCTGTCCTCGCTTTTTTACTGTATGAAGTTAGCTTCCCGCAGTTCTTGCAATATCGAATCGATTTCAATATCGTGAGCAGAATTACCGACATTTTTAGAACCCATTAAAATAAATAACCGTTCGACTAGTTCGTTAACATCATCCCAGAATATGTAGTTTCTATCACGTGATTTATTTCTAACAAAATTCAATAATCCCTTCCCATACTTTGAACGTTTTTTGGGTGGAAAAAGTTTCTGTATAATTTGAGATTTTTTACCAGAATTGCGAATTACGTAACCCTGGTTATTAATATGTACAGATGTCAGTGATAATATTTTTTTATATTTCGCCAAATCTTTGTTATTGTAGAGATTTGAATTTGGCCTACTGTTAAACAATAGCTCCAACAAACCATGAGTCATTCTAAACCTTTGTTCGCCGACAGTTATAAAAACATCATCAAAACTTACGGGCTCATCGCCGATAAAATATAAATTTTGTTTATGATCAAATCGTATACCATAAGGAATAGAATTATCTAATTTCTCGTTATGAAACACACCTAAATAGTTGTCTAAAATTTCTTCTATTCGAGTGCGACGGTTAGTAATATTCAAAGTCAAATCAAAGAAAGCAGATTTATCATTAGCAGAAATATTTACATCTTCCTCCCCATCCTCCTCCTTCTCCTTCTCCTTCTCCTCCTCCTTCTCCTTCTCCGTTACCAACGGTTCAACCTTGTGTTCTTTTTCGCGCTTTACTGTTTCATTGGCAGAGATTGTGCTCTTTTTGAGTTCAATTAATGGAGTAATTATTGGTTCCAACCTTTTACGATTAAATTCTTCACTCTGTGTTTGAAAACCCAATAAATTTCTGTGTTTTTCAATAATAGTTTTTCTCAATTTTTTTATTCTATCTATTAAACTGCTTCTCTCCCCAACAGATGATGCAGCGGTAGGAGCAGCATGACCGCGTTTCTTACGCATATTAATTTTCTTCATTAGCTTACTCTTTGTGTAATATCCCAAGTATGATCAAACGTTGAATGACAAAAAATCGTGCAAACACCGAAGTTACCTCATTGCAAAGGAATCTTTATGAATTTATCCAATTGCTCTCTGTATCTTCCATTTTCAGCCTTACATTCGGTAAAAATTGAGAGAAATTTATGTGGAGCTTTTGACCACACCTCCCAACATAGTTTTCTAAACTCACTGAAACTCATATCTTCCCCCACAAAGTCTCTATAAATTAATTTCAAATTTAATTGATCAAGTTTGAAAATAATCAAGACGTTACAATTATCTCGGATGTGATGTTTTTTAATAGATCCGTAACTTTGTACCAAGTAGGCTGTGTCAATTTCGCGATGTCTACCCATTGTAAAGTAATTACGAATTTGAGGTACATTGCTTAATTGTAAATCATCAAAAATGGCAAGAGTGTTTCTCTCAACTTTGTTGGGATGTGGTATCGATTCTACATTGTCTGATAAATGAAAAGTAACACATTTTATCTTTGAAAACACCTTTTTCAAAAACTCATATTTATCCTGGTACAGAGACTTGCTAAATAAGTATAAATGTTTAAATTTCAATCCGTTTTTATTGAAAATCAAATTCAATAACGTATTTGTCTTACCACTGTTGGATCTTCCAATCAGGATAATGCGTGCATTATGCGGTAATAAACTACCATTTTTACTCTTGCCAATGTTCGGTTTACCTGTAATAACCTCATCAAAATTGATGATGGGTATGGTCGTATCCTTTACCATTGTATCACTATGATAGCCAACGGATAACTGAATAAAACACATGGTTCAACATATTATATCAATTTATTGATAATATTTTTCAGTTCTTTTCCAATATACAACATTTCGCTTATTTACAATATAATACATATTTACAATATAATACATAGTATTTACAATATAATACATTGTATTTACAATACAGTTCTCAACCTAGTAAATTCTTTCTCTCGATCCATGTAGGTTCGCTGAAACCTAACCATTTAACCAATATTTTATCTTTATTTTTCCTTATAATTTTCTCTACTAAATAAACTTTCTGCTCCTCCTCATCCAGCTTTGTTTTTTTCATTTCTTCTTCGTAGAAACGGCCAGAAATTATTTCCCCTTTCAAATCACGCAAGATGTAAGTAGGAGGCTTAGTCGGATAGACTGAATGAATTATAAATAATTCCCCACTCCAATTAATATTATACGATTTGTCGAAAACCTGTCTGTACTTACTAATGCGTACAACATCGCCCAATTTAAATTTTGGTTTTATTCGTTTAGATTTCAAACGTAAGTTCTCATTGGCCGCCTTATTAAGCGATGCTATTATATGATTTCGATGCTTTTTGCGAACATCAGATGGCCGCATTTGAATTGTTCTGTGGAAAGCATTATTATACTCTTTAACCAATGTTGGTAATGCTCCCACCCATCGTTTTGTTCCATGCTGCGTTAAATATTTATAGATTTTTGATTTAATAGTTCTAATAAAACGTTCGACTATTGCAGCTTTTTTCTCACTAAAAACATGGTAATGTTTAATATTATACCTATCCAATAATGCTTTTACTTTTGTATTAAAAAATTCGCGACCCTGATCTGTTTGAAAAAGTTTAACATTCTTATTTTTACGAATAATAGGCTCAAGCGCAGCATACACAGAGCCGGCACTTTTGGATTTTATTGCCGCGCAATAAGCATATTTAGAAAAACAGTTAATTACAGCTAAAATAAAAGTAAAATTTGAATTATCTCTCGCCAGCGAGCTCATATCAATTAAATCTGCCTGAAGCAGATCCACCTCACTTTTAATCTCATATTTTCTCCTATTAAAATGGACTCTTGGAACAGAATGCAATTCTTGTGCTAATCTCTGTCTAAGTTCATTCATTTTTTTTGTTGACATCACACATGTGTGATTGTATCTCAACTGGCTCGGCACGCGTCGTGTGGGTAATCTATTTTTAGCCACCCTCTTTTTGTGAAACAACACGCACGCCTCACTTCTCCACTACTCACTCGCTGCTGCGCACTCGGAGAGGAAGGTTCTACTCACTTCTTCGCCCCTCTCACCACCTCCTTCTCCTCCTCCTTCTCCTCCTCCTCCTCCCCCTCCTCACCTATTCTGTAATGACCCCATGCCAAGGTGTCAACCGAATTGGGCATGATGTATCTTTTATCATCATAGCATGAGAGAGCCGTTTTTGCACATTCTATTTGATAAATCTTGTGCGAATAACTTCTTATCATGTTGAACCTCTCGTAATGTGTGCTTCTTTCAAATAAACACTTCTTGTATAAATCAAATGATAAGCACCTATCCTTAACATTCCTTTTCACTCCTTTCGCTGTGTTCTTTGTAATAACAGCTGCATCGTCCATATATTTGAAGGAATACAGCTTGGGACGCAAACCGACAAACTGTGTTATGATCTTTGAATTTGCTTCGTCCTTAAATTTCCCAACAACCTTCTTATTTTTTAAAGAGTAGCACATGTGTGACGGAGGATAATCACTTGTGTCAAACCAATCTAGGTTATTCTTAATGTCGGAAAAGACGTCCTCTGTTCTTATACTGTACAAAACAGAATCTGTATCACTCATAAGCAGCTTCACACATTCAACAGGGTACATTTTCAAAATCTTGTTGTAATGAAAGTCAAACATGAGGTGTTTGCTCAAATCTAAAATAGTGAAGCCGGCAAAAATTGGTTTTTTCAGCGAGATTTCAGGTTTTCTTAGAAACACTCCGATTACATTTTCATTGTAAATATGCCATCGCTTGCACAGAGGTTTCGATATTAATTTATCCAATCTCCTTTCATCGGTGACAAGCTCTACCTGACAGTGGGTGCGGTCAGATTGTAAAGATTTTCCAAAAATAAGGTTACTCATCACCTTAAAATTTTGAATTTCAAATGTATTTCTAGCATTTCTCCTACACTCTGTGTTAAAATCGATGTAGGGCTTAAGCCAGCGAGATTGCGTGAACCTTACGACACGATGAATGCGTTTAAGACACATTCCTAGTTGTACATACAGTTTCAAGTTCCTATAATGTAAAACGTATTTTTCCCTATCGTACAGTGTAGCCAATAGTTTTGTCGACGATTTCTGTCCCTCATGTTTCTGGTAGTCAGACAATAGATGGTGAGGTGCTTCTTCTTTTGTCGGCGCTAGCGGAAAATGATTGTGTCTGTCGTGTAACGTTTTGGGATATTGGAGATCACACTCGAGAATGTACCCATACTCTGAATCATCAGCCAAGTTGAAAAAGTCAACTTGACTGATTTCATCCTCAGATAGAAATTGAAAATTTCCATCAGGCAGAGGTTCGCACATTGCGTACCCATATAAATTATTCGCATCGAGATAGAGTATATAGCTTGTCGGTTTGCTTGCATCAAAATCTGCTCCCATATAAGGGTTGTTAGCCTCAGCATACCGATGGGGTATTACAGCTAAACCGCCTCTCACATTTTGCTCGACCATCAAGTAGATATCTATATCTGTTATCAAGCCGAGTTCAACTTTTGTGAAATGCAGCATGCAATTCCACGAATAATGCGCAAGACTTAAAAAATGAGTCACATCCAAACCGTATTTCTCAAACATTGATGACCTCATATTCTCAAAAACGTCACACAAAAGGAGTGTATCACAAAGCAGATACAAATTATGATAATCTCCCAAATTCTTTATCTTGAATGTTTGCCAAACATTCTGTGCATGTGCGTACTCCCTTTCTTCTAAAGGCGAATCCGACAAATCATTGTAAAAACTTTCGATTGGGGGAAGGGAGGTTTCTTCAAATTTCTGTGGAGAGTCAATATATGTGTAGGGGTATACTCCTTTTTTAATAAGCAGTTGTCGTTGTTCAACGCTTTTAAACACTGCAAACATAGATTTGAATTTTGACTCTGTCTGTTGTCCTTCTGACAAATTTTTCACCAAACTGTCCAACGAAGCGTTCATGAATTTTAGGCTATCCAAAAACTTGATTTTTCCCACCGTGATTGAGAAAAACTTCTCTGCTGAAGGAGCAATGCAGCGTATTGTTTTTTTACACTTGCCTAATGCCTGCACAATATGATGGCAATCATACCCCCCAAAGTTGTGCATAAAACAGGGTATGAAATCAGGTGATTTCCCATTTAAATTACAGGCTTGATGAGCTGCGCAAATAAATTCACCTGTTTCGTGCGAGTGATGTCTACACTTGATGTCATTTTTCGCGAATACTTTTCCACATAGACCGCATTTTTCTGCACTATCGAATTCTCTCTTCTGCTCTTCACTCAATTCAAACATTGGGATTTCACTCTTCATATCCCAATAGAGCAGTTCTCCTACACTGGTAATTTCATCTAGAAATTTCTCAATGATCTTCTCCCCCATATCTCGCGACCGATAGATGATCGGCCCGTGGCAAATTTCCCCCTCTATGTTCACCACTACAAAACAATATCCACAGGGAATGTGACGGGTTGTCTTTTTTGTAAAGCTACTTGCGATGGGCGGTTCTTCTTCTCCTACTTCCCCACTCTTTATTGGTACAATAAACGATTCAAAATCGGCATAAATTGTGTATTTTGTTTTCAATGTAGCAGTATAATTTGTAAATTTGAGAGTTTCCCCTTCTTTGGGAAGCACTGTTCTCTGCGGGCTGAATTTTGAACAGTGCTCTTTGTGCTTCTCCAAATTTAGTTTTCCATCTCTATTCACCTTTTTGTCAGTTGTGAAACGATGGAAACAGAATTCACAAACATGTACCTGTCCATGCGATTTTGTAAGATGGCTCAAGAGCCGAGACAACCCGTTTTTCCCATTTGCGGTGTTGATGAGGCAAAAATGAGATTTTCGGGGATAAGTTTCGCTTGTTAGCAACAAAAGATTAATTTTGTGTTTACGGTTTCTGTAAGCGCTACACTTGTACGGGAAAAATACGTTTTTATCATATGCAATTACATTTATGGATATATCAGGATTTAAAGCTTCAAATTTCTTAATGTCCTGCAAACTGGAAGGAAAGTTGACCCCGTTTGTGTTGACTGTGTGAGCAAACTTGCTCAAATATTCAACACTCATGTTATCACGCCGGTAATGAAAAAAAGATAAAATTGACCACAAAAGGCATTTTTCATCTTTGGGGTTTTTCACGTTAATCACACATGTCTTTTTCTTAATAAAATCGGGGGTTTCTACATATGTGGATGAGGAACCACGAATCGCGGTATGCCTAATTATGTTGAGATCCAACGATTGGATCTTTTTTATAACCCACCCACTCCCAAACCTCACAAACTTGTCAAAAGAAGATAAAATTTTTACAATAGCATTTGCAAAAAAATTGTTTAAATCGATAGAATTTGAAGCACACTGCTCAATTTGTGCAGAATAGCTATGGAAGTTCACAATAGCTGATACTTGTTCGTTCTCTTCAGGCAACAACACTATTTTATGCATGAGAACATTTAAAACAATAAAGCACTTCACATTCCCGTTGAACCGGTGTGACTCGTCGACGATAAGCTGCAGCACCTCCTCCCTGCTTGATTCCAGCGTAGATTTGATGTCACGTTCCTCCTCCAGATACGTGAATCTGTATCTAGCTGCGCTGCCGTTCAAACCTCGAATCTTCTCCGTCGTATGAGCCATTGTGAAATCGTTCTGCTCTCTAAAACAAAAAAGTTAGTAGCAGATTAGAAGTTGATCACCACGGACTGTTCTAAATTACGAAAGATTGACTTTCAAAGGATGCGATTCCACTGCGTTCTCCAACTGAAAGGTTAAAAAAGATTATGAGTGTGAAACAGATTATATCTATGGATATAAACGTGGCAGTAGACGAGGAAGAAGAAAAGTTTATTAAAAATAAATCCTCGTTCAAAAAACAATTAATACATAGATTACGCTACCACCGCTATGAGTGCTATGGAAGACAATATGGACACTATTGCATGTGTATAAATCCTGCACTCAATGAACCATTACACCAATTTATTGGAGAATGTAATTCAGATACTTGTTTTTATCGAATAATGCAATTACATATTGCAGATAACCATCACGAATCGTGTAATGGCATCTATCATACATTTAATATGTGTAACAACAAAATTGATAAATTTTTGTGTAATTCATCCAGAAAATTTCGGTGTGGGAAAAATTGTAAATTATTTCAAACACTCAAGTGTTTTGGTAAAACTAAGTAGGAATACTGAACGTAAGTTTACTCCTCCAATGTACAACAATAGGCAGCAGAATTAGTTGAATGGAGATACTCGCATGCAGTGTGATTTCTGCAGAATAATAGTTTCTACCGAGAAAAATAATTCGAAATAATGCACAGTCAATAATCGCTACTTACATTGTAAAAGGGTGATGACAAATGATGAACTCTCTCTCTCTCAGATGTGTGCTCTCTCTCTCAGATGTGCGCTCTCTCTCAGATGTGTGCTCTCTCTCAGATGTGTGCTCTCTTACACTCCACTGGTACAACTGATCTAAAACAAACAAGTTAGTAGTGGATTAGAAGTTGATCAGCACACTATGGATCAATCACACTATGGATCAATCACACGTTTTAATGTACGAAAGATTGAGGTTATTAAGTTTTGATGAGAGATGGAAAAAATTCGAATCTCCCCTTTTATCGCCTAAACATTTAGCTAAACTGGGATTTGTATTCAAGACGCCACCAGACTCAGTGCAGTGCGTGTTTTGTTTAGTTGGTTTGGAAAAATGGCTAATAACAGATGATCCCGAAAAAGAACATGAAAAACATAGTCCGAATTGTGGGTGGAGGAGAATGCATAATATTTCTATCGAGAATGAAAATTTTAATAATCATCGGGATTACGACCAGCGAATAAAGACATTTTATCAAAGATCAAAGCCTCACTGGTCAAACTCATTTAATAAGAGGATATTGGTTTTTAAAAGAAATGCTGAATATTTCGCGAGTAATGGATTTTTTCTACATAAAACGGGTTATTTGCAATGTGTATATTGTAAAGTAATTATTGCAGATTCGAAAAAACTGTGTCATGCATCGTTTTGTATATATAATAAGAACAGTCTTAAAGGAGAAGGAGAAGGAGGAGAAGGAGAAGGAGAAGGAGAAGGAGAAGGAGGAGAAGGAGGAGAAGGAGAAGGAGAAGAAGGAGAAGGAGGAGGAGAAGGAGGAGGAGAAGGAGGAGGAGGAGGAGGTGGAGAATTAATTAAAAAAGTAAACAAACCTGCACAACGAGGAAGCTGAGGAATCACTTGCACTTTCTTGTAGACTTGGAACGTCTCTAGTTGGAACTGAAACATACAAAATAGGGAAAAATGGATCAGATTGATGTTTAAAAATTTGGATTATGCACACTTATTATCAGATTATGGAGGTGTCATCTGCATTAAGGTGTGAGAAGATTTATTGTAAATATTATTGAACAATTACTATTACTATTACAATTGCTCCAATTTAATATGCAAGATTTTTTGCACTAACAGTATTTACCCAAAAACTTGTAAAAATGTGTGATTGGGTTGAAGATAGTTTGTTATAATTGATTATTGTAAAATAAAGATTTGAATTATTATTGCTCACCTTTGTTTCAAACTGTTGTGATGCTTTCAAAATGATCACTCTTCTTGTTGTGTCGTTCAAAACGCAAATGGTCTTTTATCGCTGTGCGCGGATAGCTAAAGTTCAAACTGTTGTAACGCTTTCAACCTGATAAAGATGATCGCACTTTTTCGATCCGATAACTATGACGTTCAAAACGCGAATGATCTTTTATCGGTGTGCGCGACAATCTAAAAAAGGATTGCGGGATGCGATGAGCATTCCTCTTTGGAGTAGGTGAGCACCTAAAAGAAGGAAGCTCGCAGGAAGCTCTCGCTGGCACGCGCTCGCTTCTCCCCCTCAACACGGTGTTCTATTTTTATCAGTATGTTTGCATCTGTCAACATGGAATGTGCTTTGGCGATGCGCAACGTCTGGAAAACGATAGTACTATTTATATTTCTATTATGCTGTTTTAATAGCTTATTACTTTTTCGTGTTGCACCATCTAGTCTGATACAGCAAAATGATACGCAATTTCTTTTCAATTCCTTTGGAACATCAACTACTCTGAGAAATCACACTTTATTCAATATTAAATCTTGCGTTAATTCGTATTATAAAACAGCAATTTCCTTTGAAATTGGGTTGATACATTGGTATAAATTTATGGTTGATGAGCGAGAAACAGTTTGTAATTTCTACAAATACTATAGCGTTCTTGCAAATTGTGCCGAGACTTTTAATGAAAAATCGAATTTTCTTTTGAAGAAAACTAATCAATTATGTAGTAGTAGTAGTAATTACAGTTCAGTTTATGTTTAACCTTTAAAGGATGAACACTGTTAAGAAAAGGCGCTGCTCTGTTCGTAAGCGTGGTAGAGGTATTTTATCAAAAATTGGCAATGTATTGGGTACAGTGATAAATAAGGGGGTGGATAACCTCAATTTCGAGGCTCATTTACCTAATTATTCGTATTGCGGACCTGGTACAAGGTTAAGGTCAAGGTTAGCACGTGGAGACAAACCTATAAACCGTCTTGATGATTTATGTAAGACGCACGACATAGTTTACTCCCGAGCGTCTGATAACAAGACACGGGTGGAGGCCGACAGGCACTTGGCAGATGGAGCTTGGGAAATTTTCAAGGACCCAAAAACGGGGTTATCTGAGAGGGCATATTCTTATCTTGTTACAAACATTATGAAAGCGAAATCCGCATTTGGTGGCGGTTTGAGAAAACGAAAAACGAGGGGAGTTAGAAAAACGCATAGTGATAGTATTAGGCAAAAGGCGATCAATAGGTTAAAAAATCATATTGCTGGTCGCGGTTTTTATCTGAAACCATATCCAACAGGCGGAAGAATACTAGTACCTCCCACCCAATACGGTGTAACACTATTTCCCAAGGTTAAAAAGAAGCAAGGAGGAAAAAAGCAGAGGAAAAGACAGAGAAAAACGCAAAGATGAACGGCCCGCTGTCAAACTATGACCTGATAAAATGGTGCAAAATATTAGATATACCACTAAGGGGCATATATATGATTGATACACTTCCGAGTAAAATTCGAAATAATGAGCTCGCAATTGTTAATTTAGACAAACAGATTGGAATGGGAACACATTGGACTGCATATATTAAACGAGGGAAAAATGTGTATTATTTTGATCCGATCGGTGACTTGCAACCGCCACGCGAATTGGCAAAATATTGGGAAAAAGAAAATAATGTAAAAATATTCTATAATACCAACCAATTGCAGCGGGTAAACACAGACATTTGTGGGCACCTAGTGATTTTGTTTCTTGCTAACCAGTTGTAATTTTACGCTTGTGTTGAAAGCATTAGCTGAGTGAGTGATGGCTGTTATTACACTAACCTCAAAAACAAGTAATCTATATGAGAATTTAAACCACGCTCTGGAATTGGATAAAAATCGCGAATGGGAAATTGGATTGGTTAACTTGTGGACGTTTAATAGTATACCGAATATAATAAGGGGGAAAAATTCCAGTTTTAAATATGGAGATAAACTGGTGAATCTTGATACAGGATCGTACGAAATTGATAATATAATAAGCGCTATAAAGTTGAAATTGAACTTGAGCGATGAGAGTCTTGTTATACAACCGAATAATAACACTATGAAAGTTGGAATTTATTCCGATAAACCGGTAGATTTAACTTTTGACGATTCAATTGGTAAGACACTTGGGTTTGATAAACTTCTACTCGAAGCAAATACATGGCATTATTCAAATCATTTAGTCTCGATCAGCCATATTAATACAATCGTGGTGTCGTGTAATTTAGCATGTGGAAGCTTCGCTAACGGAGATGAAAAGCATATTATTTACGAATTTCTGCCGAGGGTACCGCCCGGTTATTTGATTAATGAAACACCCGCAGAAATTATATATGTACCTCTCAATACGCGCAGAATTCAGTTTATTAATGTGACGGTAACCGATCAAGACGGATCACTTATCGATTTTCGAGGGGATAGTATAACTGTGAGGTTACATATTCGTGAGAAAAGTTAGAAGATGGGTTTTATTGTATTCAATGCCATACCTAAGCGTCGAGATGAGAACAGAGAAAGCGTCAGTAGGAGTTTAAGCTCAGTAGCGTTAACACCTACGTTAACGCCGAAAAACAGATTAACAGCTAAAAACGCGAGAATACTAGAAAAATTGGGATTTATAGTTAATTGGAAAAATGTCGGGAGCCGCAATAAGTGAAATTCTAGATGTCGATAGTCAAATTCAATTTTACTCGGATATTACTAAGTACGAATTTCACACACACACACAACATATTCTGGACAGAAACTAGGTAATTCGGATGAAGTAAGGCTTCCTGTAAATCAACAGGATATATACACACTGCCTTGTAAATCCTTTCTATTTATTGAGGGGAGTGTTAAATGTACAAAGCCGGGTGCGAAACCCGAGGATCCACCAGTGCATGCCGAATATAAACTTGTCAGCAACGCTGTGGGCCATCTGTTTGATGAGATTCGTTATGAATTGGCGGGACAGCAAGTAGCGAAATCGAGACTTGTCGGAATTACGTCTACAATTAAAGGATTGCTTTTGAAAAATGTTTTCGATACAAATACATACCAATTGGCAGGATTTGATAGAGATGGATATAAGTTGACGGATAATAAATTCATTTTTTGCGTACCGCTGAAACTTTTGTTACCATTTTTCGAAGATTTTCAACGAATAATTTTAAACTTGAAACAAGAGCTTGTATTATTGAGAAGTGCGTCGGATCTAAACTGCGTTGAATCGGCTACAGGAACAAATGTTTCTTTAACAATTAATAAACTACAGTGGAAAATTCCGTACATCCATTTGGAAGATCACGTAAGGTTAAAATTTTTGAAATTACTCGATTCTGATCGTCCTTTAAAACTTGCGTTTAGAAGATGGGAGATTCACGAATTTCCAAACATGGCGACATCGAGAATTCATTCGTGGGCAATAAAAACATCGTCGCATTTAGATGTCCCACGCTATGTAATTTTAGCCTTTCAAACGGCTCGGAAAAATGCTATTAATAAATCAATGTCTGATTTTGATTCGTGCGAGTTGTATAACGTTAAATTATTTCTAAACAGTCAATATTATCCCTATGATAATTTGTTGGGGAATAAGCAGATAATGTATTGCATGTTTTTAGATTTCGCGCCGAGTTACTATAATCGCACTATAAATGCAGAACATGGGAACGCTATTGATTTTAAAGCGTTTTGCGAAAAATCACCAATAATTGTGATTGACTGTTCACACCAATCTGATCATTTGAAAACATCCACAGATATAAGATTAGATATGGAATTTAGTAAAGAACTACCAAACTCGACTTCGGCATATTGTATTCTTATAAGTGATTCAATAATGGAATACACACCTTTAACCTCATTAGTTAGAGAAGTACAATAAATAACCGTTGAAAGCGCAATAATTTATGCTACAGGCAGAGTGTTACTAAATCTCGACGATCCCGACAGTGAGGGAGATGCTTATTTCGATTTATTACTATGTGATAAATTTAAAAGCGTATTAAATAATGAGAACTTGACAGATTTTAACAAGAGAAAATTCGTATTAATATGCGAACATGAGAACGGACAAGTAGAGTTGAAAGAAATGTAAATTTTTACAATGGGTTTTTCTCCATAGCACAGGTTTATGTGACCTATGCTTGTGGGAACCTCTTTTTACCCAAATAAAAAAAGAGTGACCTCCAATAAGGCGGTGAGGTTGACGTTCCTTTGGAGGCTTTTTCTAACTAACAAACCGCCGGTCATTCAGTATGTGTTTAACTATCATAGAGGAAGGATGCATTGCTACAGCTATACAAAATTTAAAAAACTATCCCGTTTACTGATGGCTATTTCAGTAAGCAAGTTTGATATTATTGCAAAGCATATTAAATTTTCAACTGAGGCAGATGATGGAACTTTGTCTGCAACAAAAACTGAGAATTTCTGCTATCCTATTTTATCTGAAATATATGATCTCCTAGATATAGTTATAAGTGAGGAGGGTCATTTGCACTATGGGTGTTCTAACGATTCCCCCATACAAATTATTTCAGATACAAACGAACTTTGGGATGCTCTATATGATTTAGCGGATAAAAAATGTAAAAAATTTCAATCATGAGGGGGAAACCAACATTGTAATAGGCATGTTTATTCATGCAAAGGTTAATGACCTGAAAAGTACACCAGCATTCTACACCTATTTGTGTCTAACAACATTTAATGATGCTAAATGCGATTATGTGTGTTGGGTTTGCCTAGAAACCATGTTACTAATAGCAGGTGCCTATGAATCTATTGGAGGATCCAGTTTCACTTGCACACCTCACATCAAGAGTGCATGTGCACGAGATTCAAAAGGTAGTGCACATGATTCAATAATACCATGTTTTGGTCATTCAGTTTACTTATTGGTATAGCTATAGATGAGTTTAATATTATTGCAAAGCATATTTGAATTTTCAACCGAGGCTAATGAATGAGCTGAGAGAGAGTGAGAGAGAAAGCCTCTCACACACACACACAGACAGGTTAAAACATGTTTGTGACCTTCAAATGAGCTGAGAGAGAGTGAGAGAGAAAGCCTCTCTCTCACACACAGACAGGATTATTCATGCAAAGGTTAATGACCTGAGAGAGAAAGTAGATGTATGTTCATCTCTGTCATGTTGATGTAGATGGTTCACTCCCGCAGAGAACATGTTAAAAGTTAATGAGCACAATCCACAAACTTGTGCACATGCCAACTTTGCCTAAAAGAAAGAGAGGGTAGAGAGAGAGGATTATTATTCCACAGCTTAATGAGTCACATAAAAAACTTGTGCACGTGCTCTGCTTTTAAACGTTATGAAATAGTTTTTTTTCACAGCAGGGGGCGGAAGTGTTATTAATATCTGAAGCACTGTCCGGGGCTGGGGGGCAGGGGGGTATATTAACACTGCACGTGCGAAAGAGAGAGAGAGAGGGCTTTGAGAATCACAGCAGGAGGTAGCAAGTGTGAAGCTGCAATTAATACCTAAAGCGGGGGGCGGGGGGCGGGGGGTTACGGATAAGAGCAAATATAGATATAGTAATTGCAAGCAGGTATATATAGATATACAATTGCAAGCATGTATATATAGATATAAAGCTGTATGTTCTATATTTATTGGGAACCTTCCGTGAGAGGTGGGGTCAGGGGGGATAGGTCCTCTCTCATTGGTGCTTGCGGGGGGTCCCCCTTTAATCTATTGGGAATAAAGTGGGGGCACATAGGGAAGGGGGGTATGTGACCTTAAAAACAAAATGGCTGACTGGGACAGGGGGGAAGGGGTGGGCGTTTACAAAATGGATGAGCAGGGGGAGGGGGGAAGGGGGGTGGCCACGCCCCCCTGTCTTGTGATTGGGTACGCGGTACTCCTGAATTACCCCTACTAACATAGAATGAACTGAAGAAAATAGTTCCTTGACTTACTGCAGTTTCTCAACTATATTCCATTTAAGTCTCAAGTTACCTAGACGAGAGTTATTGTCAATCAATAGAAGTTTGGGCAAAACTACGCTAACGTTGCCAATTCTAACCTGCAGACTCTATGCATCTTCCTGCTCTGAATGCAAGATGCTATAACGCAAGTTGATACATTGGGTGGTAAGGTTACATTAGCGTTATCGTTAACTCATTGTTGCCCAAACTCTCTATTGGTTTGGTTGATTTATGAGTATGCTTTATTAACTATTACATTCAAATATCTTCTTACATTTCTAACTCAGGATGTTCGAAAGTCTTTTATTCATTTAGCCACTCTTTGGGCAAGTTTGGCCATTCGACCGGGAGACATTATGTGTCCGGTCAGCAGAGGTTGATAATTTAACACTCGTCCTAGTCACTTGAGAATTGAATGGGATATCGTTGAAAAACTGCAGTAAAACAATGAACTAGTTTCTGCAGTTTAGTCTATGTCCACTTGGGTGTGAGGAATATCATGCAGAAAATACTTACTGAATTGTTTTACCTTATATCATCTTATTCCAATCTATCTCACCTAAAAAGCTGAAAGGAAGAAATAGAATTACCGCACACGACTTATTCACAATGAAATTCTCATTTTCTCGCCTTTCAAGTGCAAAGTTTGTCCTGTATCTACATGAACAGGACGTTTACTCATGAGCAGAACATTTACTCCTAAGTTGAGTAAATTCAACAAATCATGAATCCAACTGAACTAAGTTCGCAATATAAATCGCTTTATCATCCGGTCATTTTAATTCTAAGCTAAAAGTTCATATAGTCGACGTTCTATACGTTGGCGGAAAGTAGAATCAGATAAATTCGACCGGCTTTCAACCGTTTCAAAAGGTTCATCTGAACGAACAAAACGCTAGCTACTAAATTTGAAAGCTGCGCTTATTCGGGTGATACGCAACCTGTGATTGGCTGTTTCCATGCGATAAACATTAATTTCGCTAATCGTTGCCGAGTCCATCATTCAGATGGATACGTTTCAATGGACTATGTGGAATGTGTGCTCATTTTTATCAAGACAGATTCAACCTCTACTACTACATCCATCTACTACCCAAGGCGTATCAGTTTGAAAGTGGTCGCGGTCATGACCTAGACTAGACTCAATAACGAGCTTCGATGATGATAATAATAATAATAATAATAATAAGTCAGCATCCAAAAATAATTTGATCAATAGGATTAATTTTACTTTTTACAATAGGGGGACAGAGATGCGGGCGTAATGTTAGGAAATCATCTATTGATATTGTTTAACACGATACCTAATTCCATTGGAACGACTAGAGCAGAACTGAGGATAGAGTCAAAATCATATTATATCACCTAGAAATTTTAAAAGCCACTATGTAATTTTTGGACAATTATGTGTTTCTTTTGTGGTCACGGTAACGGCCTGAGACTCAATAATGAGCGTTGATAATTCGATATAGAATATTATATGTAAATTAAGAAGGGTATTGTAACGATACGAAATTTCTAAATTACGAATAAGCCACTAGACAGATTTAAATCAATAATATATACTTGGGATCGCAATGTTTACGTTGCTGCTATGAGAAACATAACCTCCTGATGTGCCGGCTTTTTCCTGTCTACTCAGCCAGATACTCGTAGTAGCGAGGAATTTGTGAAATATAAAAATATATTGCCTTAAATATTGTGAATAAGAAAAAAACGCAATAAAATATTACCAAATAGCTAGTCATACTTATATTAATAGAATCTTGCATAAAATGAAATGTTACTCACCATGATCATCCACTCAAAAGCAGTATTATCCAGCCAGCAGAATTTATTATTATGTTTGTCATATTTTATTTATATTATTTATGTGATTGGTGTTAGTCAAATTAAATTATTTATATTTTATTAGGGGCATTAATTAGTCACGTAGGCCCATACCTCATTAGCATATTATGTTAATTAGTTCAAAAAAAGAGCCAATCAGAGGAAGCCACAATATAGAATTACATAGAAACTGAGGTGCTTCCAGTAATCAGAAGAAGAAAGAACTCTCTCCTGGACCTCCGACCGAAGTAGTTCTATCACCGAATTTTTGTCTCTATCATTTCAAAATTTAAATTAAATTCAAAGTCGAGACACTTGTGAGGAACGGGACGGACCACAGATCGCTGAGCCAGACTACAGATCCCAAAGGATTCTGAGCAGATTTTCCACCACGACACCAGGATTGAGGGGCCAAGGTTTCGATCCTTAGAGGGCATCACCACTCCGCCACTCCACGCCAGCAGAGGGATAAAAATTCGCGTGAGTGCTATAAATTTACTAAAAGTGGATCCACTGGTGCGCGAAAGATCTGAAATAATCACTACGACCAATACAAATAGAGTATTTAGAGTGCAGAATCTGAGCTCATAGAGTTAAGCGATTAAATATAGTACATTAGGCATGTTACATTTGGGCCAAGCCATGAACCCACGACCCGCTCTGATATATATTTAAATAAAAATGAATAATCAATGTAAAAAAAATATTGTATTATTTAAAGGCAACCAACGCAAATCCCTTCAAATAAAATAGGTAACATTCAAAGAGAAAGCAGATGTTACATAATGGCACTCAACGTAAGGGCTTTCTAAAAAATAAAACAACCAGATGTTACATAATGGCGACCAACGCAGCGGCTTGAGGAATGTGACATTCCTTTTATGTACTATATTGTATGAAATTCATACAACAGGAGAGAGTGTACTCTATTAAATACACCAACAATTTAAAGAGATATATGCACTTAATGCTCTGAATCACATTCTGGTGATCGTTTAAATAATTATTTTGTGACCTAGTTTAAAAAATTAGAGCTTTAGAGGTACTGTAATTATTGAACTTTTTAAAAAAGAGCATTAAGGTCTGGGGGCTTGTTAAGATAAGTAACTTGTCAGTTATTTTAAGCAACATCCCTAAGAAGCGATCTCATAGGCAAGGCAATTAGAGTATTAATCGCTTATTCGTTTATTTGGCGATGGCCTAAGAATCAATTCAAATTATTATTAAAGATTCTCAAAAATAGTATTATTAGAAATTATTAAGTATATCATTATTAGTGATTATTGTATATTAATTGATTGGGCTATTTATATGTGTAATTTTGCATGTTACATTAACAAGTCCTGGGCGAGTTGTAACTTTAGAGCACTAAATCACTTCGCACATCACTTATTCCATTTAGCAAGGTCTTCACTTCACTTCCTCGACTGTTCACACCCGCGCCGCGACGTTTTCTTCACCGCGCACGCACATCCTACCGCTACACGCCTGTCCTTCACGCCGCGGAACTATAAGCGAGACTCATACTAGCCCAGCTGACCTACTACTGGGAGACCATCATGGAAAACGCCTCCCTCAACTCATCGGTGTCTTATATGGATTTCGGAAATGATGATACGATCCAAAACGCAACCGCACTCAATCCAGAGGTCATAGACGCACCAGATGAGACTACACCCAGGGAGCGAGAATCAAGCAGTACCACCAGTGTCAACTTCAACCCTGAAAGCCTTTACCAACTCTCATCTACAAGAAGAGAAGAAGAAGTCGACCTGATCGAGGTACCGCCATATACATCACCGCCAACAGCCTCCAACGCTGCTCCACTAACATCACCTGACGAGTTAAGTCCACTTACGTCCAGACTGATGAACGACAGTCCGACTGACGGATCTACCCTCATGATGCGGATGAGCGAGGATTTCAAGAAAATATTATTGGAAGGTATAAAAACAATGGAGACAAACACTCAATACCATATGGAAAAGACGGAGAAGATGAATAGTGAATCCCAGGAAAAGATGAGTAAAAGATTCGAAGTTAGCATGGAGAAAGTCGTTAGCAACTTTAAAGAAGAAATGAAGGAAGATGCAAGGATTACCAAGGAGGAACTTAAGCATGAGATAGCCACAGTGAGGAAGCAACTAGACGATAATGCTACGAACCTAAATCTAAGGATGGATGGTGTAGACAAGCGGATAGACAGCTTGCGGACAGATTTGAGGAAGGAGTTAGGCGAGGAATGGAGAAAACATGCGTCTGAACTGGAGAAAAACATTCAAAGAAAAACAGATGAACAGGACAAAGAACTGAACAAAAAATTGGAAACGTTAGAAAAACAAACCAAAACAAATGTACAACAAGCAATAGAAAAACAGAGAGTAGAATGCACCACCACCCACAATAAATTAGAACAGCAAATAAAAAGTTCCACCCAACCACTAGAAAAATCAATAGAAACAATAACTGTACAAATAGAGAAGAATACCACCACCCAGAACACTACACAGAGTCAAGTCAATGATCTAATAGTGGTACAATCTCAAATACAAAATAAAGTTACAGAAGTAGAACAAGAAGTCAGCCAACACCAGATAACCATTACAAACCTAGATACAGACCTACAATCTACGAAAAATGACTTAAATAATAAAATAAAACAAACACAAATAAAAATATCACAAATCGAAATGGATGCAAATAGAGTGAGGAGCGGAAATGAGACAATCATTTTGCCTGAAGTACAGAATGTATCTCACTTGATGAACAGCTTGAGGAAATTCGACAATACTAGTAACTACATGGCACCAAAACCGTTTGCCGACCAGCTGAGAGTAATTCAGGAGTTAGTACACGCAAGTTGGCCTGTATGGAGATTTCGACTATCTACACTGTTGATGGGAGAACCGTTACTCTTTTTGCATGGTAGAATGCATGAATTCAATTCATTGGAAGAATTCCTGAAAGCCTTTCTCGATCAATATTGGAGTCTGGATCAGCAGCAGAGCCTACTTTCGAGAATAATATCGAGTACATACAACGAAAAGAGTGGACAAACCTGCACCACATTCGTTTCTCGACTGCGATTTTTCAACT
Organism: Conomelus anceps; assembly: GCA_948455865.1. Classification (NCBI taxonomy): domain Eukaryota; kingdom Metazoa; phylum Arthropoda; class Insecta; order Hemiptera; family Delphacidae; genus Conomelus; species Conomelus anceps. Next base: position 16,293,088 of record OX418223.1, on the reverse strand, counting down.
CTCAGTTAGATAATCCCATACCTGATCTCACATTAGCTCACATCGCTATGAAACAACTACCGTACCGAATTCAACTTGTGTTGTCGACCACAGCAATCAAGAGTTTCAAAGACCTTGAAAATCATTTACATTGCGTACAAGCCGTCACCACAAATCACAACCAAGAAAAACAGAGACATGAAAATAATTACAATAGAGATAACCCACCACCAAATCAGCTAACGGACAATTCAAACACCACTAATAGTAATCAGAATGATAGCATGCAAACAATCGAAACAGAAACACCTCCACCAAACAACCACCACCGTAATAAAAATGGATTCAGAAGGAATCAAAACAATAATTATCACAGAAATAAAGACCGTAGATATCCTGATCAAGGCAGATACTATGATGGCCGTGATCAAATGAATTATAACAGAGATAATAACACAAGTAATTCTAGAAGTAATAATAATCAATCACCGTCACCGAATACATCATCTAATACAAACAGAAGTAATAGCCCACCACCTTCTACTAGCACCCCAAACAAAACAAATGAAAACAGAAATAATCAGTCAGGAAAAAACTCAAAGGATAGCAATCGAGCATGACTAGGAGAAAAGGTAACTTATAAGACTCTGACAGTTCAAGTGCCACTCACTCAGAGCAAAATGAAGAAACAGTTAAATAGAATCAATAAGAAAGTATACCGTAGTTCATACTTTCAACCCAAACATGTGAGGTACAAATAGCCTACAAACCTCCACCACCATGCTTGTGAGAATATTTCGAATATAAAGCCATATCTTCGAGAATAATTGATTTGGAAATCAATTTACGAACATGTGCTTCTGAGATTCGGAGTCAAAAAAAAAAACTGAGTGAAACGATTCATGGAGTGACCTATTTGCTGGACCAGTAGAGTCTATATGCGCCTATCACCCTACACACATGAATTACATTTCACACGCAGTTTAAACTTTGCTAAGTTAGCCTATTATCTAAATGATAGAAATTTATAACCCATTAAGATGGTTAATAAGTAGGAACTGATTAGTTGAAAGTCAGACTAGTCTAAAAATATATTCTAACGGTACTTTATTACCAACATGAAATTAAATATAGTTACCCATTACGAACCCACGACTTGTTAGTATTGCATGTTTAATCATCTTAGATGATATATTTGTTAATATTATATGTAAATATTAGATTTTGGTTATGAACACATAAATCACATATAACCTCATATGCATACGGTTAGAAAATACAAAAATAAAACATCGATATACGATGAAACAGCTGTTATAAACAGAAAATTTGTAGATGCCAAGGCCTTGTGAATTACGTGCCCATGCAGCCGTCACAGATCATGATCAATCCATCTATCGACACAGTATTATTTATTGTAGGAGATATCCTTATTATTATTATATTATATACCATTATTTATTATAAATGTTATTTAGTCATCTTTGTGAAAATATTAAATGGCATCAGAGTGGATAGTAACATAAACCAAAGATTATTCAGTATGACCAACATTTCTCGGCAAATATTATTAAAAGCAAGCGGCCATTTTCAGTATTACTCTGTGATCAAATCTAGTCAAATCTCGTAACGTCTGTGATACCTATCTGTCAAATTATTATTGAGTGTGCTATACTATATCGTAAGTCTAATCGTAAGTTCCATATGTTTAAATGTCAGAAATTTTTTGTAAGAGCTGCTAAGATCAAATTGTTATGACTTCTGTGCATCGGCGTCAATTCTAGGGACTTTTTGTGCATTACTGTTGGTAGACTACGCTCACCACCATTTCTGTAACAGCCGCCCATTTTTGAATTTCTATGCCGCTTTATGATGTTACCTTTTCTTTGTAAATCCACTGCCATGAATGGGATATCGTTGAAAAACTGCAGTAAAACAATGAACTAGTTTCTGCAGTTTAGTCTATGTCCACTTGGGTGTGAGGAATATCATGCAGAAAATACTTACTGAATTGTTTTACCTTATATTATCTTATTCCAATCTATCTCACCTAAAAAGCTGAAAGGAAGAAATAGAATTACCGCACACGACTTATTCACAATGAAATTCTCATTTTCTCGCCTTTCAAGTGCAAAGTTTGTCCTGTATCTACATGAACAGGACGTTTACTCATGAGCAGAACATTTACTCCTAAGTTGAGTAAATTCAACAAATCATGAATCCAACTGAACTAAGTTCGCAATATAAATCGCTTTATCATCCGGTCATTTTAATTCTAAGCTAAAAGTTCATATAGTCGACGTTCTATACGTTGGCGGAAAGTAGAATCAGATAAATTCGACCGGCTTTCAACCGTTTCAAAAGGTTCATCTGAACGAACAAAACGCTAGCTACTAAATTTGAAAGCTGCGCTTATTCGGGTGATACGCAACCTGTGATTGGCTGTTTCCATGCGATAAACATTAATTTCGCTAATCGTTGCCGAGTCCATCATTCAGATGGATACGTTTCAATGGACTATGTGGAATGTGTGCTCATTTTTATCAAGACAGATTCAACCTCTACTACTACATCCATCTACTACCCAAGGCGTATCAGTTTGAAAGTGGTCGCGGTCATGACCTAGACTAGACTCAATAACGAGCTTCGATGATGATAATAATAATAATAATAATAATAATAAGTCAGCATCCAAAAATAATTTGATCAATAGGATTAATTTTACTTTTTACAATAGGGGGACAGAGATGCGGGCGTAATGTTAGGAAATCATCTATTGATATTGTTTAACACGATACCTAATTCCATTGGAACGACTAGAGCAGAACCGAGGATAGAGTCAAAATCATATTATATCACCTAGAAATTTTAAAAGCCACTATGTAATTTTTGGACAATTATGTGTTTCTTTTGTGGTCACGGTAACGGCCTGAGACTCAATAATGAGCGTTGATAATTCGATATAGAATATTATATGTAAATTAAGAAGGGTATTGTAACGATACGAAATTTCTAAATTACGAATAAGCCACTAGACAGATTTAAATCAATAATATATACTTGGGATCGCAATGTTTACGTTGCTGCTATGAGAAACATAACCTCCTGATGTGCCGGCTTTTTCCTGTCTACTCAGCCAGATACTCGTAGTAGCGAGGAATTTGTGAAATATAAAAATATATTGCCTTAAATATTGTGAATAAGAAAAAAACGCAATAAAATATTACCAAATAGCTAGTCATACTTATATTAATAGAATCTTGCATAAAATGAAATGTTACTCACCATGATCATCCACTCAAAAGCAGTATTATCCAGCCAGCAGAATTTATTATTATGTTTGTCATATTTTATTTATATTATTTATGTGATTGGTGTTAGTCAAATTAAATTATTTATATTTTATTAGGGGCATTAATTAGTCACGTAGGCCCATACCTCATTAGCATATTATGTTAATTAGTTCAAAAAAAGAGCCAATCAGAGGAAGCCACAATATAGAATTACATAGAAACTGAGGTGCTTCCAGTAATCAGAAGAAGAAAGAACTCTCTCCTGGACCTCCGACCGAAGTAGTTCTATCACCGAATTTTTGTCTCTATCATTTCAAAATTTAAATTAAATTCAAAGTCGAGACACTTGTGAGGAACGGGACGGACCACAGATCGCTGAGCCAGACTACAGATCCCAAAGGATTCTGAGCAGATTTTCCACCACGACACCAGGATTGAGGGGCCAAGGTTTCGATCCTTAGAGGGCATCACCACTCCGCCACTCCACGCCAGCAGAGGGATAAAAATTCGCGTGAGTGCTATAAATTTACTAAAAGTGGATCCACTGGTGCGCGAAAGATCTGAAATAATCACTACGACCAATACAAATAGAGTATTTAGAGTGCAGAATCTGAGCTCATAGAGTTAAGCGATTAAATATAGTACATTAGGCATGTTACATTTGGGCCAAGCCATGAACCCACGACCCGCTCTGATATATATTTAAATAAAAATGAATAATCAATGTAAAAAAAATATTGTATTATTTAAAGGCACCCAACGCAAATCCCTTCAAATAAAATAGGTAACATTCAAAGAGAAAGCAGATGTTACATAATGGCACTCAACGTAAGGGCTTTCTAAAAAATAAAACAACCAGATGTTACAGTATGTAGGGTTTTCCTTGAACATTTTAAAAATTATTATTTTATTTTTGGAGGATGAGGTGATTTTCAACTGATATCTCACACCTGAAATATTTTCAGTGGATATATAATATAATCTCCTCCAGAAAGAAATTCTGGGTTCGCTTCTGGAAACGATTTGTCCAATATTACCAATGTTCTGTACGATGTCAAGAGTATACTCCTTCTATTTACTTTTTAGAGTATGAAGTGCCTTAATGGACCCTATAATCTCACTTGATGAAAGATAGGAAGCTACTCTCCATACTTTCATAACAGATATTAGATCTACTTTACACTCTATTTTGTCCAGTCTCCATCTCTTCGCACAAGCGCAGGTAGTACCCGTGGAGCAAGAGAATAGTATGATTTCGTCTCTAGTATTGGAAAAATCTAATCATTTTTTATTTCATTTTTTCCATCTCTGTCGATGACCGTTGCTAAGATAATTTTGTTTATCAACATTGTCCAATTATTTATGAATGCTAGAGAAATTAATTTCATAGCATTGCTATCAGTTATTCATATTATAATTGAATTCATGTGGATATTCTTTATTTCAGATGATTCCTTCACGAGCGCAAGAAACATAAGGAGCATAGTATACAAAAATGTCTGGTCTGCGCAGGGAATTGAACCCGAGATCGCCGGAGTAGCAGATAGGAGCTCCAACTGCTTCAACACGAGGCCAGTGTCACTTCTCTCAGAAAACATGAGTACTGTAAGTAATTTTTATTCAAGTATTAATTTTCAAGTAAACATAATTTAGAATACTTTTTCTAATGAGAATTTGTCTTTTGACAGCAAAATAAATAGATTTTGTCCTTAGCAAATCTAATTCTATTTATCCTGATATTTGGATTTGAAATGATTTTAAAGCTGAATTATAGGCCTACAACAATTTGGTTATTTCTCAATTTCAATTTCTGTGGAATAAGTAGTCCGCTTACGAGCTGATCCTTATGAAATTAATAAATAAATGATAATAATAGTCAGTGCCAGCTGAGGAAAATGATAAAAAATCAAGGGATGAGACACTAAGGAAATAAATATCAAGAGTTAACTTTTAAATTGGAAGATATATATATTGACTATAAATAATGTGAAGTTACTCCTAATTTTTATTTCAGCTGAGGGACTGATACTAAAATTAGTTGTAGAAGCCTGCAAAGTTATAGATCTGGCAAATTGATCTGGCATAATTGAAAAAATACAAAAATCTGTTCTTCTGGACGCCGTACGAATAATACGACAGGCTATTCACAAAAATTAATAGAGCTGTGAAAATGAATTGAAGGTTGCAAAATTATAAAAATACTTCTTTTAAAAACTCATCCCCAAAGGCGAGAACAAACTCATAAATAGTAATAATAATAACATTAATATTGTATGACGTGACTTGCTCAGGTCTGGTGTCAGAGCCACACCTCACACCTCAACAAGTTCAGGGTCTTTGGCTTGATTTAACGACTATTTTAGGATCTACAGAAATACGGGAATAAATGAAATCAATGAATTTCATAAAATGAATCCAAGGGGGTCGAAAGTATTCCTATGCCATTCAATTTCCAACAATAATTAATTTCCCGTATTGAATACCTTGAATCTTGAATACCTCTATATTTTATTGCACTTGGGCCCATTGGCGGATTTAAGCGGAGGGGGGAGGGTGCTGGCAAAATTTAAGGGGCAGCAATTTTCTGTTGAAAAATACTAAGAAGTAGTTTCAATGAAGAAAATTAATATTGAAGAAAAATAGTTAAAAGACCGTTGCGTGCCATTAAGTATTATTATACTATACATAATAATACGAAATTGCATGCAATGATCTTTTAACTCTTTTTCTTCAATATTAATTTTCTTCATTGAAACTGATGCCATTAAGCATTATTATGTATAGTAATGTAGTATTATTTATAGATAAATCTTATATTTTTTGAATTACAATCCGAATGAAATAAAATTATGCTATTAGGAAAATGAATATATAAAAAAATGTTATTGAAACTAATCATTCTTTTGAACGTCGCTAGTCAGGTTTTTAAATTGTAGATTTTCAGAAAAAGTTGAATTTTTTCTAAATATAAAATAGAAGTTATATCAGATAATGAAACTTAATGTCAGAAATATCTAAAAATGTTCAGTGTCCGGGGTAATCTACTCCCCCAACGATTGGCCCGGTTGCGGATGACTAAGTAAAAAGGTCACGCATCGCCCCTGAGCATCTTGCATTTAGAGCAAGCGAAGGCTTAGAGTGGTCAGGTTTAAATTGGTTCCATTTTTAACTTAGTTTTGCTCAGTCTCCTGTATCTGTTGTAGAAAATGTATAATCCATCTTGAAAAAATGTACATGAATCATTAAACACGTCACATTTAACATGTGAAAATGTATAATCCATCTAGAAAACATGTAGATGAATCATTAAACGCGTCTCATTCAACATACATTTACATGTTTACTTTATGAATTACCCTTTTCTGTTGAGTTCAAATATATAGTCTATCCGAAATAGAGACGATGAGAAAAGAAATAAAGGCTACAAATGTTTAATGTCAGTCGTAACGAACGGTAATTATCGGGCCGGCAATCGAGAACGACACCTCAAGAATTGAAATTGAGTTTTTTTCGGCGAACGTAAATCAGCTGATTGTTTTATTGTTCTTCTACAGACAACTTTTCCGCGTTAACCCGTTTTCTGGTGGACGTTATTTTCGGAAGACATTATTATGCAAGGGCGCAGATAAGAGCGGCAGAATTTATGCTGTCGCTGCCTTAATTTATGCTCCTTCAGTGTGAGAGCTGCTGGTGGAAAGAGAGAGAAATAAAAGATTTTTTCCAATTAAACTTCGCGCTTTTGTCGTAGGGGAAGAGAAGCAGTCTGAAGACTCGACCTGCTACCTGTCTTGGGGAGATAAGTCAAAAGGAGAGATCTGCTTTTTTTCCTATCCGGTCGAGCGAAAGAGGAAAAGCGTACGTCGCATGGACATGCGCAGAGATGTAGTTGAATGAAACAGAAACAGGTGGGAGGGGGAGGGACTAATGGTGGAGGGTGTAATGTAGGGGGGGGGGGAAGTCGTCTGATTTAGGGGATGGTATCACCGAGCCCTTTGTCAGCCCCCTCCAAGTACAAGTAGAAGCTAGCGCGTACAAAAACCAAACGCACCAGCTATTTCAGTAGCGTCTGAAGCATCGTCTGGTTAGGAACGAGTCTACTCTCCACTGTTTCAAACCACAGCGTGACCGTCCTCACATTACGTGCTGCTTTCAACCGGCAACTCTAGAAAAGCTTGAACTTCAATCTAGTGGGAAACTTTACCTCGAAACTGAACTGATAGACATTGTAAAAAGTTTCTGAATTATCGATTTCCCAAAAGAGTAGTTTGTTTCTCGTGAGCCATATTCAGTACTATCTTCACGTTGTTGTAGGTCATGGATTTCAAGCACTAATCATGGAAGCAGTGATATCGTCTGTTGCAGTCTGCTGCATCATACCAGCTATTTTTCTGGCAGGTGAGTAATGTGAATAAATATTTAAATTATCTCGAGATTAACTTCCACGACAACCTTTTATTTCAATTCAATGGACTCTTTATCAACTAGTTTATTTGTTATCAATATGATTTTGATATCATTTCCATGACATGGGTGAATGCATTATATGTATAGTAGAATAGATGATAATGATATATAACATGTTATTAATATCATAACGATTCAATATAGTAATCCCTTAATGATGCATTGAACGTAATGACAGAATTTTTTTTAAATACCGTTTTAAGTACAGTACGCCTACTTTTTAAATCAAGAAACAGTTATTTCTATAATTATAAATAATATAAATTTGAGTTTTTTCCTAGAAAACTCACTAAATCCACATTTTCAGGTTGATTTAGTAGAATTTCGTATCGATAAAAGTGTGCAGATATTAAAAGGTAGCAAGAAAGATTTTGTAGAATTGTTTTTTTTCTCTGAGGATGAAGCCCACATAGGTCTGAGACCTTTGCGTGGGTAATGAGTTGGATGATGGTGATTGATGAGTTGGACCTACAGTTTTAGGTGGGTTCCGAACACCAGTGACAGAATATCTCTAGCAATTTGTAGTAGCTTCTGAATTGCAAGAAATTCTCCACTTTCAAATCATGTAATTTGGTTATATTATTATGTAACACGAGTCACCGTTTTTACTGTCTCAGGTTACTTATATGTTGTGGTGTGAAGGAAATAGTTCATAAAAGTAATTTCATTTATTCCGATCTTAAGAATAGATATTTTATTTCTTACGAAAACAGAATCTGATTCATTTTTTAGTTAGTCAGCTATCACTATTTACTTTTCTGTATAACATTCTAATATTTTTCTATTACTAATTAGAGTGGAAGAAAATGAGTGTTTAAAGTGCTTAGAAATATCTAAGAATTTGGGAATTACTGAATATCAATGTAATCACTCAATAATATTAATTTGCAAGTACAGTATTTCTAAGCTACTATTTAATTGGTTGTTCTTCGTAAACAAATTTATTATATTTATTTTTATTCATTTATCTTTTTTGTAAAAAACTCATTTTTTAAATATTTTATCTAATAATTCACGGATGCTGGGTTCGGTCCCGGGACTCTCACCAGCATCAACCAATCACCAGCATCACTAAACCAACCAATCTCTTGTAAAATTTTACAAGAGAGAATTTTAAGAAAAGAGGATTGTTTCTTCATACGGTATCATACAACTGTGATATATGTACTGTATCAATTTCCTTGACAACTCAAGTTTTATGATTGCATAGAATGGAACAGACTCAAGCTAGTCAGAAATGGAACTTGTTCTTCATTACTTTGAAAAATCAAATTGATTTATTACTTTTTCAATATTTTATACAATAACTTAACGAGAATAACTTAACAAAGAACTTGACAAAGTTCTTTCAAGAAAACAAAATTAATAATATATTCGTATAATTTGTATATTAAGTCAAGTTTAGTGCATACTATTTCTATTACTATACTGTTGCATAATAGTGCTATACTATATTGCATAGTCCATACTATACTATTACTAAATTCTGGAGGTGAAGCTGTTTGACAAATCAGGAATTTCAAAAACAATGATACTGTATCGAAAACAGTTTAATTACTATGAGTAATGGATAGAGTTAGAAGAGAAGATATTAGACGAAAGGTAAAATTGAGGAAAAGAGAAGTCATAAGTAACAGAACTGGAAAACATGGTAGGGGGAGGAGGAGGAGGAGGAGGAGGAGGAGGAGGAGGAGGTCATGAATATTGAATAAAGTACAAATTGGATGAGTAGAGAAGGAAAGATCACGGTAATCAACTACTATGTGAGAGGGAAGAGCTGCATTTTGTGATTTCAGTATAAGCCTACTATGTAGATGTTCAGTCTTTTGATTTGAATAGAAAATACTCAATCCTCCGTAATACGTTCTGTAATAATTTAAGTTATGTTCAGCAAATCTTCACAGAACTGCTATGAGACGAACAGTCGTAGAGTTACTACGGGATAGCCTGAAGTTTACCGGAGACACAATAATCACCTTAATTAATGCTGATTATTACAGTTGTTGCATAAGACCGACTTCAAAGAACATCACCATCTTAGATGCCGTTTTTGCTCTGTGATTATGACATGGTGATGGAAGTTGTGAATTTGTTTGTAACAGGAGAAATGATGAGGGGGTGGTGTTGAGGAAGGGGGGGGGAAGTAGGATGGAGGAGAAAGAGGGAATTAGGCAGGGACTGTGTCGTCGAACTGAGGCGGGATTATGTTGTGCTAGCAGAAGCAGGAGGGAAAAGGGAATGTTGTTTGAAACATAAATTGGCTGCTGCGTAAATGAGGGATGTTATTCCGCGGTGGATTCAATAAGGGGAGGCTGGAAGGAAGTAGCTACTACCAACAAGAGAGAATGTTGGCAGAGCCACTGATGGGAAGGAAATTCAATGCAACGATTGAAGGAGCAAGTCTGTATGCAACCAGCTCAGCTCTGTAATAATCCGTACCTGGAGTTGAAAGACGGCTTCTTAGGAAGGAATACCAATTATTGCAGTTTTCAGTTTACTCAGGGTGGGAGTTTGTGGCTAGCGACCAACCGGAGTAGTTCTGCTCTTGCTTTTTCAACCACTTGCCACAACTTCTTCCCCCAACTGTTCCCCCCCCCCCTGGGTGAGACTGTTTTCTCGACAAACTGGAAATCCTTACCCAGAATGCGACTCGGAAGCACTGCTCTTCCAGGCTCAGCAACTTGCAAGTGATTTGCCACAGGAGTTATTTTATCCGAGCTCTATAGATGTCGTGAGCTCCACCTCGCTCCAACCCTTCAGTTCTTCTCTCGTGACCAGAGCGAGCTCGAACTAAGGAGAGCCTTTCCTCTGAGGACTTCTCTTCCACTCTGCGCTTTCCACTTGCTCACTCTCTTTCCTCTCTCCCTCACTCTCTCATTCTATAACCCCCTGTCCTGTGTCACGTTTCCAGGAACTAGTTATGACTTATTTAGAACGAACGAACGCTTTCTTGGCTAACTGTAGACTATCCTCAAGACGTGGACCCGTTTACCTGGAAAGTATCGTTGTTCCTAATTGGACACTCTCAGGTCACCATCACTATACTTTAGGTACTATCCTGGTAGCTGAGAAGCAACGGACAAAAACAATTTCCTTTATGTCGGCCATTATCGTGACATTCGTTTCCAACAAAGTGGTTCGCACTGAAAATTGTAATCCTCAGCAATCAGCTCACGCGTTGCCGAGATGATAATGGATGTGGAAATAACGGTTTGATGTCTTTGTTTAGCTTACCTTATTTTTCTCAACTGATATTGAATTTAATAATGATTTCCACTCATACAATATCGAATTCAATAATATCACTAGATTTGGACGTTAATTATTTTTTAATTCTATTATTAAAATCACTGGAGACGTCTGTGTTGAGGAAATTAAAAATATTGACGGATGGTTTAGCGAAAATTCGATGAATATTATTAACTGAAAGTTCACTAAATAGAATTGAATGAAAACTCGAGAATATTATTAACTTCCTGGATTTCTTGTTCCATGACGAACTGTGTTGTTAATATTAACTTTTCAAGTGAATTAAACGACTTGCAGTCAATTTTTTATCAAAATATAGTGTTTCACTTACTTCTGTAGGCCGAACGTTTTCGAGTTGTTAAAACCCATCTTCAAGGCATCCTTAATATCGATGTTGGTATGTAGGACAAACAGGCCGCACATTCAAACAACGCTACAAGGAACATTTATAAGCTTTACATACAAAAACAGAATCGACTTTTGCAGACCATATTCAAACTGGACACACTTTCACTGACATCACTACCAACTTACACATTCTATATATAAAATCTAAAGGACACGAACTCAACACCTTGGAACAATTTGAAATTTACAAACACACCACACACAATAAACAAAACATCCTCAACGAACAGTTAAATTTTAAATCACTCAAACTTTTTGACCACATTATACAGAAACCACAGTTCTTCTAACCAACAAACCAACATTGATATTTAAGATGCTTTGAAGATGGGTTTTAACAACTCGAAAACGTTCGGCCTACAGAAGTAAGTGAAACACTACTTATTTTGATAAAAATTTGACGTTTTTTTCGTTTAATTCACTTGAAAAGTTAATATTATTAATTGTGATTTTGCCATCGTTTTTTGGATGAGAATCTTGAATTCCTTGCATTGCTCCACCTGTTACCTCATAAGGAAACTTTTTTGTGTTTATTATAATATAGCATATATAGTTATACTGTACCATTATTACTATGACACTATAGTAGATATTCACACAGTATAACATTATTCGAAAATTTTGATAGAAATTGAGAAAATAATCATTATAATGAGAGCTTTACAGGCAGTTCAGTGTCTGACATAATTGAGTAGAATTTATAGTTGCCTAGCCAACTACTGAAAAATAATAATAATAATAAGAAAAGTAAGAAAAAAATCATATATAGTTGAAAGATAGTGAGACACAGTCTCGGATGTGAAAGAGAAACATTTGATGATAGTCACCATTCGTTATCACAAATTTTGTTGTAAAATTAATTTTTATATCAGGAATGTCAGTGATGATGCAATAACATGCGTTGCACTGCAAATAATATGATAAGGATTGGAAGAGATTTATTAATTTATTTTTGGAATTGTAACTGTAATGTAAATTTAGATTTTAGATGGAGAATAATAAACACATTGAATCATTGATCAAGAATAAGATTTTCCTCTAGACTTTGTGGGGGGAAATGAAAATAGAGATTGAATACAACTGAGTGAGGATAGACACTTTTTACTTGGAATTTTGAAACTTGGATTATTAGAAATTCATTAATTTATTTCAGCCCATATACTAAATCTTAGTAGGTTAATGAAGTAACTGTAGTAACTAAAAATAATAACAACAACAACAATAATAATAATAATGATAATTTATTAGTCTACTATTGGTGGGGAAACCCTTACGGGCAGTTCCACCTCGCCATTTGAGCCACGTTATGGAGAATTATGGTAAACCTACAATTTCAGGTGAATTCTGAACCACTGAATGTTAGTTCCATAGTATTCGTGATAAACTCATAACACTATCTAAAATAATTAACTAAAAGTAACACTATTTTAAATAATTAAAAAATATAATATAGCAGTTCCAACATGAAAAATGCGTGAAGAGACACCGCCATTTTTATAATGCTGGAAAAATTGTGGAGGGTAATGTTTATTGAGTGTAATAGATGGTGCAGACTGCAGAGGATGTGTGAACGGTATTGTGCATGCCTTCTCATATAATCCCTAATGGAATCTGTCACTCTGCATATATAGTGAATGAGTTACGAGCCCTTAGCTGCTATCCAGAGTATCCTTCAAGTTTCCCTTTTCCTTAATGAACATCTTTGTCTCACTCTCCCTTCCCATCTTCTTCTTTCCTTCTCCTTTTCTTCATCTTTTTCTTTTCCTCCTCATCCTCATCCTCATCCTCCTCCTCTATCTCCTCCTCTCCCTCCTTCTCTCTCTCCTCCTCTTTCTCCTCCTCTCTCTCCTCCTCTATCTCCTCCTCTCTCTCTCTCCTCCTCCTCCTCAGGTCCAATAGTTATAGTGATATACAGTGATTTTAGAAAAATTAAGTTGATGGTTAAATAAAATTAGAAACGAAGTAGAGATTATTGAAACGATAGGAAATAAAAAATGAGAGCTTTGATATGAGGGATAATTTCACACAAAATGGCGTAGTCTTGTTCATTCTTACATTTAACCTGCTAAAAATGTCCTAATATTTCTTATTGATATGCATGAAATTCACTAATGTGGTTTATCTGAGTAAGATATTCAATTCAAATAAGATAAACGAAAATGTAGAAGGAAAAAAGGAATATGTTTACTCTAAAACAAAAAGTAGAAGCGAATTAAGAATAATTTGTAGATTAAAAATAAATAAAAGATTTAGAATAATAAATGTATAAATTAAAAGGATTATAGTATCATTGATCATGCAGATGCCACAAGGCCGGACAGATGCAGCCATTTTCTCCAATAGATGTCTACTCAGTAACAGGGAGGAGCCCGCTTGGCTCTCGTGATTCCTAAAATGTGAAAGTAGGAGTACATTCCAAGCACAAGAAGCACTAACGACAAAAGACTTGGTATAGTGTCGTCCAGTGATTTAGCATCCTTAAGAGATCTGTCACCATTTCTGGTGTGTTAAACGATGTTTCTCCTACCTTCTGACACAAACTTGAAATCATTTTAAAAAGATTTTGGAGTCCATTGTTGAGAATGCTTTTTAGAAGTCTCGGATAAGTCTCAGGTAATTTAAGGTGTTACTATGAATGTGCTAAGGGTTATATGCACATGATGTTGTAGGGAGTAAGCAATATGCAGGCGTCAGTTCTGACTGTGCTGCTACCTACCTTTGGGAGATGAATAAAGGTGAAACCGAGTAAAAGTTGAAAAAGGAACATTCCTTTAATCAGTAATTTAATCAGTAATGTAATCAGTAATGCAAATCAATAAATCAATAAATTTAATTAGTAATGTAAAAAATCATTGTAGCTTTGTTATACTTTGTTCAAAAAAATTAACTTTATTCTTCCATTTATAGCAATTATGAGAAAGTCCTGCAACATTTATAAAAGGCAATATGGGTTGGCTAGTAGATTAATGTAGGAGAATGGAAGCTAATTAAGTTAATCGAATGGTTGATGAAGCAAACCCCCAAGAGGAATGCATAAGCTCTTATAGTTTATGGTAATCTATAGAATCTATAGTTGGTCCAAAGCGTCTTTCAAAATATTCAAAATTCATTGCCATCTCCCCGAAGAGTCCACTCATGAGTTTGTTCCTCCAATGAAATCGATTCATGATTGTGAACCGTTCCATATTTTATGTACGAGTGGGGTGGTAATCTTTACAATAGGATTAGAGAAGTGAATCAGCTAATCGATGAGATATTATAATCAACACTATGGATTGGTTTTCGTATTGAATTGACCGAGCCCCCTCGAGGTATTGTGGCGTTCTGTTGTGCGGCCTAGCTTCAAAATTAATTTCGAACAAGGCAATCATCTCTCAATTAAACTCCCTTTGGTTATTCATTTGATAATAACGCCCCATCAATGTTACGCAACGAATGGATAAATATTCAGTGATATGGAACAATTCAATACAGATGTGACTCATCAAGAGTCAATCCTATTAATTTGATTAGAGATTGTCATACCATTGAATTATATTTGTTTAACTGGATACAATTAGAAAAGCCATGAAAGAATGGAGAAATTGTTCGTTTTGTAAGTATTCAATACAGTTATCAGCACGAGAGAAACTAGGAGTGCAAATTATTTTAAGTTCGAAACTGGACTTGGAGTTTTGGAAATATTGCAAAAAAGAATTAATTTCCGATTAATTATTTTTCCTTCATTAATACCCGTATGAGTATGAAGTATGTGCCTGAGTAATGATGTGTCACTGAATTGAATCGAATTGTTTTTTTTCTTCTTTAAAAAACAAGTACATAAATAATAGCAATAAGTCAGAAAAAGAAAATATTCTTCACATGGGCTACAATGCCTTTGTGCAAAGAAGAGTCTGAATCGGTAGAATTTTATAAGTTATATAGAAGAAAAAAGACAAACTTGAAAAAAATTGAAGAGAAAAAATAAATTACAGCCAAAAAAAGAGAGAAAAAAAGCTTAATTATTATTAGCAATGTGATGTTGCTTTGGTGTCATACAATGTTTATAAATGTAATTTTATATTCAACCGATTCAAGCGTATATTCATAAATCAATCAAAGAGATTTAATATTATTATTGATTTTAGGGAACGATGGCTAATAGTCTGGATTATCAGGAAAATGGTATTCAACCTCAATTTACTACTGGGTGACTTCGCAACTTTCGGGCTATTTCTTCAAACTCTTTCCTGCTACCAAAAATCTATTTTAATTAGTACGAGAAAGAATTTTTTCAAAGTTGAACATTATTTTGCAGTGAAAAGATAGTCCACTCATGAGTCATGATTTCTGGGAATTAATAAGATATTGTATAGCAACTATAATTACGATATTCTATCGAATTTCATTTCGAATATTCATTAGAACAAATAAATTCAATTTCTTGAATAGAATCAAACTTTGTAGTTTGTATGGAATTCAAGTGTTACTAGAGACTAGAGAGACTAGATACAAGATGCTAGTTTCTAGCTAGAAACTCATAGATCCTTCTCTGAAGAGAAATACGACAGTGTTCTCGGAGAGTAAATTACAAGTAAGTATCCTGAAACTCTGGAAGTTCTCTATAGCCACAGTACTAACCACCGACATAGCCTACACAGGAATGCGCTAGACTGAATCCTGTTGAGAAGACTTTTTCGATCAATTCAACATGACGCATTCACCGGGTACTAAAATCTTCCGGAGATTCAGTAGACAATGCGAATTATTATTAGTCTTGGCGGCGTATTGGCATAGGTGTGCGTGCGTGTGACCGCCTTAAGCACGCCGTTTCACGAGTAATAAAGCAATTAAGTACGGTTAAGTTAGGACTTAGGACTTGGTGCATGGTGTAGCGGCAGCCTGTCTAGCTTTATTGCCGGTACCCGAGGCCTAATTAGTGCGGTAATGTCGGCATGTTATCATATATTCTGCGGTTGTATAATTAGCTCTTCACGGCAAGTGCCATTCTATAGAATGAGAAACCAGATTGTTTGAATCGTGGCTGACGCTGCTTTCGCGCGTCCGCGATGTTCTCGTCATCTTCCATGGATATGCATTTGGCTGGAATTATGTCTACATACTGGTTACGATTGGTGACGGCTTGTTATCATTTTGAAGTAGCTCCTAAAATCCGGCAAGTCCTGAAGACTAAAGAGAACTAAGGATTTGTTACTCAATTCCAGTGAATTTCATCCTGAAAATGCCAGAACTTACAACATAATTTGTTCATTTCTAAACTTATACTATTGTAAGCAGTTATCTGTTACAGATAGAGCAAAGGAACAAATTATTAAACAACGGGAAATTCCTCTTTAAAACGAAATTTCCATGGAACGCCTTCCCGTGATTCCTCTGCAGTATTTTAGATGCACTGTGGTTCCCTCTAAACAGAATTCCATTTCGGCTTTCATATCTCAAAATACACAAAAGTTGTTAGTACAAGAATAATTATTGCGCGTGAAGCTTCTTTATCGCTCTCGCAAAATTACTGCGCTCCGCTACGCGTCGCGCAGTAAATGTTTTGGCTCGAGCGATAAAGTCGCGCTTTACGCTCTTAATACATCAATAACTATTAAAATGCTCTAAATAAACAAATTGAGTCAATCTTGACACATATTAAAAACCACTCAATTTTATTGTTGGCTTTATATAGGTTCTAGGTTTTAGTTCTGCTAATAATTAAATATGTAAATTCAAATCTATGAATAATTGTTCCTAATTCAAATTCAATTTATTGAGCCAAAACGGTGTACATATACAGGCCAAGTCAAAACATCAAACAGAAAATAATAACAAAATAGCAAAGTACACTCAAAGTACAATTATAACGCAACTACAGAGCAATAGTTAGGTAAATAATACTTTCTGAAAAGTACCTAACACCAAATATGTCATGTATCATTTAAAAATTCATCCAAACTATAATAAGCCTTATCTACAAGAAAATCATATAGGTGTCTCTTGAAATTATTTGAAGTAAACAAATATTCGGGCAGCTTCCTAAATAATCTCAAACCAAATACACTTGGACTCTTGTCGGAAAATCTCAATCTATGCTGAACAACATATGGGTTACCACTGCCACGTGTGGAGTAACCATGTACATCAGAATAATTGAGTGATTTAAAAATAAAAAAAATTGAGCGTATTTTTCCTACAAGATAGTCATTGACCATATTCAAATATTCTGATTCACCTGCATTTTATAGCGTTTACGAACCTGTAGTAGTTGTTTTGTGTTCTTGCTCTCTAAATCCGTTTGCGTAGGTCTAGTTTCTGCTTAGAATTCTCAAATTATTATTTATTTAAAGTACAAAATCATTACTTTTGTCTAGCCCTTAATTGAAAATTAGGTAAATGTAATTCACAACAGGAAGAGCTTGTTTATTAGAAGTGAGACAAATACAGTATATTAGCATGTATAAATATCATAATCTCATGTTCATCGAATAGGTATAGTTGGCAGTTTTGATCTGACTTTTGATAATTTGGTCACATACAATTCGTCACATGAAACTGGAAGCGGGTTGCACTGCGAAAATGGGTTATTTCCCTTATATTATGTGGAAAGATCCATATGGGCTGCGCGCACTCCTGTAGCTAAAGTAGTTAGACAATATGGCTTACTTTATATTTATTTTTTACTTTGTTCGTCACACAGAACTGCAACTAGGGAGCAACGCTCCAGCAGCATGTGACATGTCAAAGTTTTATACTGGTTAACACTCATAAGAAGCAGATATCACACAAAAATCATCGCTCTAGGAAGTCAGTTAGTCTGTAAGGACATGAATCATTTAGAAATTCTGGAAGTTCTCTTTCAAATGCATTTATACTATCAACTTCATTTATTTGCTTGGAGAGTGCATTGGATATTTTCATCCCCATATAATATGGTCCACTTTCCAGCAGACTAAGTCTATACTAAGTCTATGTATTCATTCATTATATTTTATACAGACAAAACAAAAACAAAAATGTTCCATCACATTATATCAACACTTTCTAGTGTACAATATCAAAATGTTATATTTATTAGGTACACAGAACCTGTATTATTATTATTTTCGTGATTGGTCACTTAGGACCGCGATTTAACAATTTAGACATTTTTAATCTTTGATGATAATCTCGCAGCACTTGTCCCTGTCTTTTCCGTTCTTGTTCAGACAAGTTCATTGTTCTTCTTGTTCTCATACAGAACCTGTATTAATATATAGAAAAAAATATTATTTAAATAAAACATCATAAATGTTTAAAATCTGTATTGGGTATACATAACTTAGGGGTAACCTAGTATAATGAGGATGATTTAACTGCTTTAGTGAAAAATATTCTCATTTTTTGATATATAAACCTGGTAAACTGGAGTTTATAGTTTGAGTGATGTATCAATGTGGAATGTCAGTCAATGATCATCAAAGTAAGTAGATGTGAATTCAGATGTCAAATTCAAACCAACCAACCGCCAGACCAGAGTAGACCTCCAAAAACTGAAGGCCACTGAAGAAGTTTACTGGAGCCGTGTATTTAGTACACCGCTAATGGATTCTGTCACAACTTTTGAAATGCATTGAGTAAGGATCTCTATTCTGCTCAGACGCGCGCGCGCACACACACACACACACACTGTCTATTGGCATTAAATGAATGGCTGAGCGTCTGCACCGTGCAAGAAGAGAAAGGTCGCGTGAAAAGAGGAAAGGAGACGAACGGAAGGAAGGATATTGCGCCTGGAGGAAGCAGGAAGCAGGAATGAAAGGAAAGCTGGGAAAAGGAATGGCGGAGGGCTTCCATGAGTACCACTTCTGTTGTGAGAAGAAGTAGTGCAGCTCCCCCACTTCCATGCTTCCACCTTCACTTGATCTCCTGCTCAATAAGTGAAAACACTTAATGTAATACGTCGAAAGCAGACGAAAGTAGAAAAGACGACGAAGAAGTTGTGTGAGAGAGAAGAGAAAGGAAGTGTGTAGAATAATCAGAAGTTAGGTTGAAAGGCCTGTTGCAAAAGGAAGAGGTGGCAGTTCCGAAGAGGGTTTATAGTTTGGAAGTAAGGAAAGCAGACGAAAGGAGAAGAGATGACGAAGAAGGTGTAAGTAGAGAAAAAGGAAGAAAGTGTGCAGAAGAATCAGAAGTAAGGTTGAAAGGCCTGTTGCAAAAGGAAAAGGTGAAGGTTCTGAAGAGGGTTTATAGTTTGAAGCAAGGAATTAGTCTCTGAAAACGGTGCACGCGGAACGGGCACATGAAAAGAGCAACGGATAAAGAATGACACCCTGTAGCTGCATTTCTGAAACGGCGGCTCTTCATTAAGCAGGCATTAAAAAATCATAAAGGCTTGAATGATTGATGACGACGAAAATAATTAATTTCGCCTTTCTCAGCTACAGTGATCTGCATACTACCCTTTCAACCAGCGAACACTGGGCCTATCATCATCAAAGGAGAGTTGAGTACATTAGAGGAGAGGTGCTCTTATCTAGAAGAATGTGATAACACCGAGGTGTTTTCGGAAGTCTACAATATGCGATTGCAGGCGGATTCATTCGTTACCTTTTCAATTGCAGAATAGAAACTTATATTGTCTGTAAGCGTCAGTTCACCAATTACTTCATGGTGTTAATAAACAAGATTCCTGCACACTTTTTACACAAACTCTTTTAAGAAATGTAGAAGAATGGGTCAAAAGAAACATATATTTTAAGTTGTAGTATTGACTGCAATTTGTTATATTCAGTCTAAAAATATATACATATATTGATAATAATGACAAATTTTCTTCTTGGCTCTACTGTTTGTTTTGTTGACTACTTTTTGGTTGATTGGATGCTTGATTGGGTGAAATATTGATGAACATTCCGGTGAAACTTTGAGTAGGGAAATGGGAATTTTTTTTTTAATACTGTATGTAAATTAAGTATAATATGGAACTCGTCGTTAGCGAACAAGCATTGCTTGGCTAATGGCGCCAAAGAAAAAATGTATAAATTACCTGTATATTGATTAATTGTTATTAACAGGATTTTGGCAATAAAGAATTTGTATTTGAATTGTTAGTACTTGTATTTGGGTCAATACAAAAAAAATGTTCATTATTTATTGAATTCATACACATTCACAACCAGTTGAGGTTAACGCCAAAACAATCCTCAAAGACTAGTCTATACAATTTAAGAAATATAAAGAAAACGATTCCAACACCATATGCCAAACGTAATGAAGGAGTACTAGAATGTTAGAGAATACAGTAATAGAGAAAATAGAGGAATAAGAAACAGTAAAAAATGAATAATAAGACGAAGTTGTCACAACCACATTTATTACTGCATTTATAATAAATGTGGTTGTGACAACTTCGTCTTATGGATATCTTCCACAATATCACGTTCACCACTACAGAGAAAGTTAAATAGTAAAAATATGACAAGAAAATGAAAACAAGAAGATATTATAGAAAAGTCTGCAAAACAATAGAAATAGTTAAATTTGAAGAGCTTGTAACTTACGCATTTCACACAGAATTTGCGCAATGGGTCACTGAACTGAATGGATCTAGAATCGGATTCAACCCATTATATAAACGTAATGTTCATTGGATGAAACAATTCGTAAGTTGCAGTGTTTTCGTTCTATTTATTGTAAAGAGCATGTTTAATCTCGGTCTAGTAGGACAAAAAACTCAAGTATAGAATAAAATTTGGAACATCAATATGATTATTCAAAAGCTTTTAGAGCACAATCAGAGATAAGTCGCGCGTTTTACTCAATGACTTAATCTATAGAATAGTCTTATATGGACAAGAATAATGATACTTTTTATAAAATAACAGTCTGAGAAACGTATTCTGTATGCGCTTAATACAATAATTATTACAGTAAAAGCATTCAAATAACTGCAAAATTCTCTAGTCTACTCACAATAGAAAAGTAGAGCATCTTGATGAGCTCAATATCTGCGAAATTCCCAACATTTCTTATCAGGAAACGTAGCTCATTTTTCAAGTTGTTACAATATAATTTAAATGTTCTTTAAATTTAAGGGCAGTGTCTATATATGCCCAAATCACATTATTTCTAGTTTTTGATCTCTTTTTTTATGAGATTTTTTACTTGTTATTTGCACTTTACGTTCTATTTAGTCATGAAACAGACTTTGAATGAATAGACTTGAGACGCCAATGCTTTGGTATACCAAAGGTGTTTGGAGAGAATAGAGCGCTGACAATAATAAGCCTATCGATTTTTGTTACCACCCTCAATAAAAGTGGGTTTCAGAGGCTCAATCAAAGTATTGGAAACATGCTAGAAATGAAATTATAAATTCATAAGGTGATATAAATAGATTCATTCCATTTGTGATTCGATGGAAGGAGTTGTCATTTTGGTAATGGTTGGAGGGGGGGGGGTAATAATCAATACCGATTTTATAATAATGTTATTCATTCATTTCTTCACTACAATAGTTGTCATTTTGGTAATGGTTGGAGGGGGGGGGGTAATAATCAATACAGATTTTATAATAATGTTATTCATTCATTTCTTCACGGCTACAATAGTTGTCATTTTGGTAATGGTTGGAGGGGGGGGGGGGTAATAATCAATACCGATTTTATAATAATGTTATTCATTCATTTCTTCACGACTACAATAGTGACACAATTTTATAGAATACAGATCTTATAATAATGTTATTCATTCATTTCTTCATGACTATAATAGTGATACAATTTTTTAGAATTCATTATAATCATGAATAACTATTTATATTAAATTTTAAATACAATAATTAAATAATTAAGTTATAGATTCCGATGACTTAATTTGTGCAAATTTACAGTCTATATGTCTGATTTCGGAAATACCACGATAAGCAAGGAATGTAAAGTATATGGGAACCACTCGAAAAATTGGTTGATATAATATATCATTCATAACAGACTTGATATGACCCAAAATTTTATTCTTTGAGGTGTAAATGTAGGAAGCGTTTCTTGCTCATATGATCCCTGAAACCAAAAATAAAATACTATTAGAAGTTTGAGGAAAATATTTTTGGGAAAGGCGATTCTGAAGGAATAAAGAAGAAAAGAATAAAAAGAGATCAGAAATAGATCTCATGATGGAGGGAGATAGCAAAATAGTAGATGATAATAAAATTATTTTTGGAAAAAGCGATTCTGAAGAAATTAAGGGAATACAATAGATACAATAGGAAAGGATAATAAGAGATTAGAAATAAATCTCCCATGATGGAGGGAGATGGCGAAATAGTAGATGATAATGAAATTTCAATCGTGGTCTTCCGTTCATTTGAGAAACATGGTTATAATTCGAGAGATCGTCGTTTTCGAACAGTAGTGCTACTCCACTAGAGTAACGCTTTTAGAACCTTGTTAAAGTACTTGAAGCGGATTACTAATTCATTTAAGTCTCAGCGAAATTTGACAGCTACTATTCGCAGAAGAGCAATAACTCCAAGTTAGTATTAGAGTTGGATTATTATTCCCGCACTAATCAGCCAGAGTTACATTTGTTACATCCTTCGATCCACAGTTACAGTTAACTCTGATCTAGTACAGTTTCTCATATCCCTTCTGAAGGACTACTAGTTATCTCATGTCTAGCTGATTTGACCTAGAATAACACACCCACCATAGCGTGTGATAGGGGACTTACTGACTGAATCTATGCTTTGTAGAAAATAGGAGTTACTTCAATATTGCTCTATCATCTGAATAAAAGCATTTCTTATGGAAGCCTAACTTTTAATTTTCGAGCAGTATTATAAGCGAATTATAAGCGTATTAATATTACGTATTATAAGCGTATTAATAAGTGAAAGAGTGGAAACATTTCCTTTCATATTAATGTCTAATGGAATTAATATTCGGCTTTTCATGTTTTGACCAAAAACATTTCAAAAATAAATGAAAAACTGAAAGTTTTGTCAAAAAATCATCGGGTTTCTTACAACAAAGCCTGAAAATCGGATGAATTTTGAAATCAGGTGAACAGTGAACCCTCAAATAAATTTACAGAAGTTCCAAAGTTAAATCTGTAGCTCTTTAATTGGCATATTCTTGTAGATAGCAATTATCATGGGTAGCTGACTGAATTCATTTAAGTGCTTTTCTCCACAAGTCTAGGTAACGTTTCCAGCTTTAAGTTCTGTTGGAGATTGCTGAAAAACCTATCAGGACATTTGGCAAGTTAATTCAGTACAGTGATAAAAAATGAACATAGGTATGATGATTTGTACTCATGTGTATGTGTAATACAGCATAGCTTTTAATGTTTCTATTAATGCTTGAAAGCATAGCATAGACAAAGCTATTCGTTTCATAAAAATTTAATCTTCAACTGTTACTATTTTTTTTTGCACCTGTAATTTTTTCATCATTTTTCTTGTTCCATCATCACCACCTTTTCAATGGTACAATTTTTTTCACAATGTCTGAGAGAAACTACTACCGTACATTTGCGAAACTGGCATCAAAGTTTCACCTCGGAAATAAATGGAAACAGCATTATCAATACTAACGGTATTAACTGTAAAACACACGGAGAACTCCTCTCAGATTCATGTTACAAATGAGGGGTGTTAAGAATGTATGTAATATTCCATATCTAGTAGATGATAAGAGAATCATGATAAATGTATTCCAAAGTGTACGAGATCTACAATCTAGTAAGAATTGAGAGTGAGTTTGCTTAGGGACCTAGGCGTTTCAAGGTTATTCTCATTTCATACATGTTCAGCTAACTAATTCTCGTTGCAGCTCTTGCTGAGCAGTTCAGCTGTGAAGTCCCCAGCTACTGATATTCCATTCGATAAGGTAATGCGATTAGTGTGTGGGTCAAACGAGATTCTCACACAAGCAGAGAGGAGAAATTTCTGCCTGTGCGCACTTGGTGCTTTGCGGTTAGATGCGCTGAGCTGGCTTGTCTACCCGGTAAAAGACGTTCATAAGAAATTAAATTGCAAGGGATTAGTGGAAAGGATGCTTTCGTCGGTGGAAATGAGGATTGGAGATCGGTTGAGGGGTGTGGTAGGGGGTAAGAGGTCTTGTGATGGGGTCAGGACGAAGGAAGCTTAAAGACGGGTCGCAATCAGGGGTGATTAACCATCAGGAGAGGCACACACCGAGCTCTGTATACCGCGACGGCTAGGCCAGTCTCACAATGCAACATCGCCAGACTGTACAAGGCATCAGAGAAGACCAAGACGAGCTCAGCACGAAGAAGACCCACAAATTAACAGGATCATCCCCTCCCCCAATCGTGCCAACCTACACTTGTCCCTAAGGCCGACTCCTTCGTCTTCCCCTTACTTACGGCATGCTGAACCGGCACCCTCATTTCCTTCAATGCCTCCTTTTCCTCCACCCCCAATCATCAACATCATCTTATTCCTCCTTCAACCCTAAAATCTCCCTAAGGATTCACGCCCCCCTCCCACTGCAGAGGATCCAGTTGCACCATTGTGAATTTCTTGCCGCAGGGAATTAACCTCCAGCAAGAAAAAATCAAACCCCCAGATTCGGCCCCGTGTAACGTTTAAGATTGCCTCAGAATGTACTCATCCTCCGCCCAAGGCTCCATTATACCCCACACAATTGAGCATTAAAATGGGCTACAAGATTGATTTCCAGCTGCAAAGTCTGAGCTGCGACAAATTTGAGAGAAATTATACTTGGGTTCATTTGTTACACAGTTGAACCAAGATCCAGAATTTAGAGTAGATTGATTACATCACAGATTACCCTACCTTGATTCTCTTACTTTTGGAAACTTCAGTACAAGAAAATAATAAAAAATTTAGAGAAATTCTACTTGTTAAACAGTTTAATAATAAGCCCCACAGTATGTTATAGAATACCATTTCTTGTTGAGTGCTGATTTTCTTATATTTGGAAACTTCATTACTTAAAAATAATATAAATTTGAGAAAAAATTAAACTTGGATCTACTTGTTAACAGTTGAATAATAAGCTGACACAATAATATGAAACTTTTGAAAACTTCAGTACCTTACTTGAGATTTATATTCATGAATGTAATGTCATAACCACGTGAATGTATTATGAAGAAACAAGATACTGAATTTGCGGCATACGAACCATTTTTCAATCCCAATCAGTTGAATTGTTCTCATGATGAACTGTTCTCAGTTCTCATTATAAATATTAATATTCTTATTTTTAATTCATATTCGTTATACATATTCTACACAATAAAAGAGCTAGATGCTAATGAGTCAAGTCCCACAATGAGATATAGTTTCCTTTCATGTTGAGCCCTGATTCTCTTATATTTGGAAACTTCAGTACCGGACAAGAATATGAATTTGTAAGAAATTATACTTTGATCTAAGTGCTACACAGTTTAATAATAACAGACTAATAATAACAGTTTAATAGCAGACTAACAATAATATGTATTATAATTCCTTTCACGTGTTCAGCACTGATTCTCTTATATTTTAAAACTTTAATATAAATTTGAGAAAAATTATACTAGAGAATACTATTATTACACTATAAGAGAAGTTATCCTATTCATTTATTACACAATTGAATAAGTAATGGCCCACAATATTATCTAGAATAGAACGTTTCAATGTGGAGCCCTGATTCTTTCACATTTGAAAACTTTAGTACTTGAGAGTAAGTTTCATGAACTGTATTGACTAAGACTTGATATTGACTCAACCACATGAATCTATTGCGAGGAAAAAGGCACTAGATTATTGACTATTTCTAACTTCAATTAGTTTTCATTATGAATATTCATATTCATATTTTTAGTGTTTAACTGTATATTCATTATGAATATCTACCACAATATCAATGTCACCAAAACTGTTACAAGATTTATGTAACTCTCAATAACAGTGAAGGAATTCATCATTCTTGGTTGTTAGCAATTCCAGATGTCAAAGTGACAATCGTGATTGAAAATTTTAATTAGTATTATTTGAGTATTCATATTGAATATTCAAGTTAAAACCATATTTTTAAAACTTCAATTCAGGTTCATGTTGAATATCTATATTGTCAAGTCTCGAACTAATAAATTCTAATAACTGTTTGTTTTCTATCAACAACATTTTTACCTATCTTTGCATCTTTGGTGTCTCAAAATAATTCCCAACAAAAAGCTGTATTCAGAATAATCGAAAATTTTACGATAATTTCAATCAAATTGAAATCCAATAAAAACTTTCCACAAAAATTTATAAATTCATAATCTTAGGAGAGCGTTCAGACTTCAACGCATGACTTTTTGTAAAGTTGATGTGAGCAAAAGGCAACCATAAACTTGAAATTGAAGTTGTTCTCTATGTTATTCCATCGTAAATGTACGATATAGGATGCATTACTCTTGTATTGATAATAACATAAATCGAACAAACTTCTCTGAACTAGAAAAACAACATTGTAAGTGGATGAGTTTTCAGATGGACAAGTCACTACGCACAATCATATAAATGTGATGGATCTCTCTCGGAAATCCCATAAGGCATCATTAGAAGAATTGAATGACCTCGATGTTGACTCAGCAATGATACAGACATTCCATCACGTGATGTTTTGTAATTTGCTGATTAATGAATAATAACCTTGCTGTGTCAACCACTTCAATATTAATAACACATGAGATACTATAGTTTCGACTGTCACGTCATTTTAAATCTCAATTAACTAAATCTAAAATGAAGAGTAGCTTGAAATACATAGCTTTATAGACGAATATTCACACAAGGGCTATTTTTTCAGCTTCCGATTCAGAAAATCAGAAAAATATAATATACTCTAAAAATAAAGGTCAATTACTCAATTAAAGTAAAGCAACCATAAAAATAATAGATAAGAAAAATACATGGTATCTTATTAATAAATGAGAAGATTAACCAATTCACAACAATCCTGTCATAGCTGAAATTTTAAGTTTGCATCGACCTACTTTATGATAGAACAAGGCTAGTGATGTTAAATTGGTTGAAATAGATTATGCATTCAAACTATCCGTAGAATCGATTTTGACACCTATGATCAAATTGTATGTACAAGAATATAAGTGTGTATTACAGCTTGCATTACAATTATTTATTATGATTATTCGTTGAACGTTTTAGATTTCTAAGATTTTCAATTTTTGTGATCTGCTCCATGAATGAAGTCAGATAAAAACTTTTTCCACCCTTGAAAATTCACAGATCTAAATTTAGTTTTGATTTCTATAGATTGAGATCTGCTTCATGAAAAATTCAAATCAAATCTTTTTCCACCCTTAAAAATGTACAGATAGACTTTTATTACAGAGGGTGGAAAAAATAATTTGTTGATGTTCAATGCAGAGTTCAATCCTGTATTTGTAATTCTGAATGTGTTTCAAGGTTGAGATCTCTTCCACAAAAAAATTGAAATCGAATCATCCTCCATCTTTGAAAAGCATTTCCCGCGAAATTAAACTCTTTTTTCAGTGCATAGGAATACTGTTTCAAATGATACAACGGGGCTTGCTAATGAAACAGATAGAATGTCAACCATTCGGGATCGTTTCAAGCTATAAAAGCTAATTTAAAGTTGCAACTTTCCATTTGCTACCGCTAACTCCGCAGATTTTCTCAACAAGTAGTAGTGGAAGTTTTATTTTCAGCAGAGGGTAGCGCAAAACATTTTCAAACGGTTGTTTTCTCATTAAATGGGAAAGTTGGTACCGTGAAAAATACTGTTAAACTTTGACCTGTTTGAAATGCGTTTTATTTTGAATGGGAGAAATCCTTTGAAAAAATACGGAGGCTAAGGGGAATCCGGAAAACCTATCTCGTTTTAACCCCTCCCTTCCACAGTGCTTGCTAGTTTTTATTTCATTCCAGATTGAAAAATACGAGACAAAACAAAGTTGTACGAGGATTAACCCTCGAAAAGCTCTCTGTGATTGTTGGCTCTTCGTTCGCTAGGCGGATGATTCAATTTTGTTCTGGACAAAAATGTGTATAATCGTGCAAAAAGTATTCGCTCACGAATAATCGTGGCTGGACGAGTTTCCTTGACATGAGAAGTGCTGCAGACAGTTGAAAACGATGAATTGAAATGCTCATCAATTGCAAACTCCGGCATCAATCAATAGAACTCAATTTATTTGAATTCAAAAATCTTTTTTCTCGCTCTTGTCTTTATTATTCTTAGTTGGTTTCAGTTGATGCATTTGTTTAATTCTCAATCGGAGACTGCATTGCGAATTTCCCACATAGTTCTTTCAATATAAAATTTGATCAGAAATTATTATAATACAGGATTATTGAAATGTCATAGAATAGTAAGTTGTAATGTAGTAGTAGAGTAAATTCGTATGGCTTTTCGTGGTGGGGAGACCCTTACGGGTAGTTCCACCTCGCCGTTTTTTTAACGACTGCTTTTTTTTATATGCAACCGGGACCGACGGCTTAACGTGTCCTCCGAAACACGGGAATGTAGTAGTGAATGTATAATAGTAGAATATTATGCCTTTGGAGTATCAAAATGCTGGAACAGTGCATAAATGCATAGAATAGAACTCAATCAATTTGAGTTTAAAAATATTATTTTTTTTCGCCCTTGTTTTTATCGTTCTTGGCTGGTTTCAGTTGGTGCATTTGTTCAATTCTCAATCGGGGACTGTATTACAAATTTCACACATAGTTCTTTCAATCTAACATTTGATCAGAAATATATTATAATACAGGGTTATTGTAATGTCATAGATTAGAAATTAGTAATGTTATAGTAAATGTATAACAGTGGAATATTATGCCATTGGAATAACAAAATGCTGGAGGAGTAACTCTCATTTGCTTAATGCATGAGATAATGGAATAGCCTTCTGGGGAAACTCAAGCCGCGTAATAGAACTATTTAAATTACAGAAGTGGGCATTAAGAATGATGGTGGGAGAATCTATCCGAACAAGTTGCCGGTCAATTTTGAAACAATTACACATTCTTCCTCTTTCGAGTCTATATATTCTCGAATCCATCTGTTTCATAAAAAGAAATGAACATAAATTCAGCACCCGAGAGCTATTCCATAATTATGGAACTAGATCCTGGTGAAACCTAAGAGATGACCAACGGCTTTGTATGAACGTGGTGTAAAGAGTCCGGGTATTCGGTTGTATAATATGTTACCATCACGGCTCAAGGAAATGAGGGGTGAACAATTTAGAGCTCAGATGAAGAAAGAGCTTGTTTGTGCATATTCGAGTGAAGAATTTAGGGAATATATGCGAGTTTCAAAACAACAGATCAATAAGGTAGGTTTTATTTGACAAATCCAAATACCCCGTTTTAGGGAGGTCGATGTATGTGAAAAGAAAAAAATGAATTAGTACCATTCGAATGAAATTCGTAGAATTAATTATTTCTTTGTATTAGTGAAGTCCTTGGACGTATTGGAAGACTGGAGTTTGATGGATGATGTTTCACAGAGAATTCACCTTCATTTTTTGATGATGAATTTTATGTTGAGAGAAACGCAGAATGATGAAGAACAAAAAGAGGCGTTGGTAGAGGAAAATGTATTGATGTCGTGATTTGAAGGAAAAGGGATTGTGGAGGAAGACAAGGAAAAGTGGATGATGAAGGAGAAAGGAGCGGAAGAGCAGAATATAAGGTATAGAAGGATGGAGAAGAGCAGAAGGAGGAAAAGAAATGAAAATATTTCCGCTTCAAAACTTTCGATAATTGTACGGTATTTCATTATTTGAAATTGCGGTCGACGATAAAATGGAATGCATGTATTCGATCTGTAAATGCCTAAATAACACAATGTAGATTAAATATTGACTATTTGTATTTTCCGAACAAGTAAACAAGGAAACGAGATGACTTTGCCGCTGTACTGGACGCTGAACTCAATTCTTTGCCGGGTTTGACTTTTTTCTATAATCAAATTACCTCTAACAAGCTTCAAGCATGAAGTTATTAGATATTACAATTATTCAATTGTCAAATATATTCTATTAATTTACAGTTACAATGTATTAATTTGTAGCATTGAAAATGAGTTCAAAAATTGCTAACTTCAAGCTATATTGTTGCACATGCAAAGAAATATAATCAATGAATTTGTCATGAACAATTACAATCAGTATGAAGTAATATTGAAAATATAATTTATAAAATATTATTAATTGATATAATTAATACTGTAGTGTCCGAGGAGAGGAGAAAGGCAACATCGGAAAAAATGAGAGAGTATTATTGCCAAAAGCGCAAGGAAAATCCACAAAATAGGAACAATTGATTTAATGTACCCCAAAGTGGGTGATAAGACAAAAAACTATGGATGTATAATATAAGGAATATAATTAATGGAAATTAGCGAGTATAACACTTTTCTTGTAAGGTATTCTACATTATAATTTCGAGGAATCTTATTCAAAAGCATCGATGTAGTATTGATTGCACGAAATAGACAGGCTTTGGAGACTGCATTCACTCAGCTAAACGAACAATCCGTACAAATAGGACTTAAAATAAACGAAAGCAAAACGAAATATATGGCCAGCAGCAGAACTCGACAAACAGGTGACAGAGAAATAAAAATAGGGAACTATGTTTTTGAAAGGGTATCAGAATTTAAATACCTTGGCTCTGTAATCACTGATGATAACAACGTCGAGGTCGATATAAAAGCGAAGGTAGCTGCAGGAAATAAGTGTTATTTTGCCCTAAGCCAATATCTTAGATCTAAGGCTCTAACAAAGAAGATAAAAATTCAGATCTATGAAACAATAATCAAGCCAGTTGTGTTGTATGGAGCAGAGTCCTGGGTTCTTACAAAGAAAGATGAAGACCTCTTGAATATTTGGGAGCGGAAAATCCTGAGAAGAATTTATGGACCCGTCTGTGTCAATGGAGATTGGAGGATACGGACAAATCAGGAATTACGTGACCTTTACAAAAAAACAGAAATTGTGAACGAAATAAAATTTAGGCGATTGAGCTGGTTAGGTCATGTTGAAAGGATGAGTGACTCAAGAGCAGTGAAGAAGGTCTTCAGAGGGAATCCAGGCGGAAGGAGACTACGAGGCCGGCCACGAAAGCGCTGGCTGGAGGAGGTGGAGCAGGATTTGAGGAAACTGGGTGTCAGAGGATGGAGACGAAAGGCTGGCGACAGAGAAGAATGGAGAGGCATTTTAAAGGAGGCCAAGGCCCTAAATGGGCTGTAGCGCCAAGGAGTAAGTAGTAAGTTATTCAAAAGCATGATGAATTCCACGTACGTTTCTCACCTGTAGTTAGCTTAGAGAATGATTTTGAGTATTTCTATTACAACACATGAGGACTGAAATTTTTCCTGTTCCTTGTTAATTTATGCACCAACAACGTAGACTTGGTAATATGATGGAGGCAAGATTGAAGTCGAGTATGGATTTAATGTCGTGGACGAGTGGCTAAAGAATTTAATAGAGAAAAAAAACGAGAATTTACGAGAGAAAAGATCACGCACAATGAAAGTGAAACAGCGAATATATGAGCTGTCTCCGTCGTCGACTGTCAAAAAGGAAGCGTCGCCAGTCCCTTCCTGGGCCGGCAGCCCTTTTGGGCCCTTTTAGAGGGCCAAGTCGTCTAATTTCAGCCCTCCTCATCATCATAAGCTGTCTCTCACCCTTTACACGGTCTGTAGAAACGTCTATATAGATATTTTATGCCCATGACTTTTTTCACGTACGAGAATCGCCCCTTCCTGCTTTTTTCACCCTTTTTTCGCCAGTTCGCATCTCCTATATCCTCTCAGCCCATATTATTTAAGATACCGAGATCCCCCACTCGTGTCTACAAAGCGAGCCAACTACATCAACATCGTTTAACAATTCTCTTTGCAAGCAATGGTGGCAGTGGTGGGTCTGCTTCAGTAAATTAGATGCGCGCACGCGTACGCACTCGCATTTTGCCCTGTAGCGAGCGTCGGCGAGCAGCCAAACGCGTCTGACGGAAACTTTGATTCAGATGCAAGAACATGCAAAGATCTGCTCTCTTCAGCTGAACACTGTAATGTCGCCTCCAACCGGAATAAAGCTCGTTCCACAAGCCTGACATCATAAAGCGCAGAGAATTCTAAATCCTCTTATCACAATTAGACTGTAAACAACGTTAGAAATGTCCCAGAAACTTCGCACAAAGATGCCTGCATGTTTTTGATGAAATATGATGTTTGTAATTTTGTACAGACTCACATTGTAATATGTGTCTCAATTATCTAGTGAGATCCTCATTTGCTTCAAAAAGAGAGGTATATTTCCATAATGTTTGTCATGTTATCATGATATCATAATATCAATACTTTAAGAATAGGCACTTGTAAAATAAGATACAAATTTCTAACTTCCTACATTACTCACACACAAAACTTACAGCTTATTGAAGTAGCATATTGGATTATTTTCCACGTGAGACGACTCTTTCCAATCGATATAGAAGAAATTATGATCCTAATAGAATTTGAATCAGCTGAATATTTCACATGACAGAAATATTTGTATGCTAAACTTCAAACTCTAGTTTTATATAGAGGCTGTTTATGCTACAGCCTGTGGTAAACGACCGTACAGAATATTTTGTAACAGCGTTCCTATAACTTTGATATTTGTCAATATTTTGCAGTGAATCCCATATCTGTAGCTTATACACATAATGACAGACATAATTCACATCTCTGGTAGCATAGTTGGTTTGAGCGCTTGTCTGAGAAGATAAGGGTCTGGCTGGCTTCGTTTGGCAGCCTTGGGCTCGAATTCAGCCATGGATGTTTCTAATAATTCACCCATTCACCTCATTACCCACGCACAAGTCTCCAGACTCATGTGGGCATCATCCGCAATAAAAAAATAGAGTTTTTGAATTTTATCATTCGTTTAACTGTTCGGTAGTACTGATTATAACCAGCTCCATTATAATGAGTGATATGGATGAGCAGTGCTTAATCTAACTAAGCCTGCTATAGAACACAGATAATCATGAAAATGTGAGAATTTGGATAATACGTAGAAAATGAAGAATCTCGATTTGTACGTGTGTTTGTAGCAAGATTAGGACAAATTCGGCTGGAAAATAATGGCGCAGAGACCAAGCGAATGAATTTAATTCTTGGAGGATGGCAAAGGTAACAACAATGGAGGCAGAGAACGTTGCTCGTTGGTTACGTGCAATTTTAGTCGTTGTTTTCCTAGTAATTTGGTGTAAAAGCCAAAGGACGACAACAGTGCCCAGAGCAGAGCTGGAGCCGGGCTGCAGCAACGGAATTCAGCCGTGGAAACAAGAGAGAGAAAACGCTGAAAAGAGAAAGAGAGAATGAACCCCAGAAAGAGAGATGGGAGAGAATGAGATTGTTGAAGAGGGTTGGAAGAGACAAAACGAAAATAAAAGCGCACACAAAGCGTACTGGAAACGGTGGGTGGAGATGAACGGACGGACATGGCGTGCTCTTGAGGGGAAAAAGAAATGAAAACAAAATGTTGTACGACGAGTTACTTTTTTCGATTGAGAAAAGACAAGGACTGTGGATATTTGCGAACTGTCCACAATCCGAACCCTGAAGAGGTGAGGGGAAGTTCAGAAACGTGACTGAATGCCAACTACGTTTTCGGTGAATTGTTTCTTACTTCGCTACTCTTTCTTCTTTTTCTCCCAAATTTTCCTTGTGCTCTTCACCCCCTTTTTCCATTTCGTCCCACTAGATTTTCTCCTATACATATTTCTTTCTACCTGCTTTTTCACTTGCTCCTACAATCTCCACTTTTTATGAACTCCTCTATTATTTCTGTTTCAAGAATAGTGTTCACCCCCTTCTCTTTCTTGCTTCTGGTCATTTCATCAATAATTAAATTTCCCCACAACATCTTACAAAGACAGTGCAATTGACTAATCCCCGCTTTTTTACCATGATTCTTCTTATTCTAAAACTTCTCTTATTTCAAAAAATTCCGTCTTTACAACTTCATCTTTTCCGGTTTCTACCCCTCTATGCAATGTTCTCTTATTTTTATCATCATTCTCTTCGTCTTTCTTTATCCATTTATACTTTTCACCATGATTCTTCTTATTCTAAAACTTCTCTATGAAATTTCAATCCTCAATTCCTTTCCATTGTTGAAACGACTTCATTGGCGGGTTACCAGTTGCCCTACCCGGTAGTTGCCCGATCCTACCAGTTGACCGACCAAAACAAACTTTACTAAAACTAAATTTTACGAAAGAAGTAAAGTGTACATTTAGTAACATTGTCAGGCTAGGTTAGGTTAAATCAAATTCAAATTTATTTCCTTTATGTTATACATAACAGTAATCAATATGAAATAAAACATAATGCCTCAATATAACAATTTAAGGAAAATAAGTTTAGGTTAGGTTAAATCGTAAAGTTTTCTTTGGTCGGTCAACTGGTAGGGTCGGGCAACTGGTAATCAATCACTTCATTTACCATGCTACCATTTCTTCTCCATCTGCATGCCATTTGTCTCCACTTTCATCAAACATGGTAATTATTCCTCCATTGTATCTTTCCTCGCTCCTGTTTTGACTTATTGTCTACCTCATGGTAACATAGGTCAAGTGTAAGAGAGGGACATTTTCTCTAACTTCGCCTTTTCATGCAAATGCATCACCAAGTTTTATATAATCTCATTTTCAGTCATTTTCATATTTATGTAATAAGTGACTAATAATATTTTATGTAATAATACTTGGCGATGCCTTTATATTGTATTTTATACTTGTAACTGTTGAATTATTATTTGTATGAATGAAGTAATCAATCAATCAATCAATCTGTTCCCCTCCATCACTGTACCACCACCTTCTTCTCCTCCCTATTTCAATATTTTCTGTATTCACATTCTATTTCAAGTGTTTATTCATCAGTTACGAATATTTCCTTCTCATTTTCTTCAAATGTATTAGGTATGCTCTCATACGACCTCATTATTATTTCAAGTTTGATAACAATATGTACTGCAGTTCACAGAACAGGAGATAGAACTTTATATTGAGTACAATCACAGACCAGAAGTTGTCCAGGCAACGGAAACCACATAAAACTCACAATTTAACCACAAACAACATAGTATTTTCTTGGTGAAACTTGATAAATAATAGTGTTTGGGCAAAGCTACGTTAATTATAACGCTAATCCTAGCCTGAACACTATTTATGCAACTGCCTGCTCTATAGCATCTTTCTTTCAGAGCAGGCATGGAGAGTTTAGGTTAGCATTATCGTTAAGGTTAACGAAGTTTTGCCCACGCTTTCGGATATTATGGTGATTTTCACTACAAATTTTTTTTGGCTCGTTTCTTCCTCATCCGAACAAACTTGAACTAAACTTGAACAGTACGGTACTTTCAAAAAATCATTTCGCTCAACTTATTTCAAGCATTATATTTCTTGCCAAAATCGTTTCAAGGGTAAGGTTTCAGATAAAACTTGAAAAACAAAGAACCTTTTACAATAATAAGCTCACAATATTAAGCTGTGTCTAAATAGCATTGTTTCTAAGAATAATTGTTTCATAGATTGAAAAAGATATCGACATGACAATAGCTTTCGCAGAGATAATCCTAGAAAGAGGAACGGACTTCTTTGAAAGAGGAATGTACACGTCATTTGATGGTCGTGATATCTGGCTTTCAATCGAATGTTTGACCTGTTACTTGAGAACATGTGAAAATACACTTTTCGCCAAGCTTTCATGAGTTGACAGGGCAAGCCACTTTCTTGACTTCTAACCATTTCCGTATCCTTTTCTGCCACTTGTTGTCTTTCTTACTGGACTTTTTGAAGGAGTTAGAGAACAAGACTTTCGCAACGTCTCTGTTTGCTTAGCTGTTGATTTTGGACAATCTCGGAGTAAAAATGTATATTATAAAAAATAAAGATTTTTTCTGAGGATGAAGCCCTGGACTTACAGTTTTAGGTGAGTTACGAACCACCGGGAAGTGATTTTACAGCAGAGAACAGGGTCTTTTTTGCTGACAATATAATCGGTCACCGTTACAAACAGGACCTACGAGAACGCAGCTTATCTCTATCTGATTGAACAGATACCTGCTACGGCTCGCGGCTATCACATAGATCCATAGTCCGGGGGCAAGTGTTACAAAATAGGGCTTCCGTGGGCCCTTTAAGTATACAAGTGTGGGAGTGGTGTCTCTCTTCGTTATGACTAGCTGAATAAGAATGTCGATAGTGTTTAGTTCAATTCGTGTTAATTCGCCTAAAAAACAAGATGGCGGCCAAAAATTGCAGAGTTACACTATATCGACTGCGATTCGGTAATCATT